>JAUIMM010000012.1:13420000-13867500 GCA_031769625.1 Taudactylus pleione | reverse complement strand
GCCATGCTCATACAGATAGTCAGAGCCGTAGCTAGCGCTCTGAGCGCCCTGTGCCAGCCCCGCCCCTTAATGCGTGTGACGTCATGACGTTGCGCACAAGGGGACGGGGCCGCCGCTAATTGAAGCTCAAGCAGTGCCCGGAGCGTCTTCAAGATGCGCCGGACAGCTGTAATTATGGCAGGGTGCTTGCCTGTAGCGTCCGCGGATTTGCTACAGGCAGCACTGCTTCAGTGATGCTGGCTGCAGGGCGCCGTTACAGGCACCCTGCAGTCATAAGCAGGGGCCGTGGGATGTCAACGGTGCCGCCCACAGAGGTCTACACTCTGTGCGGCCGCACCAGCCGCACACCCCTAGCTATGGCCCTGCAGATAGTGGTACAGGAAAGCCCATGCCCATAGACAGGAGCATAGGTAACCTCATGCCCACACTTGCACAAGCACACTACACAAGGAAACACAACACACTACTGTACAGGGAGCTGTTAAAACACAGATCGCCACAGCCACCCATTCTAGTCTGAGAATCAAGGCAAAAGGAATGTGAATGGTGACAGCTCTTCCTCTGGAATGGGATTGAAATACCGGTGACTGTTCAAATATCGACAGCGGAGGCCAGACCTGAAGAAATACAGACTGGAGCTGGTAAGTAGTTTAACCCTACCCTCCCTTAGTGGTGGCTAACCCTAAAACTCCTGGGGTGGTGCCTTACAGGGCCGGTTCTATGGTTACGCGTGGTACGCATCCGCGTAAGGCGCCACATAGTGAAGGGCGCCGCGACCATGCAGATTTATCAGAGGCTTACCACGGTGCAGACTGTGTCTCTGTGACACAGCTGCACCGCGCGTGTAGCGCTGACCGTACGGAGTTCGGTCAGCTCTACACAGTGCCAAACACACAGCCGTCTGTCAGACTCTCATCGGCTGCTGCTGCTCCCACTGCGGGAGCCATCTTCCGGCTCCCGCAGTGGGTAGTGGGAGAAACTTCATGACGTCATTCTCTCCCATAATGCAAAGCGGCCCTGGAGAATGGTCGGGAGTAGCTGATAGCGGCGGCGGGAGCAGGAGTCGGGGAATTCAGGTAAGTGGTTTTTTTTGTTTTTTTTATTACGTATGTCTCTACTGGGGGGGCTACAAGGGGTGATTACTACTGGGGGCACTTGAAGGATGGATTACTACTTGAGGTACTTGAAGGGGGATTACTAATGGGGGTACTTGAAGGGGGGATTACTACTGGGGGTACTAGAAAGGGGGATTACTATTGGGGGCACTTGAAGGGAGGATTACTACTGGGGCACTTGAAGGGGGGATTACTAATGGTGGCAGTGGAAGGGAGGATTGCTACTGGATGCACTTGAAGGGGGGATTACTACTGGTGGCACTAGAAGGGAGGATTACTACTGGGGGCACTTGAAGGGAGGATTACTACTGGCGGCACTAGAAGGAGGACTACTACTGGGGGCACTTGAAGGGGGATTACTATTGGGGGCACTAGAAGGGGGGCTAATACTGGGGGCACGAGAAGGGGGGCTACTACTGGGGGCACTAGAAGGGGGCTACTACTGGGGGCACTTGAAGAGGGGCTACTACTGGGGGCACTTGAAGGGAGGATTACTACTGGGGGGACTACTACTGGGGGCACTACATGGGAGGGAACCTCCACTGGGGGCACAACAATGGGGGGACTACTAGGGGCACTACAAGAGGGGGGATTACTACTAGGGGCACTACAAGGGGGGACCACTACTGGGGGCACTGCATGGGAGGGGACTACTACTGGGGGCACTGCATAGGAGGACTACTACTGGGGGCACTATATAAGCTTACTAATGGGGGCACAAGGGGCACTGCACAGGGGGGACCACTACCGCGGGCACTGCATAGGGGAGGCGCCAAAAAACCTACTCGCTTACCAAAAAATTTGGGCTAGGGCCGGCCCTGGTGCCTAACCCCAACCTCCCCCAGTGGCGCCTAACCCTAATCCCCTTTTCACAACCCTAACCCTCCCAGGGGTGTGCCTAAGTCCCCCCAGGGGTGCGTAAGCCTAACCCCCCCTTGCGGCTTACAGATAGACTGGCCAGATTTACCTAGTTCAGGATTTTAGCTACCTGGATTTCGGCGTTGGTATTTCGAAGCCTATCTTAATATCCGTGCCGCGCATTCACTGTCGGGGTTTAGACTGACGGCATTCAGGGCCTGATTCAGAGCCGCTCGTAAGCGGCCGCTCGTTCGCTCCGAGCGATGTTCGCACAACTGCGCATGCGTATGGGTTGTAATACGCATGCGCGAACCAGTCATTGCGGTCGGAAATTGTGTGCTCGCAAAATAGCGAATGCCTGCTAATTTGAGTGACAGAATGAGGCGTTTGTGGGTGGTAACAGGGGAAGGTGCTTGAAAACGGGGAGTGGAGATCCGAACGCAGGCGTGCCAAAAGGTCAAAACGGGCGTTTTAAGGGTGTGCATAATTAACAAAGCAGCGTCATCGACCACGTCACTTGGTTGTTTCTTAGCCTGAACTGCTCGCATGATTGCGGTAAGGAAAATCCAACCACAAGCACTGCAAGCAGTTCAGATGCCTTTCGATGTACTCGATTAATCAGATAAATAGCGGAGATGACGTAGGATGCGAGTGGCCAGGGGGCATCTTTACAAAATAGCGAGCGCATATTTCGTTCACTCGCTCAGACATAGAGGCGTCAACAGACCGCAAAGAGCGAGCGCTCAATTTAAATAGCCGGCCCCTTTTTCTGAACGACCGTTCGCAAATAGCGTCCGGCTCTGAATCAGGCCGTCAGTCCGCCGGTCACCTATCTACATCCGCTTCCTCTTTATAATACAGCCAACCAGTAAAAAGTATCATTTGTGTTCAGGGGCTGATTGAGATGGTAAACCAGCCCGGGAAATTTTTGAAAGCAGCCCTAATGGGGTGGGCTCTTTTGAAAGGGTGGGGTCTGTTGATGGAATGGGATACTCCCTCCTTATTAGGCCTGATTCTAAATTGAATGCAGTCATGGCTACTTCTAACCCCTTGCATGGTGCACAGCTGTGTCAGAATGTGCAAGGATTGAGATGCCTACGTTTAGCGTCTATAGATGCAGCAATACCGCTTGGTGCGCCTTTAGATGCCACCATCGGTTGCACCAGCAATATACAAGTTGCATTTCATCCATCTGTATGGCCTGAATGTGTATGCAACTACTTTCAGCAAACACTCGCAACCTTCCAATAACACGCCCATACTATACTACATATACAGCTGATTAGCAACCACCTGTAACCTCCCGGGATCGCCCAACACATATAAAATATTGATATTGCTTTGCAGAAATAAAGAGTTAAACAGCACCTTATTTTATCATAGGGCCTGATTCTGAGTGGGATGCTGCAGCGTCCATCTGTGCATCCTTTGTCGCTGTCGCATCTGCAAACTTATACTAATGTTGCTGGAAACTCCTTGCATGGTGCACAGCCGTGCATCTGAATGTGAATGAACTGAGACCAGAGCTGTAACTAGATATTTTGGTGCCCTGTGCCAAAAACAGCATTGGTGTAATGCTCCATACACATTATGCCCACAGTTGTAATGCTCCATACATATTATGCCCACAGTTGTAATGCTCCATACATATTATGCCCACAGTTGTAATGCTCCATACATATTATGCCCACAGTAGTAATCCCCTCCTATTTACACATTATGCTACACAAATGCTTTGTGTGCATGCTCATGGAAAAGTGGGAGTGACTTTGCAACAAGAGGCATGGCCTCAAAGGTAGGTCGTATCCACGAGCTATGCCCTCATTGGAGAGGCAGTGAGTTACGCCTGGGAATGGATGACAAAGGGAGGCAGTGGGTGACGCCATGGGGAGGTAGTGGGTAACGTAGAGGAAGATAGGGAGAGGCAGTGGGTGACAGGGAGAGAGGGTAACAGGAGACATAGGTGATGGGGAGAAATAGTGGGAGACGGAGAAGCAGTGGGTGATATACAGGGAGGCAGTGGGCCGGATGGGAATGGGGCAGTAAGATGGTGCTGGGTGGGAGGGAAGAACTAGGCTGGAAAAGGGGTTTCACTGGGTTAAAGGATGGGGGAACACTGTGACTGGACTGGCTGGGGAGTCTTGCTGAGGGGCAGTGGCTGGTTGGGTTAGGGAAGGAGGTAGACACTAGGCTGGCAGGGTGGGAGACACTGGTATGGGGGGCATGAGATGGTGAGCTGGATGGGGGACACTTTGTGAATGGGGGCACTGGGCAGGATGGGAAGGGGGAAATGAGAAGGTGTAGGATCACTGTGACTGGGCTGTTTGCATAGTACCTGTGGCAAATAGAATTGCACATAGTAGATGTGCTGGGGTTTTGGAACTGTAGAGAGAGCAGAGCAATGAGCTGCAAAACAAAAGATGTCACCTGTGGAATTGCTTTTCCACATTTTTGTTTTGTAGCTCATTGTACTCTCTTTCTGCAATTCAATTCCAAACCCCCAGCAAATGTACAATATATTACACATATACTATGTATTTCGCACAGACACAGTGTGTATGTGTGTACTAAATAAAAATACACCTTACCTATATGGTGGTTTCTCTGCAATGGGGAACCTCTGAAGAAATTGATCCTCCTTTGCCAGTCGGTATTCACTATTCATGTAGGAAATCCCATTTACAGGAAGATGCCTGTTTGTGTAGGAATATAACCAATGTCATTATCATACAACAGAGGTTCAACCAAACTCGTGCCTCATGTCCCCTCCAGCCTCCTACCTGAGGCACTCCAGACTCTTGCTCTGTGTCCAATTCATCCATGTGTCTTTCAAGCTACATGCCCCATGTCTCTCAAGTCTTGTGCCCTGTGTTGCCTCCAGCCTCCTGCTCCCTATGTTATCTCCTGCTCCAAGTCCCCACCAATGTTCTGTGTCTCCCCAACCTCCTGCCCAATGTCGCCTCCAGCTCCCGGTGTCATCTCCAACCTCCTGCCCGATGTCGCCTCCAGCTTCCTGTGTCATCTCCAGCCTCCTGCTCTCTGTATGATGTTCTGCCCCATGACCCCCCCAGCCTCCTACTCTATTTTGTCTCCAGCGCACTGTGACATTCCAGCCTCCAACTCCCTGTGTCACCGCCTGCCCCATGTCACTTGTGCTTCCTGTCCCTCTGTGTTTCCTTCCTCTGCTACCTGTCTTTCAAGCCTCCTGCTCCCCTCTATAATTTCAAGACCAGCCCCAACTGTCTTTCCTGCCCCTGCCACCAGTCTTGCAAGCCTCCTGCCTCCCCTATTTCCAGCCTCCTGCCTCCTCTGTATTTCCAGCCTCTTGCCCCTCTCTGTCAATCCTGTCTCCACCACCTGTTTTTATAGTCTCCTGTACCAGTCTTTCAAGCCTCCTGCTCCCCTCTGCAATTTCAAGACCCCCACCCCACCCCCACAAACACTGTCTTTCCTGCCCCCTGTCTTGAAAGCCCCTGCCCCATTTTTCAAGACTTCTGTCTCCCCTCCCTCCCCGCCCCCGCGCGCTATCTTACCGGCTTACTCTTTCTGTCTGCAGCCTGCATGGTCCTCCTCTCTGTGTGGGGCAGACGGCTCTTCTTCCAGGCAGAGAGTGATTTCACGCTCCGGCTCCTGGCAGTCCTGGACTTGAGATAGAAGGAGCTGTCACGCCGCCGAGCACCATGGTCTTGCTCGGCAGCGCAGAGCACTCTGGGCCAGGATAGGAGAGACTTCCGTCATGACGTCTCTCCCAGTCCCTGAAGAGTGAAAACTACAGGAGATGGGCCAGGGAGGGGGCGGAGCACATGGGACAGACAGCTTCCCAGTGCATGCCATTTTTGTAGGGTGAGTAAGCTACTGCGCATGCGCAGAAGTTGTAACTGCCTGATCATAGCTGAACAGCTCCATTCACGGCAGCTGGGGTCGACCCGGCGTGGCATATCATAGAGGTGGTGGGTGTTGGAAGTGCGGCTGAAGGCATATAAAGGGACCGGCGTCCCGGTGGCCCAATCCACCCCTATTTGTGTTACAATATGCAGATTTCTTTAAAAGCATGTAGATTGGTCATTAGTATTATGTTTTTATATTTCCAAATTCTGTTATGCCAGGTTGCCGTGTGCATGGAATGACTGCTCCAGCCAGAGGGCACAGACTTAAGGACTGAGGGCTGTCACAACACACTCACGTGACCTTAGCACATTGGCATACACACCCATGTAATCCCAGCACACATGTGCATACAGAAACTCAGCACACACGCAGAGTCCCAAACACGGAGGCCCTGATTCAGAGCCGGACGCTCTAACAGAGCGCTCGCTCTGAATCAGGGCCGTTCTTTTTTTTTTTAACGGCCTCCTGGCCGCTGGTGCACGAGAGACTGAACTCATTAGCAAGACTGTAACAGCACGCTGATATATGCTGTTACATTGTGTCCGACCACAGAATTGGATATCTGCGGAGAACGTCGTGGGACTTAAGGGTGAGTATTGACTTTTTCTTTCAGGTTTACCCGACGGATACTTTACGTTGACAAGTGGACGTGAACATCTGGCAGCAGGTAAGTCAGTGAGTGTATGTTTGTGTGTAATAAAACTTTAATTTCACGGTGTAGTGTTTTTTTACTCAATTCTTTCCCAGTGAACTACAGGTGCCAGCAGGCCCTTAATGCCCTGCATGCTGGTACTTGTGGTTCTCCAAGTACCAGCATGCAGGGGAGACAATGTTTATTTTTCTAGTATTACACAACACCGACACTATCGGCTATCAGCCTAGGCCAGGGGTGCCCTGAAGAGGGGTACCCCTTGATTGGTGGGGTACTCAACTGCCCAGGGAACCCTGGCCTGGGCTGACTAGTGGTCAGGAATGATGCTGTGGCTGGGGGCCCGGTGAAAGGGCTCCGCTGGCTGTGACATCAGCCCCCCTCTAGTAAGGTTCCAGGGCTGTTTTTAAATATAGGGGTACCCATACGCAATTTTTTTGCCTCTATATTTAAAACTAGCCCTGTTCCTGCAGCCTGGTGCTGGTACCTAATTTACGAGGTAACCCTATTCATTTTGATCCCCATAATTTTAGGTACCAGGACAGGCTGGCAAGTCCGGGGCTGGTTAGTGTTTTGGGGGGGATCTCACGTAATTTTTCCCAAAAATGTAAAAAAAAATGATTTCGGCATGTTTCTGCATAACTCGCTTATCAGGAGGTGAGTGTTTAAAACATCAATTTGACAGCGAGTTTGCAGACATCTCTCCCGAGATGGTAATCTCATTTCTTGGTAAGTTTGAGAGATGTATATCTGACAGTAAAAAACTGACCGATTTTTGTAAAGGAGAGATTTACATCTCGGGAGAAAAAAAAAAGTGAGAAACCAAACTCACTAAAAAACCCACCCAAGTTTTGCGAAAAACATGCCTAAAAACTAGGGGTGAGCGGGTTCGGATTTCTGAAATCCGAGCCCCCCCGATCCGAGGACGATCCGAGTCAGGCACGACTTTTCCCGCCTGACTCGGATCTGAAATCGAGGCAAAACGTCATCATCCCGCCTTCCGGATCTCGCGGGTTTTAGATTCTATATAAGGTACCCGCGTCGGCGCCATTTTCTCACTCGGCTGTGGACAGTGAAGAGGGAGGGTGGGAGTTAGGGCTGGCTGGGCTGTGTAGTGTAGTGTAGTGTAGTGCAGTGTAGTGTTGTGCCGTGCTGCGCTGCTGTTGTCCATAGGGGCAGTGTCCACTCCAAAGTCCATAGGGGCTGGCTGTGTTGTGCTGTGCTGCTGTTGTCCATAGGGGCTGTGTCCACTCCTCCAAAGTCCATAGGGGCTGGCTGGACTGTGTTGTGCAATCAGTTGTCCATAGGGGCTGTGTCCACTCCAAAGTCCTGTGCAGTGTCCCAGTCCTAAAGGGGTGCTGTAGTGTTGTCCAGGGGGTGCTCTGTCCATCAGGGGTGCTCCCCCCAAGTGCAAAAAAAATAAATATTTCTGTGTTTGTGAATTGTGTGCGCAGTAGCCGCACGTGCATCAACAAAGTAGCGCCAAGCGTGCGCCTGTGTCATAAGTAAAGGGCTGGCTGGCTTGACCCTTAAAGGGTGCTGTAACCCCCAAAGTGCACTCAAAACCAAATAAAAAAATATTTTCTGTGTTTGTGAATTGTGTGCACTGTGGCTGCACGTGCATCAACAAAGGAGCAGCGCCAAGCGTGCGCCTGTGTCCCATAAGTAAAGTGCCGGCTGGCTTGTCCGTTAAAGGATGCTGTAACCCCCAAAGTGCACTCCAAAAAAAATAAGAAAATATTTTTTTTGTGTTTGTGAATTGTGTGCGCAGTAGCCGCACGTGCATCAACAAAGTAGCGCCAAGCATGTGCCTGTGTCATAAGTAAAGGGCCAGCTGGCTTGACCGTTAAAGGGTGCTGTAACCCCCAAAGTGCACTCCAAACCAAATAAAAAATATTTTCTGTGCTTGTGAATTGTGTGCACTGTGGCTGCACGTGCATCAACAAAGGAGCAGCGCCAAGCGTGCGCCTGTGTCCCATAAGTAAAGGGCTGGCTGGCTTGTCCGTTAAAGGGTGGTGTAACCCTCAAAGTGCGCTCCACAAAAAATAAAAAATTCTCCTTTTTTTGTCTGTCTTTGTGAATTGTGTGGGCTGTAGCTGCACCTGCATCCTCAAAGTAGCAGCACCAAGCGTGCGTCTGTCTGTTAAAGGGTGGTGTAACCCCCAAAGTGCACTCCAACAAAAATAAAACATTTTCTTCTGTGTTTGTGAATTGTCTGCATTATACGTGCATCCTCAATGCAGCAGCGACAAGCGTGCGTCTGTCTGTTAAAGGGAGGTGTAACCCTCAAAGTGCACTCCACAAAGAATAAAAAATTCTTTTTTTTTCTGTCTTTGTGAATTGTGTGGGCTGTAGCTGCAAGTGCATCAACAAAGGAACAGCGCCAAGCGTGCGCCTGTGTCCCATAAGTAAAGAGCCGGCTGGCTCATTTCTTAAAGGGTGGTGTAACCCACAAAGTGCACTAGTCTCCAACAAAAATAAAAAAATATTTTCTGTGTTTGTGTGCGCCTTAGCCACACGTATATATCAATATAACATAAATGAAGGACCAAACTTTCTCCGATAAAAACAAAATAGGGAAAGATCAAGAACCACTTCCTCCTAGTGCTGAAGCTGCTGCCACTAGTCATGACATAGACGAAAACATGCCATCAACATTGTCTGCCAAGGCCGATGCCCAATGTCATAGTAGAGGGCACATACAATCCCAAATGACAAAGTTCAGGAAAATGACCTTAAAAAAAACATTTAAATCATCTGAGGAGAAACGTAAACTTGCCAATATGCCATTTACGACATGGAGTGGCAAGGAACGGCTAAGGTCTTTCCCTATGTTCATGACTAGTGGTTCAGCTTCACATGACGATGGAAGCCCTCCTCCCGCTAAAAAAATCAAACGAGTTAAGCTGGCAAAAGCACAGCGAAGAACTGTGCATTCTAAGAAGATATCACAAATCCCCAAGGAGAGTCCAAGTGTGGTGGCGGTTGCGATGCCTGACCTTCCCAGCACTGGACGGGAAGAGGTGGCTCTTTCCACCATTTGCACACCCCCTGCAAGTGCTGAAAGGAGCACCCACAGTCCACTTGCTGACATGCAAATTGAAGATGTCACTGTTGAAGTACAACAGGATGAGGATACTGGTGTAACTGGCGCTGAGGAGGAAGTTGGCGAGGAGGATTCTGATGGTGATGTGGTTTGTTTAAATCAGGCTCTGGGGGAGACAGTTGTTGTCCGTGGGATGAAAAAGCCCATCACGGTCATGCCCGGGCAGGAGACCAAACATTCCACCTCTTTGGTCTGGCAATATTTCTATCCAAATCCGGACAACAACTCTCTTGCCATATGTACCATATGTAAAGGTAAAATAAGTAGGCGTAATGACGTTAACCACCTAGGAACATCCTCCCTTATACGGCACCTGCAGCGCGTTCATAAAAAGTTACTGTCAAGTTCAGAAACTTTGGCTAAGACCGTAAGCAGTCCAGGGACACCTAAATCCTGTTGTCCTGTTGTATCCAAGCGCCTGCAAACCACACCGTCAACTCCCTCCTCGTCAATTTCCTCCTTAGTCAGCATCGGAAGTAGTTCTGCAGGCCATGTCACTGGCATGACTGACTCTCCTATCCCGGATTCCTCCGGAGGATCCTGCATTGCTACGCCTACTGCTGCCGCTGCTGCTGTTGCTGCTGCTGGGAGTCGTTCATCATCCCAGAGAGGAAGTAGGAACACCACTACTTTTACTAAACAATTGACCCTCCAACAGTCCTTAGCGAGGAGGATGAAGTACGACAGCAGTCATCCTGAAGCAAAACGTATAACTGAGGCCTTGACTGCTATGTTGGTGTTAGACGTGCATCCGGTATCCACAATTAGTGCAGTGGGATTTAGACAATTGCTGGAGGTAGTGTGTCCCCGGTTCCAAATCCCGTCTAGATTCCACTTCACTAGGCAGGCGATACCGAGACTGTACAGAAACGTCAGAAAAAGTGTCCTCAGTGTCCTGAAAAATGCCGTTGTACCCAATGTCCACTTAACCACGGACATGTGGACAAGTGGAACAGGGCAGACTAAGGACTATATGACTGTGACAGCCCACTGGGTAGATGTATCACCTTACGCAGCAACAGCAGCAGCGTCACCAGTCGCAGCATCTCAGAAACGCCAGCTCGTTCCAAGGCAGGCTACGCTGTGTATCACCGGTTTCAGTAAGAGGCACACCGCCGACAACCTCTTAGAGAAACTGAGGGAAATCATCGCCCAGTGGCTTACCCCACTTAGACTCTCCTGGGGATTTGTGATATCTGACAACGCCACCAATATTGTGCGGGCATTACATCTGGGCAAATTCCAGCACGTCCCATGTTTTGCTCACACAATAAACTTGGTGGTGCAGAATTTTCTGAAAAGCGACAGGGGCGTGCAGGAGACGCTTTGGGTGGCCCGAAAAATTTCAGGCCACTTTCGCCATTCAGCGACTGCGTGCCGAAGACTGGAGCGCCAGCAAACCTGCCCCGCCATCACCTGAAGCAAGAGGTTGTGACGCGGTGGAACTCAACCCTCTATATGCTTCAGAGGATGGAGGAGCAGCAAAAGGCCATTCAAGCCTATACATCCACCTATGACATAGGCAAAGGAGGGGGTATGCACCTGACTCAAGCACAGTGGAGAATGATTTCCGTGTTGTGCAAGGTTCTCCAGCCCTTCGAACTTGCCACACGTGAAGTCAGTTCAGACACTGCCAGCTTGAGTCAGGTCATTCCCCTCATCAGGCTTTTGCAGAAGCAGCTGGAGAAAGTGAAGGAGGAGCTAAGACGGAGCGATTCCGCTTGGCATGTGGGACTTGTGGATGAAGCCCTTCATTCGCTTTGCCAGGATTCCAGGGTGGTCAATCTGTTGAAATCAGACGACTACATTTTGGCCACCATGCTCGTTCCTAGGTTTAAAGCCTATGTGGTGTCTCTCTTTCCGGCCGACACAAGCCTGCAGAGGTGCAAAGACCTGCTGGTGAACACACTGTCAGCTGAAGCGGAACGTGACACGTCAACAGCTCCTTCTTCATTTTCTCCCGCAACTGGGGCTGCCAGGAAAAAACTTAGGTATCCTAAGCAACCCGCTGGCGGTGATGCAGGGCAGGCAGGACCAAGTTTGGACATCTGGTCCGGACTGAAGGACCTGGCAACAATTTCTGACATGTCTACTGTCACTGCATATGATACTGTCACCATTGACAGAATGGTGGAGGATTACATCGGTGACAGCATCCAAGTAGGCATGTCAGACAGTCCATACCTGTACTGGCAGGAAAAAGAGGCAATTTGGAGGCCTCTGTACAAACTGGCTCTATTTTACCTGAGTTGCCCCCCCTCCAGTGTGTACTCCGAAAGAGTGTTTAGTGCAGCCGGGAACCTTGTCAGCGAAAGGCGTAGGAGGTTGCTTCCACAGAATGTGGAGAAGATGATGTTCATCAAAATGAATTATCAGCTCTTCCAGGGAGACCAGCCTCCAGAACGTACAGAGGGACCTGTGGTGGTGGATTCAAGTGGGGACGAGTTAATACTTTGTGAGGATGAGGATGTACACACTGAAGAGGGTGAGGAATCGGTGGATGAGGAGGATGAGGATGACATCTTGCCTCCGTAGAGCCAGTTTGTGCAGGGACACATTAATTGCCAGCTTGTTTTGTGGGGGCCCAAACGAACCAATCATTTCAGCCACAGTTGTGTGGCAGACCCTGGCGCTGAAATGATTGGTTTGTTAAAGTGTGCATGTCCTGTTTATACAACATAAGGGTGGGTGGGAGGGCCCAAGGACAATTCCATCTTGCACCTCTTTTTTTTCTTTGCATTATGTACAGTTTGGGGCCTAGTTTTTCAAACTGCCATCCTGTCTGCCACTGCAGTATCACGCCTAGATGGGTCACGTGTTTGTGCCGCCCACTCGTGTCGCTTAGCATAGTCATCCAGCTACCTCGGTGCAACCTTTTGGACATAAAAACACTATTGTGAGGTGTGAGGTGTTCAGAATAGACTGGAAATGAGTGGAAATTAAGGTTATTGAGGTTAATAATAGCATAGGAGCAGAAAAACCTACAAATTCTGTGATTTTAGCTGTTTTTATGCTTTTTTTCAAAAAAATACAGATCCAAAACACAAAACCCAGAACCCAAAACACGGAAGGGTGGTTTTGGCAAAACCAATCCAGATCCAAAACACGAAGAAAGATCCAGATCCAAAACCAAAACACAAAACACGAAAAGTGGCCGGTGCACACCCCTACTAAAAACACACAAGATTGTCATCTCGACCAAACTCGATTCTTAGTAAATCTACCCCATGGTCTCAGCACATATGCACACACCATGCAGTCTTAGCACACAATGTGCAGTCTCAGGGCCTGATTCAGAGCCGCTCGTAAGCGGCCGCTCGTTCATTCCGAGCGATGTTTGCCCAACTGCGCATGCGTACGGATCGTAATACGCATGCGCGAACCAGTCAGTGCGGCCGAAAATCGTTTGTTCGCTAAGTAGCGAATGCCTGCTATTTTGAGTGACAGGAGGAGGCGTATGTGGGTGGTAACAGGGGAAGGTGCTTGAAAACGGGGAGTGGAGATCCGAACGCAGGCGTGCTTAAAGGTAAAAACGGGCGTTTTATGGGTGTGCATAATTAATACAGCAGCGTCATTGACCACGTCACTGGGTTATTTTATAGTCAGAACTGCTCGCATGATTGCGGTAGGAAAAACCAACCACAAGAATAGCGAACAGTTCATACGCTAATAATCTAATAAATAGCGGACATGACGTAGGATGCGAGCGGCCAGGGGGCGTAGTTTCAAAAAAAACGACCACAAGTTTTGTTCGCTCGTTCAGACCTAGAGGCATAAACAGACTGCAAAGAGCGAACGGTTCATTTGAATAGCTACCCCTTTTTTCAGAACGAACGACCGCAAATAGCGTCCGGCTCTGAATCAGGCCCTCAGAACACATATATAGGACACCCATGCAGTCTTAGCACACATACATAGAACACATGCACACAGCTTGCAGTCTCAGCACAGATACATATATACAGTCTCAGCACATATGCACACAACATGCAGTCTCAGTATACATACATAGACACACATGCAGTTTCAGTACACAATATGCAGTTTCAGCACACAACATGCAGTTTCAGTACACATCATGCAGTTTCAGCACACAACAAACAGACTCAGCATACAAACCTAGACACACATGCAGTCCTGTCTCAGTATACATACCTAGACACACATGCAGTCTCAGCACATATAGATAAACACACAAGCAGTCTAAGTACACAAAAAGCCTTACATGCATACACACACACACACACATGACAGTAAAAAAGTAAACAAAGGGCCAGCCAGTATCTTGTGTGAAGGGCAGCATGTATGGAACAGCAACCTTTAGACTGAGCAGTTTAAGGCCACCCTTACTTACTTGCCAATTATTGTAGTCTGGCTGCAGCTCTTCATACTTCCAGCACTGTCTCTGAGTTCAGGGGACGGAGAAAGCCAGATGGGAGGAGCCTGGTGCATAGACAGTAGTGTAGACCTGCCTATGCTGCCCCAATTTGTTGTATGCTGCATATCTCTTCTCCCGCTGGTGACAACACCCGGCAAATCATCTTTTGCAATCATCCAACAGCAGTGGCCTTTGGGAGACTCGGGTCCCTGAGTCACTTCAACCTCTGTGACCAGCATCATATTTTACAAGAGTCGGCCGAAACCTCTGCTGCTTGTAGTATTAGCTGCAGCCGGCTATAGTAAATGACGCCATCGGTTCCCTAGGCTAGGCTCCGCCCTGCGGTAATAGTGGGCATGGCTTTAATCAGCGGGGCCCACCGGGGATTACCCCGATTTACCGGTGGGCAAGTATGACCCTGCCTCAAGAGTTACCTTTGAGAACTACGACTGTTCGTAAGAAAAATCCATCTTTTTGTACTAGATATCAACTGAAGGTTGCTAAATCTATAAGTTCCTCATACCGAGGATGAAAATATTTTTGGGATTTCTCAAAGTTTTGAGTGCTTGAAGATATCTGACAGGCTCAATCAAGATTGAAGAAGTTTTTGTTTCTTTAAGTTTTTCTGGAGTTTCAAGTTTCACCTTTTTTGGAAGTTTTCTTGTATTCCTGGAATATTTTCTGGAAGGACATTTTGTGCACATTTTCGGTGTCTGGAGTCCACACTGTCAGGATGCGGTATGGGATCGGCCGCTAAACACCTCCGCACAGGCGTCCTTGGGCTTAGGTGTTCAGTCGCAGGGAGTGGTGGTGAGTGGTGACTGAGTATTCTCCCCAGGGTCTGCTAGGGCTTCCATGCATGCATCCTGGTTTCCGGGGTGCTGGGCATGGGTGCAGCCAAGTTGGTCCATATCACCTGACTAGTCTCTCCCAATGGTAGTCCTGTGGTCACTGAGCTGATCCAATGATCAGCTACCCAGGGGTATTTAAGTCTGACTCCATGAACAGGAAACTGCTGTTCAACTTTGCTGTTCCAGTGACCGTGGGACTCACCAGTGTTGCTCTGTGTTATTTCCTTCAGAGTGTTGCTTCAGCCTACTCACAGTTTTTCAGTGTTAGTTGTATTAGCTTCCATGCTGATTTTCAGTCTGAGACTTTAGCTCTCTCTCAGAACTCCAGTGTTTTATGTTGTTATTCCTGTGTGTCATGTAGTGTGCTGCTGAGTTTTAATGCAGCTTTCCTGTGTTACTGTGGAGTCAGATTTCCTGCTAATTATTAGTTACTCTCAGCTGAACCTTTAGCAATCCCCAGTACATGCCTGTGTCCACTTCTTTCAGTGCAAATCAGCACCTGAATCTGTAACAATTCCCAGTATATTTCCCTGTGCTCTCAAGCAAGCCTGCAACTAGGATCTCTAACATTCTCAGGTTCATCTCCAGTGCGTGCATATAAGCAGAATTGTGATCCGTAGTGAATCAGGCCTCCGTAGTGAATCAGGCCCCCAGTTGTAACCAGCAAGAAGCGACATTGTACAGGCAACAGAGGCCAGTCAGGAAATTTAATTTATCGGGGAGAATCCCCAGGGATAGGATGCTGAGATCAGCTGGTATTGTAGAAGCACTTTGAGTGGTGGAGGAGAGTCAGGTTACAGAGTCCAACATGGCTGCACCTATTCTATGGTTTAGGAGGGAACTCTGGCATGCAGCTTGTGTGCCATAATGCTGGGAAGACACGCTGTGAGCAAGGAGCTGCAGAGAGCCATCTCCATGCTCAGTGACAGGACACTGAGCGAACGGGGCAGGAGCAGCACTGACAGGCCTCAGTACCTGCCGGGAGCAATGTGCAGCATGAGCAGACCTCTGTGTTAGCCTAGACAGGCACCGGAGAAAGTATTTTTTATTGTCCGAAGCATGACAATTACACAGTAGTGTCATCAGAGTCAGTGTTATAACTGCATACTAATGTAGAACACCCCAGTTGCTAGGCTTCAGGCTAGGATTAAGCACTGCATGCAGCAGCTATGAATGATCCATCATGGTCTAAGGTATGGGCAAGTGAGAGATCTGATCTAATTTGCGTTATGGAAATTATGCTATTCATCAAATTCCGAAAATTTTTGTGTCAGAACAGCAGATGGAGCCGGAGGTGGCTGCAGCGGGCAGGTAAGTCGGGGACAGGGGTGAGGTGAGGGGAGGGTTGGGGGACACACACAGAATTACCACAGCTGTAGGCAGTGCTGCGCATGCGCTGCTTTCACGGATGTAACAGCGCATGCGCAGCACTGATTACAGCTGCGGTAAGTTAGAGCAGGCAGGGAAAACTATCTATTTAATGAAAAGCTGTCATCGCAAAAATGACAGCTTTTCGAAATAGTTATGGAGAGGAGGAATGATGAATTCCTCTAGTAATTAGGTAGAACTCCATGCGAGTTCTAAACCTAATTGCCTGCAGAGAAATATCCAGTAGTTCCGGTCTTTCTGCCATTCCCAGGTACCTGTCCAAAGGGCCGCGACCTGCCCACTTGGTGCAGCGAAACCCAAATCCCGACTGGAGGGGTCACTAGTGAAGACCACCAAGTGGGTTAGACTCTGTGCCTCTGGGAAGGTCTAGCCAAACCTGGGTTTGGCCGCAATAGGGACACCTAGCTGTCACTCACCTGCTTATTCACTAACCTTCCTATCCCCTGGCTTCTCCTCTATGGTTCCTGACATTACCTTTCAAACAAAAAAGCAAACCCCCTGTTACATTCTTTTGATATTCTGTGTAAGTACCTTCAGGCATGTCTAATCCCATTATAGATCCTGTTCTACCTTCTAACTTATACTACCAATTACTACCATCTACTACCATTTCTCACAAGAAAGTTGCCTTCAGGGAATACATATATTTCTCCCAAGCTTTGGCCTAACATTGGGATAATGTTTCTTGGGTCACTTCATAATTAAAAAGACTTTGGAGCTTCTACTTTGAGGGAACAGGTGGACTACTATTACAGCAGATGTTAAAGTGTACATTTCTGCTTGTTCTGTTTGTGACCAACGTGAAATACCCACATAAGTTTCTTTTATTTAATTTCTACCATTGTAAATACCATAATGATCATGGTCCTGTATATCAATGGACTTCATTACCAAAGATATAGAGACGTTTCTTAGAACACAAATCTCCGCTTCTCAAGACGATTGGTAGACCTTCTTCATGAGCTGAATTAGTTCACAGAAAAGCTTTTGGTAGACATGCAACCAATCTTATCTGCATCTTGCATAAAATTTTTTTTAACAAACTGCTGCTCTGAGCCCACCCCCAAGATGAGGGATAATGTCATGCAGCAACGGAACTCAGGGCCTGATTCAGAGCTGGACGCTATTTGTGCTCGCTCGTTCAGAAAAAGGGGCCAGATATTTAAATAGAGCGCTCGCTCTTTGCGGTCTGTTGACGCCGCTATGTCTGAATGAGCGAACGAAACATGCGCTCGCTATTTTTTGAAAACGCCCCCTGGCCGCTCGCATCCTACGTCATCTCCGCTATTTATTAGATTAATTGAGTACATCGAAAGGCGTATGAACTGCTCGCAGTGCTTGTGGTAGCATTTTCCTACCGCAATCATGCGAGCAGTTCAGGCTAAAAGACAACCAAGTGACGTGGTCGATGACGTTGCTTTGTTAATTATGCACACCCTTAAAACGCCCGTTTTGACCGTTTGGCACGCCTGCGTTCTGATCTCCACACCCCGTTTTCAAGCACCTTCCCCTGTTACCACCCACAAACGCTTTATTCTGTCACTCAAATTAGCAGGCATTCGCTATTTTGCGAGCACACAATTTCCGACCGCAATGACTGGTTCGCGCATGCGTATTATTACAACCCATACGCATGCGCAGTTGTGCGAACATCGCTCGGAGCGAACGAGCGGCCGCTTACGAGCGGCTCTGAATCAGGCCCTCAGTCGGCACTTACAAGGTCTGCTGATTCATACTGCCTCACTACTACATTTTTATGGCTTGCAGTCTATGGTAGGGAGACAACTGCCAATTAAAAAAAAAGTTGCTTAAAGATTAAGGAGCCTATGGGCCGTATTCAATTAGTTTTGCATCCGCTGCAAAGTTTCGCCTGCCAGGCTTTTCGCCTACATCACGTGTTTTGGACGCACACACTTATTGTGCACGTCCCCGCTGTTCGCCGTATAAAATTCCAAACTACGCGAAAACGGCAAGCGGCGAATTCAGAACAGGCGGAAAGTGCTGTCAGAATTGGGGAAATCAGTCTGAACCCCCCAAAAAGATGCACTAACATTGGGGATCAATGTAGATGTGTCCGAATAGCCCTAATAAAATTGTTTGGGGTAATTAAGTTGTTTCAATGGCTTCTTATTAGTGTCTTTGCACAAGTGGTGAAGAATAGCATAAAGCTGTATTTTTTGGTGAAAATAAGTAGTCCTGTTAAATTTGGGTCTCTAATAAAGTTTAAAAAAACTTGAAAAATGCACCTGTTGCAAGCACCTGCAATCTTACAAACACCTGGCCCATCCTTGCAGACCCCCAAGAAGCCTAATTCACTAGTTTTTGTGCTTGTCCCCCCACTTTGTGCTTTTTCACTACCAAAATGAAAGTACTTTTTTGGGGTGTTCTCAAATTTTTTCCCAGGATATTTTGACACAGTTGTCCTTTGGGGGGCTGTCCCAAGGCTTCGGAGTGGTTTCCCCACGTTTGCACCCCAAAATAAAAATGTTGCACTTCTTGTTACCTGTTATTCTATTGCGTTGACTTTCCGTGTAGGAATTGAATTTGGAGATAAGTTCCAACCACGCGAAAAACTCAGTTCCGCAATACTTTTCTACGGGAAACGGCTTTTAGCTTCTAATTGAATACGGCCCTATGTATCAAAGCTGGGAGAGAGATAAATTTGTGAGAGATAAAGTACTAATCCATCAGCTTCCAATTTACATTTTGCAGGCTGTGTTTTAAAAATGATAGTTAGCAGCTGATTGGTTGGCAATTTATTTGTTACAATTTTATCTCTCTCCCAGCTTTGATACATAGGCCTCTAAGTGCTTGCAGTCTACCACATGGACACATGTTATTTTAGTCATAAGTTAATTAACCTATCAATATGAAATAGGCTCCTTTTTCAGAATCAAACCCATGACCCCAACACTCTGAAGCAGCATTGCTAACCACTATGCCACTTTGCTGCCTGGCTAATCTTATGTAATTTGTTAATTTTAGTTGCTGAATTCTGATTTTATCACATAACAGTGATCATTTGAAAAGTATTGTGAGAGCTAACACATCTACTGTATAATTACAATTATTTGATGTCAACTCAGTCTTCTACAACCTGAATAAAATCAATTAGCCTGTGGTCTAATTAAGTTGTGATTTCTGATATCCTTGTAATCTTCAATGAGTGGGATGACATGAATTATTCCATATATAAATGCCCAGAAAAATATATGGGCACATGTCAACCTTATTTATCTGCATATTTACAAATCTTCACATTCGTCAGTTTTCTTGACCATCAAAAGTAAAATATCATCTATATATAGTTGTATGAACAGCGCACCTAGGAATCAAAATGTCTCACTGTACCAATCATTAACTTAAAAGCATCTATTACCCATAAAAATATATTCTTTGACACAACATTTTAAAACATATACAAGAAACATTTGTGTATCCGGTAATTTTAGTTTGACAGAATGAACAGGTATAGTACTCCAGTTGAAAGGGCTCTGTGTGGCATAAAATGCTGTCACAAAAATGTTGACAATGTATCGATATCGACATTTGACATGTTGACAATCGTTATGTTGACATTGATATAGTATCGACATGATCAACGTGCCTACATTATGCATGTTGATGGTGAGAATGTTAACAGTACTATATAACCCTAACTGCAGCCCTACCCTAACCATTGCCTATACTAAAGCTCATATGTTCATAATTTAGGCGTGCATAATGTCCACGTTTTGAATATTACATTACAATGTCGACAATGTCACTGCATATTAAATTAACAATATGGCAGCAACTGTTCAGTTTAATGAGTAAGTAGTGTAAATGTTTAGAAAAATAAGTTTCATGGCAAATAATTCTGTTGTCGTTGACCTAAAATATATAATAAATACCATATATATTTTGTTTTGCTGTCATTTACTGTCCGGTCTTGACTGACCTGGAGACAAAAATGTTACATCAAACACCGTTCTTTGCGTCCTGCAGCATTGCCGATGGTTGTTGTTTCATGTATACACACGTATGATTACTTTAAGGCATCTGTGTTTTATACATATGAAAACTGCAAAGCAAGCTTTCTGTTTCCTGAATTCCTAAACAATTGAGCAAAAGCTGTTATCTTCAGCCAGCTGCCTGGTAATATGAATAGTAATTAGCAGCTCCCATGTGAATTACTGATTGAGACGGCTTATACGGGTGGGGGGAGTTTCTGCCATATTCAATCATAAAACTAGAAGCGTTTAACCAAAAAAATACAATAATAGTACACTATCATTTCTGGAAGCCTTCACAATTATCAACATATTTTTTTTTTTAGTTCCAGGTACATTTAAGTTAACCTTCACAGTCTACAATCTTTTAGCAATTATAATGAAATTGGTATGTGTATTACAGATGTTTAGCTTTGGACCTGTATTATTGCTTTCTTTGTAAATATTGTTTAAAGCATTCAAAGACAGGAACTCACTATATGACCAAAACCACACATACACCACCACCCCCCCCCCTCCTGAAATATGCACCATTAGTTCTTCTGTCACTTTACATCCATTCCTCATGTTTGCCTGCACAGTGCCATTCTTGATCCATCTTGCAAGAGTCTGTTGGTCCTTGACAATGTCCCACATGAAGAGCAAACAGTTTTACTGATTTTTTTTTTCAGGAAAGATACACTGAAATTGTTCTTACAAGTAGATTTATAGGGGTATATTTACGTGCAGGTTTTTAGAAATGGAGATGTTGCCCATAGCAACGAATCAGATTCTACTTAACATTTAACTAGCACCTTCTAGAAGATAATATCTAGAATCTGATTGCATAGTGTGCAATCCTTTTTTTTCTCGTTGGCTGTTTGATTCTCACAAAGACACTTTCTGTATGTAGTTTGTATGTTCTCCATGTGCTTGCATGGATTTCCTCCAGGTGCTGCAGCTTCCTTTCACACTCCAAAAACATAACAGTATGTTAATTCTAGCAAAAATAACCCTAGTGTGTATTTGTGTCTATGTGATAGAGAATATAGATTGTAAGCTCCACTGGGGCAGGGATTGATTTGAATGAAATATTATCTGTAAAGTTCTGTTACGATGTGTGCACTATAGAAATCTATATAATAAGTGAGCAAGCGTGCTTGTCTGTCTGTTTGTCCTTTATGCACGGCTAGAGTTTTGGACCTAGCTCCACGAAATTTGGCATGGTAGTGTAGTTTGACCTGCTTGACCTGGAGTAGTTTGACCAGGATTTTTGCCTAGGTTTGAACTTTGTCAGGGCCAAACACTGTCACACAATCCCTAAAAATGTAGACACTCTTAATTACAAAGGTTCTGGGGCTGGCTCCGGTGGATATTGGCAGTCTGCCAAAAACCTGTGTGAAAGCTTTTACCCTCACAGTCTGAGCAATTGTCAATTTTTATGACTTATGCAAGTTTCTATTAGCAAGAGCATAACTAAAACTTTGTGGGTCTCATAGCAAGAACTTAAAAGAGCCCCCCCCCCAGATGTAAAAATAAAACACAAACATTTGCCACCACACACACAGTCCATTCATGTTATGCCACACAGAGCCCTTTCAAATTATGCAACACAGTAGTACCCCTTACCCTTATACACGTTATGCCACACAGTAATGCCCTTTATAGTGCCTCTTATACATTATTCCTCACATTAATGCCCCTTACACTGCACATTACTTCCCCTTACACATTATACCACACAGTAATGCCCTTTACAGATTATGCCATATTGTAGTAGACATGGGTTAAAGTGGGCCAGAATGGGGCGGAACTGCATTTTGTCTCTCCTATTAGGAGACGGAACCAGTTCCGCCTCCTCCGACCCGCCTCAGCCTGGCGCTGCAGGGAGGCTCCATTTGCCAAGCACCCGCTGAGATTTTGCTACCAGCGGGACCCCGGCTCCCTCCCAACAGCAGCAACCGGAGGCTGGAGCTCACTCCTGAGCTCCAGGTTCTGACTCGTGCAGTGCATTATGGGAGAGACGTCATGACGTCTCTCTCATAGTTCCGAGGAGCGGGCCACCATACGGATGGCAGCAGACAAAGGAGCGGGGCTTAAGGTAAGTATTGCGGATTTTTTTTGTGTGTGTGCTCGGCATTACTATTGGGGGCAGTGGCATTACTGCAGGGGCCATTACTTCTACAGGGGCCATTACTGTCGGGGGCATTACTGTTGGGGGTATTATTTCTACAGGGTGCATTACTAAAGAGGACATTTCTATTAGGGGCACTATTACTGCAGGGGTCATTACAACAGGGGGCACTATTACAGGGTCAATTACTGCAGGAGGCACTACTACAGGGGGCACTACTACAGGGGGCATTACTGCAGGGGACATTTCTATTGGGGGCCTAACTACAGTGGGCATTACTGCAGGGAGCTTTACTAAAGGGAACATTACTATTACTACATGGGGCATTACTACAGGGGACATTACTACAGGGGGCACTACTACAGGGGTCATTACCACAGGGGGCACTACTACAGGGGGAATTACTACTGGCGGCATTGCATAGGGGGCCCTGCATAAGGGGCACTGCTACAGTGGCCATTGTATAAGGGGCACTACTGCTGTGGGCATTGTATAAGGGGCACCGCTACAGTGGCCATTGTATAAGGGGCACTACTGCTGTGTTCATTGTATAAGGGGCACTACTACTGTGGGCAGTATGTGTATTAGGGGCACTACTACTGTGGGCATTGTATATAAGAGGCACAAATGTGGCCATTGTGTAAAAGGGACAATGCTGTGTGTCATAACATGTATAAGGGACACTACTATGTGGTGTAATGTGAATAAGATTGTGCCACTGTGTGGCATAATTTGAATTGGGAATACTATTGTGTGACCACGCCCCTTTGTTTTGAGACCATGCCCTTTTTCAGCACGCACCTACGCCGTGCGCTGTCTTGTTGTTGAAAAGGAGCCGAGGGAGGGTGGGATGAGTTCCACCACTTCTCTAGGACCACTTTAAGCACTAGTAGTAGTGTCCCATATAACACATTATTCCACACAATGGTGTCTATAGCAGCTGCACCCCTTGCACCCACGGTAGTTACGCCACTGTTTGCATGCATGTTAGCAAACAGTGGGGTCCATTTCAGGATCAATGGAATGGGGTTATAGGCAAGGGCAATGTAAACAAATAAAGGCTGCAGGCGTACTTCGGGGTCCAGTCTTCAACCAGGGCACCACCGGTTATCCAGCTAGTAACTGTTAAAAATAAAATAAATAAATCCCACAGAAATTTGTATACATAGCTTGCCAATGATGTAGGTGAGATGTAGCTGTAGGTGGCCCAGAAGGTGAAAAGGTCTGTCATAGATAGGCTTGAACCAGTATCAGGAATGTTCCCAAGCATTTTGTATGTTGCGCTCTTCTTGTAGCTGTAATATGGCAGTGTGAGTGGAGTATTCCTTAAACTTGAGAGTGCGAAGAATACATCTGAATCATCTCTTGAACACTTCTAAAGCAAGTGTTTATCGGAGCAAACTGCCCTTTCAACAAGCCCATCTGACTGTGGGTATTGAGGGCTCTTGATCTTGTGGGTGATGTCCCATTGTGGTGTAAAGTTCTTGAATTCACTACTCCTGAATTGTATGGTTTGGTCTGCAAAAAGTTGCTACGGTATGTATATGTACCAAGAAACATCTCTTTAGCTTGTTGGTGATTGTGGTGCTTGTGATGCTGTGTTGGTGGTCCACTTCAAACCAACCAGAATAGGAATACACCAATACAATTTGCTTTCACCCCAGTCAAAAATGTCAGCTTCAGTAATGGACAATGGAAAATCAGGAACTTCATGGAGAGTGAGAAGTTCTTGACATCATGAGCATGAGAGGCATCGTACGGAGCACAAGCAACCAACATCGTGTTCGATGTCAACCAAAATGGATGGCCAGAATGTATGGCCAGAATAAAATTAATTTTTTTTGGTCCTGTGTTTTGTAGCTTCACATCCAAAGTACCCCAGTTGAACCTGAATGGCATAGAAACATTGTAGAGCAAAGGGGAGGACAAAATGCTGAGCCCTCATGAGGACTCTGTCAGACAAAGTGAGTACATCACGCATGGTAAAGAAAGGGCGTAAATCATGCTCCCAGGAACTTGCGAAGCTTAGCAGTAACCTCACTATAAGAGTGGTTGGAAGCTGAATTTGTCTGTAGGGATGGGCATTGGTGGCAGTACCAGGCATCGCACCTTGTGAGGTAAGAAGGTGACCCATACAGGAAACTTCTGTCACCTGGAATTAGAATTTGTCAGGGTTGAACTGCATATTCATAGAGCAGATTCTCTAGTAGCACCTTTAAGTGGCGCTGATCATGATCTTTAATGGTGGAACCCCAAACCAGGATTTCGTCCACAATAATTTCACAAGAATAGCCTTCAAAATGGTGTACCATGCAAACATGAAACACCTAGTTGATAGAATATATGTCTGAGGAATACAAATCTGCCAGCCAGTGTCATGAATGTGGTTAAATTGGACGATTCTTTGTCCAGGGTTATTTGCCAGAATCATTATTTGGCATCCAGAGTTGGGGTATGTTGGCAATCATTTGCTCCACAGTTTTGAGGGTATGATGGGGCCTCATGAGCACCTTATTTAAGGGTACTGTGTCAATGCAGATGTGCACAGATCCATCCTTCTTTACAGCAGCCATCATGGCCAACACCCACTGAGTAGCTTCTTCCACAGGGCATTTCTTCCACATGCAATCCTGCTTAGCAACTACTTTGTTCCACATGGCAAGTGGTATCTGCCTGGGAGCACATACTGTGTGTGACACCTATATTTAGACACATGTGATAGGTGACAGGTAGTTTCCAGATCAAACAATCGTCGAGGAGGTCTCCAGAACTTCCTGATTTCCGGGACATCCTGTTGAATGACATGCACAACAGCTCCCAATGTGATTAGACCCAATTTATCACTATCTGGTAGACCAAGGAGTAGCTCAAATGTCAGTCCCTTTTCAGGTAAGAGGTGGGTACATGTTCCATTGTTATGGATCCTGCAGATTATCTTGTGTCTGATAAGCTTGTTTGTTAGTGCATCATAATCACATTTCTTGCACTGCTGTTTTTAAATGTGTGTCTGTTCATGATGATATTTTTTGCTAGTAAAGATAGTGCCTCAGACTTTTTAGAATGAGTTCAAGATCTTCATTAACTTGTACCACTACATAAACAAAAGTTTCTGTCTTATCCTCAGCCTCAGCCCCATTTAGATTCAAGAGTGTGTAAGCCTGTACCTTTTTGGACTTGTCAGACAGCCGGAACTTGAGCCAGGTGTCCAAAATGTGGTAATCACAGACCAGCAAATCAATTCTGCTGATTGCCTGAGCCATCACGTCCTCTCATCTAACACCCTGCAGATTCGTCCAAATCAGAATAGCTAACAATGGCCAAAGAGGGCTTCCATGGCAGGGACTGGTTGTCGTGAGGTCACGCCAACCAAGATGTACACAAGTCTACAGATGGCTTTTTACTGTATTGATTATCCAACCATTTACCTGTACAGACTGTTCTCTGCTGGCAATGTGCTCCAACTTCACTGTTATAAAAATGTTATCCAGATAATGGAGAAGTAGATAGTCTGAAAGGTGTCCCGATACACAAAATCCGAGAAGCTGATCATGTTGAGCTACAACAGGAATGTACAAATATAGATATGCATCTGGAAGATCTATTGAAGTACTGTAAGGAGTCTCCTCTTTTTGTATTGGATGTGGAATGAATTGTACTGATTCTATGCAGAATGTCTTGAATTAATGATTTAATTGAGCTGTCTTAAATGAAGAGCTGTTGGAAATTCCCTACCATTTTAGTAACTGCTGGTGATGATAGCTGAGATATTCCTTCTGGGTACAGAGTGTAACTCTATCTTGTGTCTTTATTGATGATGCCAGAAGCACATTGATCCTGAGTGGCGAGCATCCATTTTTATGCTTACTATGAAATCCTGCCACCCATAGAATTCCATGGATGTAATGGTTTTGGCTTTGGTTTACCTTCCCTAACCTAAAAAGCTGTTTAAATGTTGCTGAAAAGATTCATCATGGTTTAATCATAGGGTGCCACATATTCTGCAGTACCAGACAGTTATCTTACAGATATGATATACATCTGACAGATATGATATATACATGAATGTAATAACCATAATAACAAACACATGAATAGTCATGAGATAACCATTGAATCTAGCTTAGATACAGGTACATATTCTAAGCTTGTCAGTGACCAAACCTCAGAAGATGAGGTGCACAGACATGCGACATAGGGTAAAGAGGACTCTGTGCTTCTCTGAATTGTTGGCTAGAAGACAATAAGGGAACACTATTGCTTCTATCTTGTTTCATGGTAAGTGCAGGTTCTCCATCCATGTACGGCCTTCTGTGTGTGCGGTTGATCATCTCTGTACACAACCGCCTTCAGTGACACGCCCCCGCCACCCATAGCACTGCCATAAAACGGATCATCTCCATGTGTCCGCTAAGCCACCTACCTGTCATCGCCCAATACATTTTCAAGACATTTCTGAGACTGTGCTTCTCCTGTGCACCTCAATGGCAACTCCATTCTGTGTGCATGCTATCCGGATGCATGCCAGTGTGACATAGACACATGCGCAGAAGAAAAAAACGCCCCACTGTGTCCAACATCGGCAGTGCTTGCAACCCAGAACCACGCTCATTGTGTCCAACTTTCACAAAACAGGGAAATATTGCTACAGATATGTCCTGTGGTATCTTTGCCGCTGGGCAAATCGTGCCACGTATGGCGCGAGTCACACATCCGTGACCGGGCACACACGCTGCGTTTGCACGGCCTGGCGTACCGAGGCACATGAGTATGCAGCAAGTCACATGACGTGATGTGTGCGCATGTTTGCAATCAAAGCGGCAGAGATGGAAGTGGACACATCTTTATGCCACTACTAACATAGCATGTACAATTTTTTTTAAATATGTGCAGTAGCTATTGCTACTGTTTGTCACTGCTATGCCATATATTGCTATCATATAAGATCAGATGAACCATAGCAGTTAAGAGCAGTTTACTTCGTAAACTATAAGTTTACCAGCACTGAACTCTGTTTGACTCAGGCGTCTTTCATTTGTTTGCTAGCACAGTCACAAGGTGATTGTGGAGATTGAGTGGTGTCCTATGTTTTCTTTAGAGGCCGCAACCTGTATAATGATCCTGGAAAAAACAACAGTCATCAGTCAGGACAAACAGGGCTTGTTTCAGAGCTGCAAGCAACTTTTAACCACTTCCTCTAGGGCTATATTTATTTACCATAATTGTCTACTGTTCTAAGGACAGTTCCAGGTTTTAAAGATAGGTTTCTGTAAATGTCCCTATTTTTCCGCAACAACTGTATGGAAAAATGTATTTCTCTGTGTGTCCTATACAGTTCTTACCATAGATCAATGTTCTCTGGCCTTTTTAAGATCATAATGATAGTTGAGGAGTATTTAAAATGTTAAATGAGCATTGTAATCACATTTTGTAAACATGTCATATTAGGGATTGTAGTACTTCAAGGCGAGGTACATAGATGCAGCGACTTAGCAGCAAATGATATATTAAAAAAGTAGGGGTGTGCACCGGCCACTTTTTGTGTTTTGTGTTTTGTGACCACCCACAGCTTTAGCGAGTGACCAGGTGATGGTCGCGATGGTCGCGACCATCGGGGCTTGCGACGAGACCCTTGTGGTAGGGTCTCGTCTGCCGCAAGCCCCAGTGAGCTTCCAGTGAGCCGGAAGCTCACCACTGACATCACTCATGATGTCAGTGGGGCCGCCCCCAAACGGCAGGCTTTCCTTCGGGAACGCCTCCATTTGGCCAGCCACCCCCCCCCCCTGACCCGCCTACCAAATGGGGCGAGCTGTCGATCAACATCGACAGCTGCCCCTTTTGGATGCGAGCGCCGGAGCAAGTGATTTCTCACTCGCCCCGGGGCTCGCGCACACACAGTGCGCATGCCGCACGTGCGTATTGCTCGGCCATCGACCCGCTTGCGAGCGGGTCTGAATCAGGCCCACTGTATTATAAGCCGCAATATTACAATGGATCATTTGTTTGCTCTTGTTGATCTGACTTCTCTGAACCCTAATTTTGCAAATTCTGTGTGTCTATTTTGTTTATCGTTCATGCCTCTGATTTTGGCAAATAGGGGATATGATAACAAGTAAGATATTTTTAAATCCTTTGCGTGCAACATTTTTCTAATTATAGACATTATGGCCCTCATTCAGAGCCACTCGCAAACAGCAGTACGCTCGTTGCGTTCCGATGTTGAATAACCGCGCATGCGTCGGTGTAACACTGCGCATGTGCGTACGGCAGATTGCGAGCTTTTTTGGTCTCGTTCATCAAATAGCGTACAGGAAGTGACATGTCAAATGTGATTGACAGAACAGGGCGTTTTTGGGTGTTGACGGGGGTGGAGATGGAAAAACGCAGGCGTGGCGAGGCGTTTTTGGGGCGTACATACATTAGCAGATGCGAGCGTAAAATGTGTTCGGACCGACTCATACGTCACTGGATGATCCTCTTTCCCTTCAAAATGCTCGCACAGCTTAGGGTCTGGATTACTCGACCACATTGGCGATGGCCTTCTCCTCCGTCCCGGGACTCCACGATGTTGTTGCGATTAATCGCGGGAGGTCTGAAAAGCAATTAGTGTTGGATTGAAAACCGGCTTGGTATGTGTTTTGAAATCAGTTTTTTGGGATAGCACAAAACCGTACGCAGGTGGAAATCAGAGCTGCTAATGTCAGGATGACACAATCAATTTGCGTACATTTGTGGGGGTTTATTTTGGCCTCAATTTGGTGGTTAGGGCCTATTGTAACAATAATGTCATCATGTTTTAATTTTCTCACCATTTTATTTTTGCCTCTTGAATTTGCCTCGTTATATGAATTTTTAAACGTTCCTTAAAGAGCCCTTTTTTTAAAAAAAAAATTATATTTTTTTTGGCAAGTTTTTGCCTTTTGGGCCAGGATTAAATGTAACCCATTTGTACAATAATTTCACAATACAATGTCAGATTTTTGGTGTCAATTTATTGGTCAAACCAAAAATAAATTAATAAAAAATTTTGGGACATCTTTTTTTGGCAAAGATCAGTCCCAAAATCAAACAAATTGGCCCAACATAACTGTTGACATAAACATACAACAAAAAATTAAAAACATTTCACAAGAAAGGAGAGGGAAGTTTTGACCAGAAAGGAATATGAGCCAAGCACAGAAGGATTGTGGGAAAAGTCGCCATTGCTGTCACCGTTTTTTCACCCGTTTGGATGGGGGAGGGAGGGCGCCAGACCGGGTCCGGGATGTCATCGGGCTGGCCTGTCCAGAGGCAGATGTTGTGGCCTCTGGACTAGGCACAGGGCTAGGCACATTTGGAGGATTGGCTGATGTTGTGCCAGAGGTGGAGGATCCTGATGTTCCGGCAGGAAGGGAGGTCGGCTCCACCATGTGCTGGCGAACGAGCTGCTCCAGGGCATTGGCGATGCGGATGTTGGCCCTGGTATTTTCCGCCAGGGCCTGACCAATGGTCACGTTGGCCGCAGCATTTTGCTCCAAGGCCTCAGCCACCCGTAGCAGACTGGCGTCCATCCTCTGCAGAATCTCCGTATGGAAATCCGATTTGAAATTGAGTTCTGTGAGGAGGGACACTGCCTGCGAGGGGGATTGCCCTGGACTGGCTTCTGCAGGGTCCTCAGCCGAATGTACTGGTTCCTCCACTGCAGAGCCAGCAGAAATTCGGCGGCCAAGGCTCCCCTCTGGAGCAGACTCATCCGCCTGTGTCTCTGTTAGGAAAAAAGAGAAAAGACTCACATTAGAATCTACATATTGGCACAATAACATTTCAGAGTTGGTGACATCAAAAGATTTACCTGGGACAACATGAGGAGCCGCAAAGTCTGGCATGTCCGTATCCATGTTGGACACGCCAAACACCTCCACAGGCTGCACACACCCCTGTGCCAGCTCTTCTAAATCCGTCAACTCCAATGACACATGGGTGGGACCCCCACCTGTCCCCCTTGCATGCCTAGCCCTGTCCGCGAGTTTTTGCTTTAGGCGATATTTGAAGTCGCCCCATCTGTGGGAAAAAATGGAAGCCATTATCCTTTTGTTTAAAATGGTGTTTGTTTTTAGGGGGGGCAAGTGTTTACTTACCGCCGTTTGACATCCCGGGCTAGACGGACATAATCACCCACCCTATTGACAGCAACGGCTACCTCTTCCCACATTCTCCCCTTCTGGCTTAGACTCATATTCCTGTCTGCCTGTGGCAGGATGTCCACACACTTCTGTATCAAAACCTCCATCTCCTTTCTTGTGAAATGTGGCTGCCTTTTTTTTTTGGCAGCTTTGGCCGGAATACTTTGCCCAGCAGCCTCTTCCATGTCATCCTCCTCACCTATTTGTGTAAATATTCAGATTTCACAAATTCACAACTTGCCCAATCTTATGTTTCAAATTAATCATTGATACAAAATGCATGAAAGACTTACCGCCTGACTCTTGGGCATTGTTTCCCTGGTCTGTCGCCATGTCTGAGGTCCAAACAAGAAATACACCAGAATTTTAATGTGTTTTCGTGACGTATTTATACATGCGTCCTTATTTTGCGGCCGCATCATTGATTGTGCGTTCCTATGATCCCTCCTTAATTTGTGCGGGAAACGAAACACTATTTATGGCTTGGTGTGTCTCGAGTCGAGGTGGCGTTTTTGGATTGTTGGAGGTTACCTTGGTTGGAGTTTCTTGTTTGCGGATAAAGGAGTTGGCGTTTGGAGTTTATTTTGTTTGCTAGATTTGCGTTTTTATTTTCCGTTCTCTTTTTTGGTTTTTTTTTTTTTTGGCCTCGTTTCTTGATTTGGTAAGTTTTGTGAAGTCTAACTTTGGTTCAATTGTTGTCTCATTGTGTTTCTTCTTGTTTTTAATTTTTGGATCCATAATTTCATATATTTTAGCTTTTTATTAATTTCGGACCCAAAGACCTTTTGATTTGGACTCTTATATATTTGCTCTTGGTAAGTCCATTTTTTATCTTGTATTTGTGAACTAATTAGCGCATTTTTCTCAGTTTGTATAGTGACTTGTATTTGCGAACTAATTAGCGCATTTTTACTACTTACTATTGTGACTTGTATTTGCGAACTAATTAGCGCATTTTTACTACTTACTATTGTGACTTGTTTTTGCGAACTAATTAGCGCATTTTTACTACTTACTATTGTGACTTGTATTTGCGAACTAATTAGTGCATTTTTCTCAGTTTGTTTATTAACTTGTATTTGCGAACTAATTCGCGCATTTTTAAATGCTTATTAATCCTGTAAAATTTTTTGTGGTTGCCCTTTCGCTTTTTTGGCAAACATTTCAACCCATTTTGATGTACTGTGTGCAATGTCGTTTTGCTCTTTGCCAAAAGTGTGTTTCGCATATTTTAAGTTTTGTCTAGCACAAAATTTAGAAACATAAATGCACAGAGTGAAATTTGTCAAATTATTTTTGTGATTAATTTCAGTTTGGACGTATCATGACAATACCCCGGCATGTAAGCAGCAATGGATGGTATCATCAAGCTAAGTTGTTTTTAATTTTCTTTTGGGGTGGGTCCAAAGCCTTACATTCCAATCTTGCCATTTCAGGTTGATCTTGGGCGGATTGTTCTGGCCATGCTCCCGGAAGCCGACCAACCTCAATCTCGTCCCAGGCGTAGGCATCGTAGGCGTGCAAGGCCCCAGATATTTCGAACACGTGTCACCCTTTTTGGAATGCCCGATGATGAGGTTTTAAGACGCTACCGTCTTCCTCCCAAAATCATCATAGACACTCTCTCATTAATAGAGAGTGATCTTGAGCGGCAAATTGACAGTCCAACAGCAATACCACCAGCAATACCAAATGCCTTTGGATATGGGTGCCCTTAGTGTGGCCAAGGCCAATTTTTACCAAATAGCTGGCTTCCCACACATCATAGGGGTTGTGGATGGTACTCACATACCACTTCAGCCTCCAGCACGGCTGGAGGCCATATTTCGAAACAGGAAACACTATCACTCCCTGAATGTAATGGTGGTATGTGATGCCTCCCTCCAGATCCTGTCCCTGAATGCAAAATTACCAGGAAGTGCACATGACTCCTTCGTCATCCGGCAATCAGGGATATGGCACAAATTAACCAACCTACAAGCTGGTGATGCGTGGCTTCTGGGTAAGTGTAGACCTTTAGTACATAACAATGTTAAGCTTGATACACAGTGATCCTGATGTTGTCTATTCTTTTTCACAGGAGACAGTGGATACCCTTGCATGCCCTGGCTGCTCACTCCTTATTTGGCTCCCACACCAGGTTCACAAAGTGAGTTTAATACCGCACTTACAGCCACCAGGCAAGTGGTGGAGCGCTGTATCGGCCTTTTAAAAGGCCGATTCAGATGCCTCCACCGCTCTGGTGGCGAGCTCATGTATTTGCCGGATATGGTTTCGAAAATTGTGGTCCTGTGTGGGATCTTTCACAACATCGCCATAAGGAGTGGTGTTCCAATGCAGCCAGAGGATGCCTTACCTGAGGATGGCCCCCCCGAGGTTGGTCGGAGGTCAGTATGTGGGGGGGCCATACGCGATGATGTGGTGGCCCGATATTTTAGGTAATTATTGACCAAACAACAGTGTGTATACCCAATGTGTTACGGTTTTTTAACGTTCATCTTTTTTTATATTAATTCTTGCACCATCTTCTGTTTGTTTGCATAATCTTTGGCACTCCCACGATGACTACTTCCTGCTACCCTTCAAAAACCTTTATGTTGAAACTTCGGGAATATATTCTGACACCAATATTGCAACGCCATATTTTTGAAATCATGTGGGCATGGACCTTCGTCAACCAGTTCTTGATTTGTTGTGTGTTTGTTTAGTGTTTTTGGTATGTGGTGTTTTTCGGATTATCACTGTGTGTTTTGTTTGTGAGTGACCACTTTGTATTTTGATTTCTGTTGTGAATAAATATTTGGAGAGTGTAATTTGTTTCCTTTTTGGGCACGTTAGAAGCAAGTGTAAACAAACTCCCAAACGTTAATTTTACCTAAGGGGTAACCCAGTAATGAAGCAAGTGGAGCTAAAATGTAATATGTTTTCGGGGTACTAACCAACACAACAAGGAATCGTGTACAATCAGTTGCCTTCGTAAGATTGTCCGAAGCAGTTTGGCCACCAAATAGGAACCTGAAAAATGGTGTAAACTATCATGTTGACCACCACAAAAAAGGAAAATGACATTGGTACTGGGAGGTGTTTCTTGTGCCTGTTTGCATTCAAAATACAACACACAATCTGTAGTGAGATTCTGTGGCAAACCTTGCTTGAAGAGTCTACTTATGTCAGTGTAAAGAATCTTGGATTTACTCCAAACACATGAGACAGAGCTTGATTTAAAACTGATTTATTAAGAAACAATTTGAAAAAAAATTAAAAAAAAAACTAATTCCTAAGGAGGACCAACAGATGGTCAAGGCCCTGCATAAGCCCGGTGACCTGCTCCCGCATACGGCCCACACAATTCACTAGCTCTTCCCGACGCCTCTGTTCCTCTGTGGGTGACAAAAGTTTGGGGATTAATAAATCGATAATGAAGCAACATTCTACAATAACACAAAACAAGCAAACCAAAACTTACAAGCTTGTGGGCCAAAAAAACATTACACGGATAAAACCCAGCACCCCAAAATGTCTAAGGGCAAAAATACAAGGGCCCTAAAAAAAGGCACACAGGTGTGATATGTGTATGGTGACATCAGCAGGAACAGGTAAAGACAACCCCCAAAAATACCCTAAGGCGACAAAAAGTCAAAAAAAATGGGGACGACACATGATTACATACAAACAGTTTGTGGTGTCCAAAATAAACTTTAAAAACATACCGTTCTCCAAAACGACAGAGCCAGAAGCCACTCCCTGGACCACCTCGGAGGTGGCTACATTCCCCAACCCTAGGGGCAAGGTGTTTTCGGAATCCTGGGAGGGGGTATTTGGAGGAGGGACGGATGGAGGAGAGGGGGAATTGGGCTGGAGGGGAAGTAGGCCTGAAATTTCGGCCACAGGGTCTGGGGAGGAGGGGGTAATAGAGGAATTGGGGGTTGGAGAGAGGGGCCAGGACCGGCGTCTTGTGTGGCGATGCCGCCGTAGTGTTTGCTGTGCCCCTAAAAAATGACAAAAATATTGTGGTTAGTTTCAACAGGAAACCAAAAAAAAAACACAATAGGACAGACATGAAAACATGCACATGCAGATATGACTACAATGACTCAATAGGACAGACATGAAAACATGCACATGCAGATATGACTACAAAGACTCAATAGGACAGACATGAAAACATGCACATGCAGATATGACTACAATGACTCAATAGGACAGACATGAAAACATGCACATGCAGATATGACTACAATGACTCAATAGGACAGACATGAAAACATGCACATGCAGATATGACTACAATGACTCAATAGGACAGACATGAAAATCAGCACATGCAGATATGACTACAAAGACTCAAAAGGACAGACATGAAAACATGCACATGCAGATATGACTACAATGACTCAATAGGACAGACATGAAAACATGCACATGCAGATATGACTACAATGACTCAATAGGACAGACATGAAAACATGCACATGCAGATATGACTACAATGACTCAATAGGACAGACATGAAAACATGCACATGCAGATATGACTACAATGACTCAATAGGACAGACATGAAAACATGCACACGCAGTTAGGGCCCACAAGATAAACTTGAAAACCACAGTCCAGAACACTTACTTTCCGCAATCTGCATGCGAAAGCATGCCAGCAAGCGGGGCGTCCGCCGGTGCAGGTCCGACCACCTGCGCTCCAGCTGGCCAATATGTCGGCGTGAGCCTAAGGAGCGCAGGCGTTGACGTACCTCCGCATATGCGGAACGCTTGCGCCTATTGGAGATGGGTGGAGGCTGACTGGTGATCCTCCTGTCCATCACCTCCGTCAGCACCAGCAGTTCGCGCCTGGTGAATGCGGCGGATCTCATGATGGCAATGGTGTTTTTTTGACAAAATATTTTTAATAAAGCACCACAAAAAATTTTGATTGGCTAATGTATTTGGGAAATTAACAGGACAAATTCTATTGGTTAGTGTATGAGTCATGTGTTCGACAGGGCCACAAATCTCTTGAGAGTTATGATAGGCTTGATGCAGTGACATGCGTAAGCAAATTTAAATAAAGAAATGAACCACAGAAAAATTGTGGGGAGACAAACAAATAGAACAATTGTTTAATTGGGGCTAACATGTCTTTTGAACAATAAAAGCGAAGGTTTCAGCCGTACGTATTCTGCGAGCAAATACAAACACGGACAAGATTAAAGTTTATTGCATTGTGTTGAAAAAAAAAAAAACAATTAAGCTAATTGATACATTGATTGCCATGATACGATTGAGGGAGGTAGGCCGAAAAAACGAGCAGGTAATCGGAATCTGACAGTCCCACTTCCAGTTTGTACTTGTCCGTGCATTCCCTTCAAGCCATTTCGGGGATGTACGCTCGCTATTTGGCACGCTCGTTAGTTAGAGGAGGGGTCGCCTGAGTTTGGGGCGGATTTTTAGCTGCGTACGAATATACGAGCGAGTGCTTGAATTTAAATATTTTTTTACGTACGCCGAACGTGCGTACGCCCACTTGTGAGTGGGTCTGAATCAGGCCCACTGTATTATAAGCCGCAATATTACAATGGATCATTTGTTTGCTCTTGTTGATCTGACTTCTCTGAACCCTAATTTTGCAAATTCTGTGTGTCTATTTTGTTTATCGTTCATGCCTCTGATTTTGGCAAATAGGGGATATGATAACAAGTAAGATATTTTTAAATCCTTTGCGTGCAACATTTTTCTAATTATAGACATTATATTTCAATAACCAGTCATTTTGTTTTGTAAATAGGTTTTTCTAGAAATCGCTGGTTATAGAAAACCCACAAGTATAGAGTAGTGTTTATTGTATAATTCTCATTTGAGAAAAAGCCTATATAAAAGACGGCTTTGTGTTATTTGTAAACCAAGCATTAAAATACCACTAATCCTAAAACACAGGTTGGGTTATATAAAAGAGCTTCTTGTAAAATACACAGATCAAGAAGCCTACTTAACATAACTCACTCAAAATATATTTGTGATCACATGGTGTAATTTCCTTATAGCTGCATAGTCTACAGGCATGTTTGGGAGACTGCCGCAAAATTGCAATACCTTCCAGACTGCAGAGAAGATAAGCTAAACTCCTGCATCCCTGCCATACCCTCCAAATGTATACACTTTTCCAACGCCATTCAACAGGCTAAATAAAATACTTCATTAAATAAAGTCATCTCCCACCTCCCTGACAGGACCTTGTATAGCTGTGGGATAGGTGCACTTTGATTGGTTGACTCTCCAGCCGGTCACACTGCTACTGAAATGTATAAGTAGGGATCCCTTCAGTGCTCATGAGCCCTAAAGTGTGTATAGCTGCAAGTGCTGGCATTACTAAGGACCTCATTCAGAGTTCGCTGTGCCGATGTTTACGCAGTTGATCGATTATCGGTCGTCTGAGCGTGCATCTGAGTTGCACTGCACATGCATCAAGGTACATCACCGTAGTCGCTCACAGCACGTATTTTTTCACAGCGTGATTGACAGTCAGGGAGCGTTTTGGTGGTAACATGGAATGTCGGCTAAATCGCAGGTGTGTTGCTACTTTTTCTGGGGAATGTAACATCCTGCAGCGGCAATTCCATACGCAATGAATAATACTCCGGCATCTCCATTTCTCGCACCCATTTTCTGCGGCCATAGAGCATACTTGCCTACTCTCTCGATTCGGCCGGGAGCCTCCGAAAATCGGGAACCGCTCCTGGCCCCCCAAAAAGGCAGGCAAGCCTCCCAGCCCCAGCAAGGCATTGTGAAAAGGGGGCGGGGCCACGATGATGCAATCGCACTGTCACACCCTATGCCCCCAATGACGCTGTATGATACACTCCATGCCCCCTTTTCACCGTGACACGCCCCCCCATGTGGTTGCCCAACAGCTCCCTCCCGGAAGGAGGGAGCCAAATGTCGGCAACCCTGCCATAGAGTTACACTGGGCTGCTAACATTGAATGGTCTGCGACCAATATTGCGCCTTTGTACACAGATGCTTGGCTTTGCAAAGCACCAGTGGACGTCTCAATGCATCTCCCGGCAGCTGTGACATTTGCATATTTTTGCACCACAGCTGTGTGCGGGATCACAGCTGCGGTTGCTGAATCAGGCCCTAAGTGCGCTACTGCTACAGGGAGAGGGGTAACGAGGCTACGAGATTGCCGTCTCTGCGCTGTTAGTTTAGGCTCTTTATGCTTTGTTTTAGCACAATAATGACTTGATCAGGTATAAATGTTTTTATTTTCTTCCTAGTAAGAAAACATGTTTATATAGCCCTAAATGTGTGGGCCATGTATGTAATCAGGGCCGTAACTAGAGTGGTGCGACATGTGACACGGCACAGGGCACCACAAGGCAGGGGGTGCTGTTTGGGTCTGTCAATTTACTGTTTATAATCATTCTCACTTGTAGCTTCCTTTTTGCCCGTGGGCCTCTCAATATATATGCCAGCGGCTGAGAGATTTGCATATTAACTCGCAGTATCTCTGTAAATAGATGCAGTCTCGACGGGATTAGCGTACTACTCTGAATCAGGCCCTATGTCCACTAGAGGGGCAATTTCACACTCTTTTGCCAGGCTGCATACTGGCCGGGCCCAGGATTCCCTGTGGGATGAGCTTTCATCATGTTTACATGAAAGGCCTGTTTTTTCCTAACAATGTTTATGGTGACAACATAATTCACGTAATTCAGGCATCTGTGAATGACATATGGGCCCTCCCAGACAGCCTGGAGCTTATTTTGGGTCATAGGTAATGGAATCCACATTTCTGACCCACTTCATAAACTCCCTCACAGTCAGTTCTGTCATACCACTGCTTCTGGTCTGCCGAGGCCTGTGCCATATTCTCCTATTCCAACCCCGTCAGAGCCCGCATTTTATCTCAAAGTTTCAAGACATACAGACACTGAGGATTTATATTTATTTCCTTATTGTCTTTGTAAATTGACAAAAAATATACTTATCTTTTTAACCCACCCCTCTGATTGAATTTACTTTATACAAAGTTAGTGACAGCTCTAAAACATATAAACCATAAATATATACAACACAATTGAGAACCCTCGGCGTTACCTAATACAATCGATAGTAATGATATTATGGGGCCTATTCATCAACACTAAATTAACGTTTTTAAGGACATTTTCCTTAAATAACGTTATTTTAGTATTCATGAAGCCACTTAGCACAGGAGATATCTCTGATATCTCCTTGCTAAGTCCCCCTGCGTTAATTTCCACACTCCCCATACATTAGTAGGTGAGCGGAGGTGAGCGGAGGGGGGCGACACAAACTTACCGCATGTGTAGGCAGTGCTGCGCATGCGCTGGGTTAACGAATTTAACAGCGCATGCGCAGCACTGTTTCCAGCTGCGGTAAGTTAGTGTAGATAGAGATAACTATCTATTTCCTGAAAAGCTGTCATTGCAAAAATTACAGCTTTTTGGAATAGATAGTTATAGGGAGGAGGAATGATGAATTCCTCTGGTAATTAGGTAGAACTCCATGCGAGTTCTAAACCTAATTACCTCCAGGGAAAGTTTAGTAATGATGAATAGGCCCCTATGTCCCTTAATACAGTGTAATACGCATTCCCTTGTATACTCAAAGGAGAGGAGGCCATCCCCTTCTGGAGAAATTTTCTGTTTTCCTAAATAGTAATCCCCTCAACATATATTTAACCTATAATATCAGTGAGTCCACCGTAGATTGTTTTTGGATATCACTATTTTTGAAGAAGGAGGAAGATTATGGACTAAGCGTTATTACAAACCTACAGGTTCTCACACATATTCAGGCCAGCAGTTGCCATCACGTCAACTGGCATGAAATGCAGACAAATTTTGTAAGTAGTGGCTATGAACCCACCGTGGTGGAGAAAGCAGCTCAGGAGGCAGAATACGGTATATCAATAGATGTGATCTATTGAGAAATAGCATAACAAAAAACTTTAAAAAATAAACAATCAAAGAAAATTGAATAGGCATTCGTAACTGGTTTTAATACACAACATAAATTCATATAAAAATCTTTATGAAGACACAGGGCCTGATTCAGAACTCTGAATCAGGGCTTTTTTTTTTTTTTGGTGCGTCCTCCCATGGGAACGCCTCCGTCCGGCAGCCACGCCCCCGGCACGCCCACCAAAGGGGGCGTGCCGTCACTCACCATCGACAGCACGCCCCCTTTGGTGCAAGACCCGGAGCGACAGCTAGGCTGTCGCTATCTGGGTCTCGCACATGCGCATGACGGAGCTCCCTCCGTCGTGCGCATGCGCACTAGGGCACCATCGACCCGCTTCCAAGCGCTCGCGAGCGGGTCTGAATCATGCCCACTGGCCGATGCTTAAAAAGAATTCTATAATAGGAAATATCATCCCTAATAAACCCACGGTTTTACAGGATAGCACCAAAACTAAGAAATAGTTTGTTTAGGAGTACCCTCCCCAGATAACCAACATCACATCCAAAGGCATTAAAGATGCGGATCCTGTATAGGTTGCAGGGAAAGTAAAAGTGAGGGTGTTAATTAATTAGTTGAGATATCCATCAATAAAAAGAAAACATGTAATGAAAGAGTTTGACATGTAATACTAACATTTTTATATACACCATTGAGTTTAACTGCAATTTTTTTTATATTAATCGTACGTCAAGACCGCTGAAAGTGCGCATTAATGAACACCTTTGGAATATCAAAAAAAGTCTGGATAGCGGATACTCATGCACTTTTAAATAATTTTAAAACACATCATGGTTGTTCTATTGCAGGCATTAAGAGGTTCTTGGGAATTAAATTAGTAAAGAGTAATTGGCGACAAAGTGATTTAGTGAGCCAATTAGCCAGAGCCAAAATTAAATGTATTTATAATTTTTGGGACCCTAAAACCAGACGGTATGAACCTCGATTTTGAGTTGAAATGGTTTTATACAGTAGATTGTTCGTTTATGTATCTGGGAGTTTTTATAATTCTTTTAAGAAGTTTTTAACAAGTTTTGTTTCTGTATGTTTATATTAAAGTTGCGGTGTGTTGAAGGCCTAACACGGGGACACCTTATGAAATTATATATCGGAATCCTCATGATTTACTAGTGGTGGTCAGTCACAATGGAAACCAATGCAACGCAATGCAATGCAAGGTAACAGGATGTCCCTTTATAACGGGGTTTGTGGCGTGGAGACAAGAGAAACAGGAAGTGTTGATCCAGAAGCAGGGAAATCCAGACAGTGAGTTTACGTCAGTTGAACACTAAGTAAAGTACCCTGATCAATACCGTCAAGTCGGGATTCTGTCATTGATTTGGAGGATTTCCTACAGTATTGGAATAAAGGGGGTGGATCGATAGTTAATTTTGTATAGGTAAAGTATATTTGTTTAGGGGTCCTGATAGGCCGGTCTGGATAATTGATAATAGGGGTTGGCAGTAGGCGCTCTCAGGATACCTTTCAACTATACCACTAGCTGCTTACTCTATGAGGTGTTCCAGCCTCATTCATAAAGACAAAAGAAAGAAAAAAAGGGGGGATAGAGTAGGCGCTCTATGTGTGCTAGAATTATTTGTTAATAATATATCATGTATCTTATTGCCCGTATTCAATTTGAGGCGAAATGTCAGAATCGGCGATAATCTATTGCAGATGACATCATTTTCGCCTATTTGAAATATCCCTGTATTCCATTATATTGACTTTTCGCCGGTGCAATGTAAAAAAACGGGGATAATTTTCGCCAGCCTTTAGCAGATGAAAAAAAATGCAGAATTGGGGTTTAGGGGTGCAGGATTAAAAAAAATTGCCTGCACCCTTGGGAATGCCCCCTTAAAACGAAATGTGCAAAAAAAAAGTTAAAGAATAAATCGGGACACCCCAAAAAAATAATTTAAAATTTTGGGGAGAAAAAAAAATAGGGGAACAGTGTTTAAAAATAGGGAAATAGGTTCAGGGGTATTCTGTAAGTGTTCGGCAGGTGTTTTCTAGAATAGGCTATTAGCGGCAGGTGCATTTTTTGCTGAATTTTTTAAAAATTAGTTTAGGGACTTAAAAATATACTAGTACCCATTTTCATGTACCCCAAATTTGATGGGACCACTTTAAAAAACAAACAAAAAAGCTAAGCGCTCTTCTGCATCACTTCTTCAATGTCGGGTAAAAAACACCTGCTGCGGCTATTTAAAAACCCAACTTTCTTCTGCAGGCAAAAACAGGGGTACCCATAGTCATCCCCCAGGTCTGGACATCTTAGGGGTCCTACAATTATTCCCGAAAATTCCCGTATTTTTTCGCTGGTCCCCGATTTCGCCTACTTTGAAATTGAATACGGGGAATAGTGCGCACGCGCACAATACTTTTCCGCCTGGAAAACAGGCGAAGAAGGCGAAAAGTCCAGCAGGCAAAAAGTCTGAACTTTTCGCCTCAAATTGAATACGGGCCTATATCTGTGTATATACTTTTAGAAAGTGACATCAATGTGGGCAGTGTTTACCAGTATTTACCTGTCCGGTCTTGATAATTATTGACTGATGCTGGATAGATGGACACTTACCCAGCTTTCCTTGAAAAAGACCCATGGACGGGTCGAAGCGCATTGGCGGGGAGTGGACTGCCTTGTAGTGGTGAACACTGGCGATCCGGCACAACTGAGTCTGAGACAGGAGGTGACCTGGGACTTCCGTGTGTTTTGAGAACTTAGGCATGCTTGTTTTTCCAAGAGAGCTGATATTTGCTTTACCTTACCACTGTAGGGATGTAACCACATTGCGTGTCATTGTGTTTCTACAGATGTTTCCTCATACATCTAGCCTCAATACGCCACACAGAGCGACTTGTCTGGTGTGAGTGAGCGCCCGGTCCCATGCAACTCTGCTAGCGTCAGGCGTCTTTTTTTGCAATGCGATGCGACTAGGACACACTAGCAGACTGTTGATAAGCGACACTTGTATATCTGTGTGCACCTGAGTCTGTATATGAACCACAACGGAACGTGGAATGGAAAAAGCTGCAGCCGCTACATTGTAGCACTTTGTATACAGATTCAGAGACTCAGTTGCACACAGTTATACAAGTGTCACATCACATTGTGACTTAGATGCATTTTTGGCAACAAAAAAGATGTAAAAAAATGCCCAGCAAAGTCTCACTGGCGACCTGGCGCACTGAGAGGGGCTTTTTATCGAGACTGCAGCAAAAGATGTATAAGGACACATCTGTATATACATTTCATATACATATTGCACTATGCTAATTTCAACTACATTTTAGGTATACCTGTCATGTATTTAAATAGTTTGATTAGTATACTGTAAAGTATATTTAACAGGAAGATGTGGATAGCATGCCCTTTTAAAATGTTCATGGCTTCCATTGGTCATTATACCCCACCATATTATGATAAGAAACTCTAATGAATAAGAAGTCTTTAGCTCAAAGACAAGAGACTGTTCGATTGTTTCATGAATAGTCTGTGTATTGTGCTTTATTCCGACAGACCAGCTGACATCTGCCCAGACTCACCTCCACTCGTCAGACAGGACTTTTTTTGATCCTGGCCTAGGGCCATTACCCAGACAAAGCCTATCTCAGGGAAACACATGCAAAACTTAGTGTAATCTGCTGCCTTAATCTCAGTCTGTCTGCTACAAGAAGAGAGCAATTGTAAATTACTGTGAACAAACCAGGTGTAGTCAAACCAGCGATATGGATATATGATGATGGATCATTACATAATGCTAGAAAGAGAGCCATGTTACAATGTAAGAACAAAGTCAACATTAGCATTAGTGGAGATGCTTGTTTTGTTCTAGTTTCCGGATTTAGGACCTGTTCTGTTCCATGATTCAGCCTTCTCCAATTAGTAATCCCAACAAGCATGTTTATTTGTATTATTAGTCTTTGTTTACAGCGTATATTGTTCATCTAAATATTTACTGGCAAAGTTTGAAGTGGGCCTGTCACCTCACACAAAATATGCTGTTGTTATGTGGTCTGTACTCATATGGAGCAGTTGACCAATTTACTTACATGCCTAAAACCGCACTCACATTAATGACGTAGTGAACTTTAGTGGATGGATAGGTTGCATTCTCATGAATTCAAGTTAAGCTCGCAGAATGGCTACTTCTAATATGTTGAGATTACAGGTACTGTACTCTTTAAGAGCATACTTACATATTCTGACAAAAGGTGCCCAAGAGGCGCTGAGACACAGTAAACTTACCTCACCAACAGCTTATGATGCCCTCTTGACATTAGCAACTTCACCACTGGCTCTCGCTTAAGCTTTGAAATCTCACAGCCCAAGTTTCCACCCCTGGAGCTCTGAGCTGCACCTCCCACGGCTCTGACACTACCACCAGGTCTTCATATGACCTCATGAGCACTTTGTGACCTAGTCTAATTCTGGCCATACTGAGTTCAATACCTTGATGGAGTGGGCGCACAATTACTGCTTACACTGGAAGCTCCATCAATGGAGCTCCATGTTATAATTTCCACTGAGAATTTTATTTGCCTGCTACAATACCTCTGGAGCACTCCGCATTATATAAGGTCGGCTGAACGGAGACTTACTCTGGTCTTTCTGTGCTCAGAGAAGAGGTGGTATTATTTCTGCTGGCCATGACATTATCCATGAACTTGTCATGTCATATACATGATTAGAACAACCACAGCTTTATAAAATAATCTTATGTATACAGTATATTTTTTTACGTATATATCTTTTGTCTTTGTTGAAAAAATTGAGGTGTTTAGACTACAAGAGACTTGGTGAATTTTGAGATGCACAATTCCCTATATATATATATATATATATATATATATATATATATATTTACAAATTAGCTACTTCAGCTTACTTATTCAGATGAAAAGTGCAAGACTATGGGAGGAATCTAATAGGGTCCGATTTTGTTAGTCATGATTTTTGTGTGAAATTGTACTTATCGTATGTAATAGGATGCAAGTACAGACTACCTCTGTGGAACGGAATCTTCACCACACCATTTTTCAACGCGACCCAACCCACCCTCTAGATGTTTGTAATAGAAACATATCAGTTACTGGATGTAATAGACATGTTGTAAATGGTGGAACGAGGGTGTGTGGTAAAGTCATTACATGTACCCCCTGCCACCAGGGTTACAGAGAGGGCTGGTTGAACCCTGAAAGGGGACTTGTACATGAAGAAACCTTGCATAGGTCTAGTGGAATCATGGTGGGGGTTCTACAATGCGGGTCTCCCCTCTATGCTTTCACTATCCCTGGCTGGTCAAACCTAATGCTAGTAAAGGAAAAATTGGGGGAACTCCATGAACTTTTTCACCAAAATTGTTTTCATTTAAAAAATAGAGTGTTTCCAGCAGTCTTGCTGAAATGCTGGCGAGTGTGGCTTTTTAGCCCACCACACATTGCCAAACAGTTGCAGATTTAGGGGCTAACTAGTAACCTATTACTTTTGGTAAGTTTCCACTGAAACTTTATGAAAACTCTCCATGGGTTCCAGCGACTTTGACACTGGAAACCCAAAACCTATTACATTCCCCACAAGATCTCCTGTGTATGATAACACTCAAATCTACCTCACCTCCCCTGACCTCACTCACTCCTTACTCTCTTGTGTCTCTAACTGCCTATTTACCATCTCCTCCTGGATGTTCCAGTGTGTTCTGAAACTTAACATGTCCAAGTCTAAAGTTATTGTTTTCTCTACTTAGAGGGTCCCTACACCACCAACCCCCCCTCCCCCTACACACACACCCCTCTTGGTTGCTAACATCTGTTCCTCAAGTATGCTGCCTTTGTGTCATCTCGACTCATCCAGACTTTACACATATTGGTAATGTTGCCTGGCCCATGTCAAGCCAAATGTTTTGTCATCCTTCTTTATTTCCTTACACACTAAATTGTATTTTGTGAATTCCAACAAATAATCAGCATTTTAATACCATATCATATATTGTATAAAACATCAGGAAATATTATACTAGAAAAATAAGGTAGGTTCTTTTACAAAACAAAAAAACAATAATTTGACACAACCAAATGGTTGAGCAGACCAGTTAATACATACAGTAACAATTTATTGAGAAAAAACTCTTCCTGTTAAAGTTTATACATTTTATTGCATTACTACCTGTAAGCAAAATGCACTCACCAGCTGCTGAGCCGTATAAAACCCTGTTCTGCTCAAGTTATGCTACATTACCAGTGTACACTTAACAGTGAGTACAGCTGTACCCGTTATCTATCAATAAGCCAACATCACCAGGCTATTCATAATTTGAGTTATCTGCTGATTTGTGCCTATATGACTGCAGTATCAACACCTGCACACACATCATTTCCAACTGGTTATAGGCCCAGGCACACAGGTGTAAAGTAACCAGGTACCCAGATACCTAGACATACAAACTATTGGAGATGCCCAGAGCAGCATACAGATGCCATTTTAGGCACATGTGTAGGTGCACAGTCATGTCTGTAAGAACTTGAAGCAAAATTACAGGAGCTGCATCCATAAGGGGGTTTATCAAACTAAAAGATGCAGAAATTATGCAACTTGGAAGTTTGCTATGGAAATGCAATTAAGGCATAAATGGTTGTGGAAGATCGCTATAAAACCAGATGTAGATTCAAGCCCAGATGGTACAGAAAGAGCCATGGGGACCATAGGCTTAAATGTAGTGCAACACTTGTACTCTATAATACATGGGAAAGAGTCAGTAAGACATGTGGATAGCACTGCAAGCAGTGTTTAAAGATGGAAGCCTTGTGAGGAGGATGCATTTAAGACATATATTGTATAAAACCAAATTGAATGAATGCAGCAGTGTAAGTGATTACATAGACAAAATGATGTCTGTCTGTCTGTCAGCAACTGATGTCTGTTGAAGCGCAAGTGGATGATGAAGAGAGTGCTACAGTAATGCTGCTGAACTTGAACTTGAAGCCTGAGTTTGACTTCTTGGTTGTGGCATTAGAAGCAAACACAGCAAAGTTAACAACAGACAAGGTCAGACCAAAGTTATTACAGTTTCAAGAATGTGTGCCTTTTGATTTGAATGCTGTATGCATTACATACAAAAAGTGAAAAATTCTGAAAATTAAAATTTAACTGTTATAATTGTCACAAGATTGGTCACAAAGCAATTGACTGCATGCAAAACAGTGCGAATCCTATGCAAGAAAGAAATGGAATTGCAGAGATTAGTCAGCCCTAAGTGTTACAGTTAGCTGCAGAAAGGAATACTGGTATATCAATTAAGGTGCAACAAGGCATTTTAGCTGCAATGGGGAATGGTTCACCAAGTTAACCAAATGTGACTCTATCACTATCAAAATAATTGGCAATCAAGTTGGGACTACTTCTAGGGGCACTCTCTGAAAAGTTTAATTGAAATGATGACAATATTAAATATAACTTTTATTATTTATACCCTTAAAATTTAGAATAGAGCATCATCTATTCATGAGATTCAAATTTGGTAACAAAATTTATTTGCTTGGTATTTCTATAATATACCAACCAGGATTGGCGAAAATATGTATTGATAATCCTAGGTTATATATACAATGAACGATGCCATGAGACTACATGCAGCATATAACGCTATATCGCTGTGTTGTACACCGGATCGTGTAGTGCGTATGGAGCACACAATGCATCACATCCATCGCTGGGTACACACATCGTATAGTGTTTAACCAGCTTTAATCACATAACCGATACAGAGAAAAGACTCTCACAGTGTACCAGAGACACTAGACTGTGACCATAACCGCACAGGAATTGGTTTTACACGTGAGAAGATGAAGGATAACAGTTCTTGGCCTGAGGAAAAGCTGCAGCTCCTCACATCGGTGCCCTTTTTACACATATTTGGACTCAGTCACACACAGATGTACAAATGTTGCATGAAGTGGTGGTCTATGTATGATAGCAATGCAGTTTTGTCACTTCCTGATGTTTTATTTATGCACATTTTCAGTGAAAAGATGCTCTGCATGGACGAGTCGCCCAGGACCTGGCACACAGAGGGAGGCTATTTGGACGCATCTGTACCACATCCATTATAATTAGAGATGAGCGGGTTCAGTTTTCAGAGATCCGAACCCACCCAAATTTTATAGATCCGAGTTGGATCCAAGCCGGCTCGGATGTTCCCGCCTTACCCGGATTTCTCAAATCGAGGAAAAACCATAGAGACGAAATCTCACAGTTAGCGAGCTCTTGTCTCTATAAATAAGGGACGCGACAGGCGCCATTTCACTCCGGCTGTGAAGACTGAACAGAGAGGGTGGGTAGTGTAGGGCTAGGGAGAGGTGATGTGCTGTTCTATCTGCTGTGTCCTAGGCTGGTGCTGATCCATTCTGGGCTTGTTTTGTTGTGCTGTCTGCTCTGTCCATCTGGACTGTTGTTGATCCATCAGGGCTGGTACTACTGCTGCCACTGTGCTGTGTCCATCTGGGCTGTTGCTGATCCATCTGGGCTGGTGCTGTCTGCTGCGTCCATCTGGGCCCAAGTTCTGGACCCCCCAAAAAAATAAAAATATTTTTTTTTGTGTAATATATATTTGTCTGTTTGTGTGTTAGGCTTAACTGCACAAGATCTAGCAAGTCGGCAACGCAACCTAGTGATGCCCGACTCCAGTCGTCATCAATCTGTGCTCTGGGCCCAAGTTCTGGAGCTGGAAAAAAATAAAAATAAAGGTTTTTTTTGCGAATAATTGTCTGTGTGTCTTGTGCGGCTTAGCCGCACAAGATCTAGCAAGTCGGCAACGCAACTTAGTGCTGCCCAACTCCAGCCGTCATCAATCTGTGCTCTGGGCCCAAATTCTGGAGCTGGAAAAAAAATAAAAACATAATCAGGGGTATTCAATATGGGAGCGAAAACATCGTTTTTGCGTTAATATCGGAGGTATGACGTCATTATCGCAGGTTTTACTTTTACACCGTATTCAATTTCAAAGACTTATCGCAGTTTTGAAAAGTCTTTGATAAAAGACGGGGATAACTTTTCACCATTAAATAGGTGTCGAAAAAAAGTGCAGAATTGGGGTTTAGGGGTGCAGGCTTAAAAAAAATAGCCTGCACCCCTGGGAATGACATTTAAAAAAGAACTGTGTAAAAAAAAGTTTTTTAAAAAAAAATAGGGACACCCCAAAAAATGTATTTAAAAATTGGGGTGAAAAAAAAAATTGGGAAAAAATTGTATAACAATAGGGAAATAGGTTCAGGGCTATTCTGCAAGTATGCGGCAGGTGTTTTGAAGAATAGAATTATAGCGGCAGGTGCACAAATGCAGAATTTTAAAAAATTTACTTTAGGGACTTAAAAATATGCTAGTACCCATTTTCATGTACCCCAAATTTGATGGGACCACTTAAAAAAAAAAAAAAATAACCTAAGTGCTCTTCTGCAACACTTCTTCAATGTCGGGAAAAAAACACCTGCTGCGGCTATTTAAATCCCCGACTTTCAATTAAAGGCTAAAACGTGGGTACCCATAGTGTTCCCCCATGTTTTTACAACTTTAGGGGGGTCTTACAATTTTTTTAAGGAAAAATTCATAGCTTTACGCAAATCCAACTTCGGAGTTTCCCGTTTTCGTTAATTTTATATTGAATACGGGGATAAGCGGGAGCGCGCCCGATACTTTAACGCAGGTCAAACCTCCGATATGAAACGTTAACTTCGACAGTGAAGTTAACGTTTCATATTGAATACTCCAGTTTGTCTTTTTTTCAAATAATTGTCTGTGCGTCTGTGTGTGTTAGGCTTAATCGCGCAAGATCTAGCAAGTCGGCAACGCAACCTAGTGCTGCCCAACTCCAGTCATCATCAATCTGTGCCCAAGTTGTGGACCGGCAAAAAAAAAACAGTGTATTTTTTTGTAAATTTTTTTATGTCTGCGCACGACTGCATGTGTGAGAATTTTATAACCGTACCTTGGCTACACTATTGGTGCTTGTGACACTGCTTCAAGACCGCAGAAAATATCGAGGTCTGTCACATGACAGGAGAGCAAGGCCAAGAACCACATGTTGTAGCTGCCACCAGCAGTGCAAGACCATCAACTTCCTCATCCTCTATGAAGGCCCATGCCCCAGAGTTTAAGTCACGCCATCGATATGGTAAAGCTACTTTTACTGAAATTAAGAAAAAAGAATTGAAAGGGAATTTGCCTTTAGATAAACAAAAAATTGGCAATATGCCATTCACTACACGAAGTGGCTAGGAAAGGATAAGGCCTTGGCCTTTCTTTATGAAGACTGCTGGTTCTGATTCTGATAGCCCTTCAGAAAAAACAACTGTGTACCCTGAGAAATCGAAATCACTAATCCCCGAGGACAGTGCAAGTGTGTCTGCGGTTGCCATGTGTGAGCCAGACCTAAATACTAGTGTACTGGAGGATCCTCCAAGTTCCGACATTTGGGTGCCCTCTGTAAATGTGGGGAAGGGCAGTCAACATCTTGCAGACGTAGTCAGTGAGGATGCTTCTGTGGAATTGCACATGGAGGAGGATATTTTGGTAGTTGAAGGTGCTAAGGATGATGAGGATGTTGATGATGAAGATATTGGTGATGAGGATGTTAATGCCGAGGATGTCCTTTGTTTAAGTAAGACAACAGCTGTTACCCATAGATTGAAAATGCCAAAGCCCATTGTTGTCATGCCGGGGCAAATCACCAAAAAATCCACTTCTCACGTGTGGAATTATTTCCACCCCAATCCGGACAACAGTTGTCAAGCCATATGTAACCATTGCAAAGCAAGAGTGAGTAGAGGGAGGGACCTAAACCACCCTGGAACCTCCTCCTTGTTACGTCACTTGGAGCGCATTCATCAAATATCAAAGTGAATGTCGTCAAGTTCCAAAACTCAAAACGTAACAAGTCCAGTGTCACCTACCTGCTCCCTCTCTGTGTGGATCCAAGCACCTTCGATCTACAACAACATGTCCTTTTTAATATTCCACATAAGAGTGGGTGGGATGGACAATTCCATCTTGCACCTCTTTCCTTTACATTTGGCACAATTTGGGGCATTGCCGACTGACATTATTATAGTTTATTAAACTGCCATCCTGTCTGGCACTGCTGTGTGGCAATGTTTCATACATGTATTATATTTTTTTAAACTGCCGTAATTTGTGCTGCTGCTCTGTCGCTTACTTTAGCCAGCCAGCTCGCTGCAGACTTTGGCCTATATTGGTGAAAAATAGTGAAATCAATATTGTGAGCTGTGAGGTGGTTAAAAATGCCTAGAAATGCCTGAAAATGATTGTTATTAAGGTTAATAATACTGTAGGAACAAAAACAGGCCCAAATTATGTGGTTTTAGCTGTTTATATAATTTTTTGGAAAAAACACCAAGGAAAAAAATCCAAAACCAGATTCAGATCCAAAACCATGGGAGATCCAGATCCAAAACCAAAACACGGTGGTCAGCGCACATCTCTAATTATAATAAGGGCACTTTATTGGATTATTTTCACCATTTACTGCCCTGAAATGTGCCAACCTCATTTTGCATGGTCATAAATCATTGAAAATCTTTTCAACAAAATCAGTTTAAATCATTCAAATACAACAGCAGATTTCCACAGCTTTTTACATTTCCTAATTCTGTGAAGTTAGTTTACACAAGATATATTGCATGAGCTCTGCCCAGCTTCAGTGGGAATTAGACCTGGGTCACCCCATTTCAGATTCCAAATTGGAAAGTATCTATTCTATATCCTTTCGAACGTCCAATTGTTTGAAACACACAGAAATGCAAGTCAGATTGTTACCTTACCTTACCCCTGATAGATTACACACCTTTTGGCTCTCCTGCTCTGAATTTTGTTGGCGGAATTGTGGGTCATATTTTTGAGGTTTTTGGTCTTGCCTTCCCCGTTGTAAGTTTTGGATAGAGGTGTTCTCCCTGATTAATAAGGTATGTCCTTGTACCATTGGTTCAACCTCATCAGAGGGATGTGCTCAGTCATATTTGTATCGCTGCGCGAGCTGCCCCGGCTCACTCGTGGAAACAACCCCCTCCTCCTGTAATGAAGGTGTTTCACAAGATTCTTTTTTACTGTAAACCGTTTCTATGCCTTTTTTCACCTCTGCGTTCTCCCCATTAATAAAATGGATGGTGTGGCATGAACATGTGACTGATGGTAAAGCGCTCAATTTGTCTACAAACCATCTTTGTCAGACCTCTTACAGTTTAGTTTAAATTTACCTGGTACCTCCAGTTAAGATTTTTGTATATTATGTTTGTACTGCATTGTGTGCTTTCTGAAATATGATTTATGTATCTTCTTTTATGTTTCCCTCCCTTCCCTTTCTATTTTCTGTACCCCTTCCCGGAAAAATTTCAGTAAACATTTTTGATGAGAAAAAAAACAAAAAACAATGAGGATAGACTAGAAGATGTTTTTTTTACAAAAAAAAATCATAAAAAAAAAAAAATAAGTAATGTTTATATTAAATGAATACAATTAACTGAACAAACAATATTGAATGCTGGGAATGGAAAGTAACTTCCATACCACACAGAAACTTGCTCCTCTTAACTTCAGATAACACCTGTTTCCCAAGTGATTTCAATGATAGACACTTCCCATAGGAGTAATTGATAGCGTCTGTACTAGTTTTTAGGGGGACTAATAATAGATACCTCCCTTAATACAATATTTACTCCTATAAATAGATGGGGTCTCCATTATTTACTACACATGCGGGGAGGACAGCTAGCAATAATGGAGATTGATATTTGATGTTTCTTAGTAGTTGGATAATGTATAAAACTTTGTCAATGTTTGTAAAGTACATTACAATACACTTTAAGCCTGCAAAAAAATGAATATGCTTTCCATGACAGAAAGTATGCAGAAGCACAACTTAAATACTTCATAAATATGTCTGCATTCAGTGTTCCCTCATTGAAGCCCAAGTCTTATTGATAAAAAGGGGAAACTTAGAAATGTTATGTGTTCAACCTGACTCTTTCATTGTAATTCACATATGAATGAACGGTTTGTAGATCACAATAGCTCACGGTGAAAAGTCGGTAACTGATGCTGAATGGAAATATAAAACCGGCATTGTGCATCTGTGTTTGCAGAGCATGAAAGAAGTGGTTGAGATATAACGCAGCTCATTTTTCCTTTAGGTTACAAGAAAAGAAGCAAAGTCTGCGCAGGGTATGATCCTGGGGGTGACAAGGATTGTGTTAAACCAACTTCCATCTAATCCAACTATAGGAAATTCAAATAGAAAGAAACTGGACACCATCCCTTCTTTTCAGGTTGGTTTTCTGAGGAACTGGACCTGGTTACATATCCACAAACGTTTAGCAAAATGTCAAGAGGTGTCTCAATTTCCCAATTGGATGGTTTTCCTTTGTGAAATGGCGAATAACAGTACTACTCTGAGCATGGCTAAGAAAGTTACAGCAAGGGTTTATTTGTGATCTTTGTTCTATTGAAAATGGGACCTGTATCAAAATCAGTTACTATACCTGACCTGGGTACGTACTACAGAGGGGCTGATGGGTAGAATGAGGTTTATGATTGCTGAGACCTTTGAAGCCAGCCAGCCCACAAAGGGGTCAGATAACCATCTATGTCCAGGTTCTCAAGATTTGCAGTATGTTGCTATAACTGTGCCCTATCTCTTGTGCAGACAGATCTAGGACACTACTTATTGTAGCCTAGAAATATTGTCAATACTATAGAAACAATGCCCTCATTCGCTTTAAATAGTTAATTAATATACATTGACTATCCAGACAAGGAGCGCTTTTGTATGGGTAATAATTTAATACACAATAAATTATACAATATAAAACGAGCATACATGAATAAAATACTGCATACATGCAATATGAAAAAATAAAGAATATCACACTCGATTAAATATTACAATTGTACAAAAGTATCCTCTTGATTTTGATGAGGCAGAGTCCGAATAAGACGTTCACCTCTGCAATAGGTGTCTCTTATATATGTTCTTGCTTTAAAGTCCCCTTAAACTCTTGCTCCAAAAAGAAAAGACTCTGGCATAGATGTGTCGAGATTTTTGAATCTCTAATGGACCTTTCCTTGATAACAAGTCAGTTCAGGTGTTGCACCGCTGATGGTTATAAAGCTCACACAATCTTGTACACCAGGTTATTTGATGTTTAAGTTTAGGCTGTAACCTACTGTCCGTATATCTACTCCTGTCAATAGGTAATCACCTTAGTATAGATGCACAGGTTGTGATTAAGCAGTGTAAACGGCAGTCCCGGTGACTAACCTCATAGTCCACATATGTACTGTATGCAGGGAAGTGATACACTGTATCCAGGTATTGTCAGCTAACCACCGGCCGGCAGATGGTAGCATAAATCGGTCTGTCTGTAAATGTCAGACGGAGCTCCTGGATTACCGCTGGTAGACTTTTGCAACCTTCCTTTGTGCTGCGATGTATCTGCCAAAGCTCAACCGTTCTTTAGCCAGAGCGCTGTTGCAGCATGGGAAGGAGACCCTTACGTGTTTCTCCGCTGAATATAGCAGCGGTTTCGTCAGAGGATCTCCTAGTGATCCTGTAGATGCTTTTAAGCTCGGATCCTCTAATAGGGATCCATTGCTAATTAAATCACATCGGGATCATCTATGTGTGTGTGTCCATAAAGATATATCATAAATAGAATCTTCCAAATCAATTGATTACTTGTCTTACAAATAATAGTTTACAAATAGGTACACCATTACTCAGAATAAGCGGTATAAATTAATTATCCACATCAATATATATATACAGAATCATTATTGGTTACATTCAGAAGTGTTCTCATTATTAGAGATATATATTGGTTACATTCTCTGATCAGTATGCCAAAGAGCTCAGAGGCAAGACAACCATTTAGCACTGTGGTGACCCTGGTTCAAATCCCACCTGAAGCTAAACATTTTCAAAATGTCATTTTATTGTTATATTTTATATTTTATTTCATCAAAGAAAAATAGACCTTTGTTTTTCATCTTAGTGTTCTTGTATCGGGTACTGTTTAGACCTGTTATTGTACTAATATTTCAAATAGATATTACTTGTGCCCATAACACTCACACCGAATATAATTCTATTATGATACTATTACTTCTGGCAAATGCCAGTGTATTATACCCCTGCATAAAGTTTGCGCAATAGAAGCATTCCCTGTATATAAAGAATCACATTACTGATGTCTATTTTCGGAATCACCACATGATCAAATTAGTTAGATTTCCAAATAGAGTGAATATGCCTGGAGAATAGCTCCAAGGCAAACAGCCACCCATAGCTTCAGAGACCCGAGGTCAAACCTTATCGGAGGTCAGATATTGGAATTATTTTCCTGTTTTACTGTTCTTTTCATTAGTGTTTATTACATAGATGATATCTTCATCAGCCTAATCTCATAGAACTATTTAGTGAAAATAGAGTGGTAATACTATTAAATTTTATTACCTCCAATAATTAGCCTACCCCCGATCAGGTACACTTATATATGATATTATATTATTAACCTTAATTCACTGTTGCACAATCTTCAAATCGGGATCATCAGTTCCATATTAGAGACATCTCTACAATCTTAAAGCAATACAGTTAATTTCACCTTAAATCTAGGGAAGGGGACAAAGAGTTCAATTATAGAAACCATTAAATTCTATGCTTTCATTTAACCCCTGGGAAAAGAGTGTCCCAAGGGCAAAAATCCAGTAGGCCTCCCTTTTGTATTCCATATCTGTCTCCTCCTCTACATGTAGCTGTTATATGTTCAATTCCAGTAATATTTAGAACCTTATTGTCCCCTTTATGTTCATTCCTCACATGTCTAGAGAGACTGTGTGTCATTGTACCCTTTATGACATTCCTCCTGTGTTCCAGGAACCGAATATTTAAACTCTGTGTGGTGCGACCCACATATTGGATATCACAGGTGCATGTTACCACATACCTTACATAAGTAGACAAAAAATGAATAAGGTGCTTGATATTATGCTCTTGGTTCATGGAGGAGAAAGACAGTTTCTTATGACTGATTTAATTGCAAGTAATACATTTATTTTCCCCACATTTGAAGCAACCTTTTAAACGTGTAGGTAACCATGTTCTGCTAGACCGACTTAAGGTACAGTAATAATACCCTATCGAGTTTCAGTAGGGAGAAGTTATTACATATAATCTTGTGGATCTTGTCACTACATATATTGAATTCCTCATGAAGGGCAAGATAGGACTATCTATGTCCTTCTCTGTGTCAGGCTAAACATAATTATCTCATTTTCCAACATAAAATTTGGAAAATGTTATATTTATGTTTTCTCCATATTTAAGTGCAGTGAAAAGTATGGAGACATCTATGTTTTCTCTAACTTTTCACAGTTTCTGCCATTGTCACCAATGGGACTTTTCTCCAGATCATATATATATAACGGCATTTGGAGATAAATATCTAATTTTTTTAAACAAACATATCACCATCTCCAGATGGTGATAAGTTGCCTTTCCCCTCAGTACCTGTACAATATATATATATATATATATATATATATATATACAGGTTGAGTCTCCCATATCCAAAATGCTTGGGACCAGGGGTATTTTGGATATCGGAATATTCCGTATTTTGGAATAATTGTATATCATAATGAAATATCTTGGGAATGGGACCCCAATATACACACAGAATGCATTTATGTATTATATACACCTTATACACACAACCTGCAGCTCATTTTATACAATATTTTCAATAATTTTGTGGCTCAAGCAAAATTTGTGTACATACATAAAATAAATGTATGTTTCATTTACACCCTATACACACAGCCTAAAGGTAATTTTATACCATATTTTTAATAATTTGTACCTTAGACAAAGTTTGTGTACATTGAACCATCAAAAATCAAAGGTTTTATTATCTCAGTCATGCCAAAATTATTCCGTATTTCGGAATATTCCGTATTTCTGAATATTTGGATATGGGAGACTCAACCTGTATATATATATATATATATATATATATATAAATTTACACATTATACATGGTACACTACAGTATAGGCTCAGTATATAGCCCCCCAGCTCACAGCAGTGGACAGCCCCCACTTTCCCCTTCAAGTTCCAGGACAGTGACAGCAGCAGCAGATCCCCCTCCCCACTATATTGTGACAGCAGCGCACCCGCCCCCTTTCTACCAGTACACAATGCAGCAGCAGCTGCCAGCCCTCACCCTCCCCCTCACCCCCAGTACTCCGATAGCGGTGAACAGGATTGTGGGTCCACCTTCACCACATGTGCATGGTGAGTCTCACAGCAGACATGGCGGCCCAACACATGGCCAGCTACTGCTCCAGGATCCCTGCCCGGCCAGCAGCAGCCTCCCTCCCTAGCCTAGCAATTGCTGGGCTGGGGAGGGAGGCTGATGCTGCTGCCTGTCGGGCAGGGATATTGGACTGATAGCCAGCAGGAAAGAACTTTGTAGCACTGCAGCAGGCTACACATGCACACTACACAAAAAAACAAACATCGCAAATGCAGATCTCGCGAGGACAGCCCGTTTTTGCATCATCTGTCCCAGCACCAAATTTCTATTAAATAAGGAGAAAAAAAATGCGATGTTAGGTGAAAAAAATGGAGGTAAATAAGTTTATTAAATTTCCCCCTTAGTATCAGACATAAGTAAACTCTCTCTATCTATTTGATTCACTTCTTCACTATATCTGGCCAATAGCCCAATAGGTTAACCTTGATCTATAAATGCCATTGTCAACTCATCTGCTTGCCTTTGGTAAGTGATGTTATCAGAACAATTCCTCTTAATTCTTATATATTGTCCCTTGGGAATATTTTCTTTCCACTTGGGGTGATGGCAAGTTGAAAAATTCAAGAAATTGTTTGTATCTACTGTACCTCTTTTCAGTTTGTACTGGTATTAATGTAGCCATCCTCAACTGAAAAAGCAATATCCAAGAAATTAATTTTGAATTACTGGCTGTGCTCGTGATCTTCAAAAAAAATGAGTTTACATTAAGGTGATTAACAAAATCAATAATAGAACTCCAATCACCATTCCAAATAAAAATCAAATCATTGATATATCTGCCATAGAGCACCAAGTTTGCCCCGAAGGTACCATTCAAGATCATTAGATCTTCAAAGCGTCCCATATAAAGGTTCACAAAACTTGGGGCAAACTTAGTGCCCATGGCAGTCCTGTGTAACTGTAAATAAAACTGTGAATCGAACAGAAAATAATTATGTGACAAAATGAAACCCATGGAATTCAAAATAAAGTCATATCTCGTCTTTTCTAAAGTCAAATGTTGCAGAAGATAATGGCCCCTGTGCAGCATAAAAAATGCAACTATCCCTATGCCTGTTGTTCAATCTTTTGGAGAAGTCTATGGTCAATACCCTCTAAAGCCGGGTACACACTAGACGATATGTCATCTGAGCCGGTGGATTGGAACAACATATCGTCCACAACGGACAGTGTGTACCCGCTATGTCACTGATGATGCGCGCTCCATCAGCGACATCGCCCGTTGGACTTGCATGCAGGTCCGATGAATGATATAGTCAGCGGAGGCCAAGACTGAGAAAACTGCCCTTTCTCCAGACTTTTAACTGCACTTAAATATGGTAAAACTATAAATATGCTTACTAAAAAAAGGCCCATAAACTCTTAATCTTTACATGCTTTCTGACATTCTTTCCAGGTATATCTACACCTGTAATGTTGCTAAGGTCTATGCTACATACATGTGACATTATTGTTTGAAAAATCATCATTGTGTGAAGGTAGAATCAAACGTAGGGGTGGACAATAAGGCGACCCCCCCAGCTGTTGTAGAACTACACATCCCAGCATCCCCTGCCACAATTTTGCTATTTGGCCATGCTAAAACTGTTGCAATGCATGCTGGGATTTGTAAGCCAACAACAGCTGGAGGGCCACTTATAGCCCACCCCTGCTCTAAGGGCTACTTCTAATTATCCCTTCATGGTGGCAGCTGATTTGTTTTATTCACCGTAAGTGCTGATGTGACTATTAACCATGACCAGCAGTTTCAAATTTAGGTATCTGAGGACCAGATGTTCGTGACAGTCAGTATCTGATCGGTTGTTATGGTGGATTCAGTATGATTGACCGCTGGCCACATGGCCGGCAGTTCAAATCCTGACAGCGGCATCCTGGCAGCAGTAGAATTCCCGATCATCCAAGGTAAGTACTCTCTAACCTAATTCCCCCCCTAACCCAAATCCCCCCTCTACATGCCTAAACCTAACCCCCCTTCCCCTCCGCCTAAACCTAAGTCCCCCAGGGGGGTGCCTAACCCTAACCTCCCCCCAGGGGTGCCTAACCCTAACCCTCCCTTCCCCTAGCCTAACCCTAAACTCCCAGGGGGTGCCTAACCCTAAGTCCCCCCCGGGAAGCCTAAACCTAACCATCCCCCCGGGGGCAGTCCGCGCCCGGCTTACCTTCGATCGGTAACCTGGGTGTCGTGCTCCCAGCATAAATAAAATGACAGGCATCGGGATTTCAACGCCTATCATTTAACCCCTTGCCGGGATTAGACAGTGGGGAAGCCGACAGTCGGGATTCCATCTGTCGGCTTCCCAACTGCTTCCCGTTATGGTTGATACCTCCACTTTTGCAAATTACTGGATTGTCAATGCATGGCAAGGCCAAGCCCCTACCAACACCAGAGGCCTGAATCTTCCTGCTTCAAATTTGTCACAAAATTAACTCCATGGTAATATTACCCAAATAATTTCTCAGGTTTTTTTTTATATATTTCCTAGCTCCAAAAAAGCAGATAGAGCCATGGGGACAAACAACAGCACATGATATCTGTGTAACTTTGCAGATGGCTTATTATTATTATTATTATTATTATTATTATTATTATTAATATTTATTTATATGGCATCACAAGAGGCCTGCAGCTCCTTACAAAGTACATAAATTGTACAAAACAAGAAAGAAGTAATTTACAGTACAGAGCATTGCAGAACATGGACAAGGTTTATGAAAATTGCTGCATCAGTGGTCATAAGTACCAGAATGGTAGAACCATGGGCATAACTACCATAGGTGCAGCTGCTATGGGGCCCAGAGCTTAGGGGGCCCATTTTCCTTGTCAAAGTTACATGTCATGTACATTTTCTACCATTGGGTGGTACATAGGAGCCCTTACAAACTTTTGCTATGGGGCCTTCAAATACCTAGAGTAGTTAGGTCCCTGGGTAGAACCCAAGGGTAAGTTGTGGCAATAGGCAGTGGGGAGGAGATGATGGTATAAGTGAGAGAAGGAAAAGCATATGAGGGAAGAGGGCCCTGCTCATAAGAGCTTACATTCTAAAGTAGAGGGGTAAACAGACAGGCAACTGTTATTACTTTTATTACCTGAATGCTGGCTGGTCACTCTGATTGTGGCCGGAGAGAGGCATTCTCTGCCTGCCTACCGGCCGCGGGCAGTGATGTGTATGCCTGTAGGTATTAGTGGCAGCAGCGGGGTGTGTTGAGTGATTAGAGCATACTTAGGCCCTCATTCAGAGCCACTCGTAAGCGGCAGCTCGTTCGTTCCGAGCGATATTTGCCAAACTGCGCATGCGTACGGATCGTTATACGCATGCGCGAACCAGTCAGTGCGGCCGAAATTCATGTGCTCGCAAAATAGCGAATGCCTGCTAATTTGAGTGACAGGATGAGGCGTATGTGGGTGGTAACAGGGGAAGGTGCTTGAAAACGGGGAGTGGAAATCAGAACGCAGGCGTGCTTAAAGGTCAAAACGGGCGTTTTATGGGTTTGCATATTTAAAACAGCAGCGTCATTGACCACGTCACTGGGTTTTTTTTTAGCCAGAACTGCTCGCAAAATTGTGGTAGCAAAAACCAACCACAAGAATAGCGAGCAGTTCATACCCTGTTCGATGTATTTGATTAATCTAATAAATAGCCGACATGACGTAGGATGCGAGCGGCCAGGGGGCGTAGTTTCCCAAAAAACGACCGCAAGTTTTGTTCGCTCGTTCAGACCTAGAGGCGTGAACAGACCGCAAACAGCGAACGGTTCATTTGAATAGCCACCCCTATTTTCTGGACGAGCGAGCGCAAATAGCGACCGGCTCTGAATCAGGGCCTTAGCTCATACTTTTAAAGTCTTCTCTGCGGACTTCACCGGAAATTTGGCGGCAAATAAGAATCACTTGGCCCATCTAGTCCTTGGCTCATCTGCACTTTGATTTGGTAACCTCAACCCTACTTGATCCTTAGTCCTTTGCAAGGATATTTTTGTGCCTATCCCAAGGCTGTTTAGATTGCTCTGTTGTCTTATACCCCTTTTACACCAACCAAATAACCCAGGTTATTGCTGGGTCGATCTGGGTCGAGGCTCTGTGTGAACGGCTCCCAGAAAAATAACCCGGGACGATTTACCCGGCAATCTTACTCGGGTTGAGAGCAGGGTTGAAAACGAATTGTTCCTGGGTCATGCGGCAGTGTGAACAGGTGCTACCCGGATTATTTGACCTGGCTACATTCCGCTATTTGTTGATTGGAGCTTCTAGGGCTCTGGCAGATGATGTCATTTGTCAGTGCCCTGCAGAGAGATGCATACGCAGCCATCACTTGCCTGCCTAACCTCCTGCACACTGGGCCTGATCCAGAGCCGCTCGTAAGCGGCCGCTCGTACGCTCCGAGCACATCTGCGCATGCGTATGGGTTTTAGTACGCATGCGCGAACCAGTCAGTGCGGCCGAAAATCGTGTGCTCGCAAAATAGCGAATGCCTGCTAATTTGAGTGACAGGATGAGGCGTTTGTGGGTGGTAACAGGGGAAGGTGCTTGAAAACGGGGAGTGTAGATCCGAACGCAGGCGTGCCAAAAGGTCAAAACGGGGCGTTTTAAGGGTGTGCATAATTAACAAAGCAGCGTCATCGACCACGTCAGTTGGGTGTCTTTTAGCCAGAACTGCTCGCATGATCGCGGTAGGAAAATGCAACCACATGAATAGCGAGCAGTTCATTCGCCTTTCGATGTACTCGATTAATCTAATAAATAGCGGAGATGACGTATGATGCGAGCGGCCAGGGGGCGTTTTTTACAAAAAAACATCCGCATGTTTTGTTCGCTCGTTCAGACATAGAGGCGTCAACAGACCGCAAAGAGCGAACGGTCAATTTAAATAGCGAGCCCCTTTTTCTGGACGAGCGAGCACAAATAGCGTCCGGCTGTGAATCAGGCCCACAGTCTGCACCAGAGCCTGACCAACTGCCACAAAATGCAGGCTGATACACAGCCTGCACCACAGCCACACATGTGCTCCGTCTGCCATCATTGCTGCAATGCTGTAAGCAGTCCCCGCCCCTCTCTTTTGTTGCCTTTTGTGACCTCATCTTTGTCAGCCCTTAAAAAAGACCATTTTTAATAACATCTATAGAGAAAAGCAGGGATTACCCGTTCAGTGTAAACGGAGAAAACCCGGGAATAACCCGCGTCGAGTTGCAGTGTAAACGGGGTCTGAAGCCGAGTTCGACCCGGGATTGACCAGTGTTCAAATTCCAGGGTCGGACCCGGGATTTTGGTGTAAAAGGGGCATTAGCCTCTACCACCTCTGATGGGAGGTTATTCCACTTATCTGCTACCCATTAAGTAATTGTTCCACAGATTTCCTTTGAACCTACCTTTCTCCAGTTTCAGTGCATGTCCTCGTGTTTTAGTACTTCTATTCTTTTGAAGAATGCTTCCCTCCTGTACCTTGTCAAAACCCTAGTTTCTATCATGTCCCCTCTTTCCCTTCTCTGCTCCAAACTATACATATTTAGATCTTTTAGACTTTCCTGCTAAATTTTGTGATGTGGGCAGTGCTTAAAGTGATCCTAGAGAAGTGGTTGTACTCACCCACCTCCCAGGCGCTTATTTAATAAAGGGACTGCATGGGCTCAAAAAAGGGGTGTGGTCACACAATAGTATCCCCAATTCAAATTACACCACACAGTAGCACATCACACCACACAAAGGGCTCGATACAGATCCGCTCGCTAGATGCATTCACTCACAGCCATCAGCAGCCAAAGGAAGCAGATTCCGCGATCACACAGCAAGGCATTAGCATGCCCACTATGTCTTGGCGTGTGATCGCAAGGTGTGTATGTAGACGTCCACTAGCCTGTTGTAAGACAGCCACTTTCCCTTAGTAATACACGTCATCTCCAGGAAGTGTATGAAACAATCGAGTGCCATCGGACCCATGTGCAGCACTTGTGGCTGACCATACCCTCCCGCAAGCACTGCGAGCGCTTCAGTGTGTAATTCTGCCATGTGAAGTGTATTATGATGCTACATCTTAATTATGCACGCCTCTGAAACAGCGTTGAGATGCACAGACAATGCCTGAGTTCACTCCACCACACCCCCGTTTCCGTCACAACCCACAAATGGCTTGTCCTGTCACTCATTTTAGCCAGCTGTCTGTGTACAAGGGGCGATCGTTTCGCGATTGCATGGACTGGTTTGCGCACACGCACTGCGACTTATACGCATGCGCAGATTGCAAATATCGGCTCGCTACGAGCAAACACATCCTAGCGAACAGGTCTGAATCGGACCCATAGTGCCCCTGATTCACATTAGACCACATAGTAGTGTACAGTACCTTATTCATGTTATCGCACACAGTAGTGCCCCTTTTACACAATGGCAACATTAGTGCCACTTATACACAAGGGCCCTGATTCAGAGCCGCTCGCTGCTGGCTGGTGCTCGCTCTGAAGGTGGGTATTTTTTTTTGGTGTCCGGCCGCTCGCATAGCTGTGGGTGACCACCCACAGCTTGTGCGAGCGAGCTGGAGATCGTTGCGATTATCGCGACCATCGGGCTTGCGATGAGACCCTGGGGTAGGATCTAGCTGCCACAAGCCCGAGTGGACTTCCTGCTCTAACATCACATGGACCTCCACTACTGACATCAGAAGTGCTGTCAGGCAGCCCTCCTACAAATGTCAGGCATTCCTAAGGGAACGTCTGCATTTGTCCGGACACCCCCCCTACTTGCCCACAAAACGGGGTGAGCTGTCAATCAACATCGACAGCCGCCCCATCTTGTTGCAAGCCCCGGAGCGACTGAACATCAGTCGCTCTGCAGGGCTCGCGCACGCACACGCTGGATGTGGCGCATGCACAGTGGGCAACCATTGGGCCACTTGCGAGCGGCTCTGAATCGGGCCCAATTCCCATAGTAGTAGTGCCCCTAATACACATAATGCCAACAGTAGAAGTGCCCCTTCAACAATGCCCACAGCAGTAGTGCCCATTATACATAATGCCCACAGCAGTAGTGCCCCTATGCAATGCCCACTGTAGTGGTAGTGCCCCTTATGCAGTGCCCACAGTGGTAGTGCTCCTTATGCAGAGCCCACAGTAGTGGTGTCCCTTATGCAGTGCCCCCAGTAGTAGTGCCCCCAGAAGTGGTGCTCTTTATGCAGTGCCCGCTATGCAATGCCCCCGCTAGTAGTGCCCCCAGTAGTAGTGCCCCCATTAGTAATGTCCCCTGTAGAAGTGCCCCAGTGGTAATGCCCCCAGTAATAATGCCCCCTGTAATAAAGCCCCCAGTAGTAATGCCCCCAGTAATAGTGCCCCCAGTACAGTGCTTACCTTAAGCTCTGCTCCTCTGTCCTCTGCTGTCCTTCTGGGTGCCCGCTCCTCGGAACTATGGGAGAGACATCATGATGTCTCTCCCATAGTGCACACTGCAGGAGCCGGAAGCCAGAGCTGAGGAGTGAACTCCAGCTTCCGGCTGCAGCTGTGGGGAAGGAGCCGGTAACAAAATCTCAGCGGGCGCCCGGCAACTGCCTGTGGCGCCGGGATAACATCTTGGGTTAGGAGGGCTGGCGGTGGCGGGAGCTGGTTTTGTCTCCAAATGGAACTGACGGAACGCAGTTCCGCCCCGTTCCTGCCAAATTTAACCCCTGGTTGTAGGCCATTCACCATTTTAGTTGCCCTTCTTTGTACAGTCTCTAGTATATTTATATCAATCTGGAGATATGGCCTGCAGAACTGAACACAGTATTCAAGATGATGCTGTACCAGTGACCTATACAGTGGCATTATTACTTCTTTTTTCCTTCTACTGATTCCTCTCCCTATACAACCAAGTATCTTGCTTGCCTTTCGTATTGCTTTGTGACATTGCTGACCTGCTTTCAGGTCATCTGAAATAGTGACTCCTAAATCTCTTTCCACCTCTGTAGTTTCCATTTTAGTACCCTTGATACTTTATTTAGCCTTTGGGCTTTTGAGACCCAAGTGCATGATTTAGCATTTTTTAGCATTCAGGGGCATATTCAATTAGATGCGAAAAGTCAGAAAAGTTTTGCCTGCCGTACTTTTTGACGACTTTTTGCTTTGGAAGCAAAAACTTTTTGTGCGCAGCCCCACTATTCGCCCTATTCAATTTCAAAGGATGCGAAAACGGGACCCGACGAAACTCAAACAGACGAAAAGTGCTGTCGGATTTTGGGAAATCAGCGTGAGACCCCCCAAAAGATGCACTAACATTGGGGATCAATGTAGATGCCCCCGAATAGCCCCACTGAAGTTATTTGGGGTACTTATATACTCTCAATAGCTGCTAATTAGCGTCTTTGCACAAGTGGTGAAGAATAGCATTTAGCAGATTTTTTTTGTGAAAATAACTAGTCCCAGCAAATTTGGGGTACATGAAAATTAGTGCAAGCATGGTTAAAAATCGCTTAAGTTAAGTCTTAAAAAACCTTAAAAACGTTCCTTCAGTAAGCACCTGCAATCAAAAAAACACCACCCCCATACTTCTAGACCCCCCAAAAGCTTATTTCGCTAGTTTTTAAGTTTGTACCCGAACTTTGTACTTTTTCACCCCCTTTTTCAAAGTCATTTTTTGGAATGTTCATTTTTTAGGATTTTTTTTATGCAGTTAACCTTTTGGGGGCCTATCCCAAGGGTGCAGGGTGGTTTCCCCACCTTTGCACCCCAAAACCGCAATTCTGCACTTTTTTCCGCCTGCTTTCATAGGCGAATCTTTTTCGCCCATACCAATGCATTGGCTTTACACGTAGGTGAAAAGTCTTTGGAATTGAATACGGGGATAAGTTTTCGCCTGGCAAAATGAAGTCATCGGGAAACTTTTTCGCGGCTAATTGAATATGCCCCTAAACTGTAGTTGCCATGTTTTTGACCATGCTCTACTCTACCTAGGTCCTCAATCGTTTGTTGTACTCATCCTGGTGTGTCTACCCTGTTGACTATCTTTGGGTCATCTGCAAAAAGAAATATCTTCCCTTTAATACCATTTGCAATGTCACCAACAAAGATATTAAAAAGCACTGATCCAAGAACAGACCCCTGGGGTACTTCGCTGGTAACTATTCACTCCTGTGAATGCACTCCATTTATTACAACTCTTTGTTTCCTAACCTGCTTATAACCTTCATATCCATTCAACCATCTTGGAATCCAAATTTATTTATTTTTTTACTACCAGTTATTTTTATAGTGCACACATATTCTGCAGTGCTTTACAGAGAATATTTTGGCCATTCACACTCTGTATTCCCTATCACATGCACACACACATACACACTAGGGTTAATTTTTGTTGGGAACCAATTAACCTACCAGTATATTTTTGGAGTGTGGGAGGAAACCGGAGTACCCGGAGGAAACCCACGCAAGCACAGGGAGAATATACAAACTGCGCACAGGTAGGGCGATGGTGGGAATCGAACCCAGTGCTGTGAGGTAGTAATGCTAACCATTACACCATCTGTGCTGCCCAAATCAACACTTTCAAGTTTATTTAGCAGTCTGCGATGTGGGACTGTGTCAAAAGCTTTACTAAAGTCTAGGTAAGCTACAGATAACCCCTTGATCTATTACTCTAGTCACCCAGTCAAAAAAGTCAATAACATTTGTTTGGCATGAGCTCCCCCTAGTAAACCAATGCTGATTGGGATCGTGTAAATTGCTGGATTTAAGATATTCCACGACTTACTTTTAATAGTGTTTCCATTATTTTCCCTACTACTGATGTAAGGCTTACTGATTGGAAGATGCATCAGACCACTGCAGTGGGCGGGGCTGGGCTCTCACATCATTAGGCCCGCCTCCAAATCTGAAAAATACTGCAAGGGGAGGGGTGACTCTAAAAAGATGCAATTCATGCCTTTTTAGTCCTGCCTCCTCAATATGGGCCGGCGATTCGGGTATTATCTCCCCAGCCTGCCCACTTGACTAGTAAGTGAGCGGGATGCAGGAGATCCACCCACTCTTCCGAGACTGCAGGGGACTACCTAAAAAATCATGAGTCTCTTGCACCTTCTGGGAGAGTAGGTAAGCTTGAGTTACAGTAAGTCCCTGGAAGCTCAACCCTTCTCCCTGTACACCTGCCACTCCCAGCAGTTGTCCATACTGCACTCTAACCCAGGCTGCCTGTCAACAGAGCCGAAGCTAGACTGTATTTAGGTATGTATAAGAAGCCACTGGACCCTTACTATCCAGGCTTGCTGGGTCCTGTAGTTCCACTGTAACTAACACAATTTGTAACTATTTATCACACATTAACCTTGCACCCACCTCCATCAGGAGTGGAGGGAATGGCCCTGGGCTTCACTCCAGACTTAGGGTATTTTTTTGAGGGCACTCAGTATGGCTCTAAGCTGTGTGCAAGAATATGAATGAATATATAGATAGGATACTGTCTATATCTCAGCAAATGACTTCAGTGGGCATACAAGTTGATGACGAGGTTACAATGGTGATGCTGCAAAACCGTACGCCAGAGTATGATTTTCTAGTAGTAGTTTTGGAATCTTGCATTGCCAAGCTATCAACAGAGATTGTACAGGTGAAACTAAAGCAGGTTCAAGAGTGCATACCTGCTGAGACCAATGCTGAGATTTCTATTCTGTTATTCTGATGTCAAATGGGGGTAAAACCTAAGAGGCCCAATTACAAGTGCTTTAAGTGTTACAAAATGGGAAACAATGTCTCAGAATGTAAAGCAAGCCAGATCTTGGAATCAATGCTGGATCTGTGTACTTGAAAAGAAGCGATACAAGGTCCAATTCACAAAAGGACAGTAGGGGTCATTCAGACCCTGTCGTTAGCGCCGATGCGCTCGGACCGGGTCGATGGCCACCCACAGAGCATGCGCATGACGGCGCCGGTGCCGTCGTGCGCATGTGTGAGACCCGCTACGACCGACAGCGCCGGTCGAAGTGGGTCTCGATCCAAAGGGGGCGAGCTGTCGATGTTGATTGACAGCTCGCCCCGTTTGGAAGGCGGGCCGGGGGGTGGCAGCCCAAACGGAGGCGTTCCCATGGGAACGCCTGCCGTTTGGGGGAGGCCCCACTGACATCACTAGTGATGTCAGTGGAGAGCTTACGGCTCAGACAGAGCCAGAAGCTCTCCGGGGCTTACGACAAGGCCGACCCTACCCTAGGGTCTCGTCGTAAGCCCCGATGGTCGCGATGGTCTCTGACCATCACGACCATCACCGGAGCAGTCGTTAGAGCTGTGGGTGTAAACCCACAGCCTAACGACCGTAACAGAGGCGGGCGGTCAGGATGCAAGCGGCCGCCCAGTTTCTGAGCGACCGCTTGCATCCTCCGACCGCCTCTGAATGAGGCCCTGTGTGTTGTATACTATACAAGAAGGTCTGTAACTGCAATAGCAACCCAGTGCCAACAACTGTATGTCCTAGACACTGAGGAATGTTGTGCAATGGTGGTTTATGGAGCTATGTTTGCATAGGAAACTGGGTTACTCAGGATAAAACAAAGTACATAAACCTCTAAATGGCATGGTTATGGGATTATCAGTGAACAACCCAGAAAGACAAGAATGTGAAAGTTGCGTGAAGGGTAAGAAAATACATTGCCCCATTCCAGAGTCAGCATCCAGAGCTAAAGCATCTTTTTAACTAGTGCAAACTGATGTGTTTGGACCAATGGAGGTGGAGTCAATGAGTCATGACATTGGGCCTGATTCAGAGCCGCTCATAAGCAGCAGTACGCTCGTAGCGTTCCGATGTTGTGAAACCACGCATGCGCCGGTGTTACACTGCGCATGTGCGTACGGCTGATTGCGAGCTTTTTTTAAGTCGCTCGTCGAATAGCGAACAGGAAGTGACATGTCAAATGTGATTGACAGAACAGGCCGTTTTTGGGCGGTGACGGGGGTGGAGATGGGAAAACGCAGGCGTGGCGAGGCATTTTGTGGGCGTCCCTAAATTATCTCATGCGAACGGCAAATGTGATCGGAACAAGTCATACGTCACTGTCTGATCCACTTTCCGTTCAAATTGCTCGCACAGCTTGTGGTCTGGTATACTCTACCACAATGTCGATGGTCTCGTCCTCCTTCCCGTGCCTCTTTGATGTTTCTTCGATTTATCATTTCAGGCCAGAAAAGCAATCAACTTAGAATTGAAAACAAGCTTGTAATGTGTCTAGCAACTAGTTTTTTTTTAGTAGCACAAAACCGTACGTAGGTGAAGTACTCAGCTGGTAATTTCTGGCTTAGACAATCAATTAGCGTACCAATTTTTCTATTTTTATTTTTATTTTTTTTTATTTTTTTGGTTTTGTGTTATTGCAACAATATTGTCATCATGTTTGTGTTTTAGCAACATTTTTAATGGTCCCGGAAATTTCTTATCCATTTTGTTTGGGCAAAGTGTTCCTTTAAACTCCTAAATGGTTTTTAACCCTTTGTAATCTGTTTTTTTTTTTCTCGTTTTTTTTTAGGGGGCCGGGATTACCTAAAAACCATTTTGAGAATAATGTCACATTACAATGGAGCAGATTTTGAATTGTTTTTATTTTTTACACACATTTTTATATTTTCATGTGCATTTGCCAGTTTGCAGTTCTGGCTTACGTCAATAATTGTGCCAAAAATTGAAAACACAAAATTAGTGGCATTTTGCATAAATAAAATAACACACATTAAAAACAATTCACAAGAAAGGAGAGGGAAGTTTTGACCCTTAAGGAATATGGGGCAAGCACAGAAGGATTGTGGGAAAATTAGCCAGTGCTGTCATCGCTTTTTGCCCCGTTTGGCTGGGGTAGGGTGGGCGCCTGAACGGGTCCGGGATGTCCTTTGGCTGGCCTCTCCAGAGGCAGATGTTGGGGCCTCTGGAGTAGGCAGAGGGCTAGGCACATTTGGAGGGATGGCTGTTGTTGTGCCAGAGGTGGAGGATCCTGATGATCCGGCAGGAAGGGAGGGCGGCTCCACCATGTGCTGGCGAACGAGCTGCTCCAGGGCATTGGCAATTCGGATGTTGGCCCTGGTATTTTCCGCCAGGGCCTGACCAATGGTCACTTTGGCCGCAGCATTTTGCTCCATGGCCTCCGCCACCCGTAGCAGACTGGCGTCCATCCTCAGCAGCATCTCCGTGTGGTGATCCGATTTAAAATTGAGATCCGTGAGGAGGGCCACTGCCTGCGAGGGGGTTTGCCCTGGACTGGCTTCTGGAGGGTCCCCAGCCGAAAAGAGTAACATTAGAATCTACATATTGTCACAAACACATTTCAGAGTTGGTAACATAACAACATTTACCTGGGACAACATGAGGAGCCGCAAAGTCTGGCATGTCCGTATCCATGTTGGACACACCAAACACCTCCTCATACTGCACACACCCCTGTGCCAGCTCTTCCAAGTCATTCAGCTCCAATGAAACAGGGGTGGGACCCCCACCTCTCCCCCTTGCATGCCTAGCCCTCTCTGCCAGTTTTTGTTTCAGCCGATATTTATAATCGGTCCATCTGTGGGTGAAAAAGTTGGCATTATTCCTGCAGTATTTGGCCCTGTAACCACTTTTTAAAGAAATGTAGTTTTTACGTACCGGCGTTTGACATCCCGGGGTAGACGTTCAAACTCACCCACCCTATTGACAGCACTGGCTATCTCCGCCCACATTTTCCACTTCTGGCTTGCACCCATATTCCGATCTGCCTGTGGCAGGATGTCAACACACATTTGTACCAAAACCTCCATCTCCTTTCTTGTGAATTGTGGCTGCCTTTTTTTTTTGGATTCTTTTGTCGGCCTACTCGGCCCAGCAGCCTCTTCCATGGCATCCTCAACACCTTTTTTCAAAAACATTGTTTAAATTTAGATGTTCAATTTTCTCTAAATTCGGGTTCTATATAATCATTTAAGCCAAAAGAGTCAAATACTTACCGGGCGCCTCTTGGCCATTGTTTTGCTGCTCTGTAGCCATTTTGAGCACACCAACTTGAACTACAGCAGACCGTTTTGGACTTGGATTTATACATGCGTCCATATTATTCGTCCGCATCATTGATTGTGCGCTCCTATGATCCGTCCTTAATTTGAGCGGGAAAATAAAGACTATTTATGGCTTTTGGCGACTCGAGTCGAGGTGGCGGGTGATGATTGTTGGAGGTTTCGTGTGTAGTAGTGGATTGTTGGCGGGATTAGTGGATTGAGGCGGGTTTTTGGAGTAGGAGTTGGTTCTTGGTTTTTTTGCCTTATTTTCCGTTCGCTTTTTTTTATTGCGGTTATTTTCTTTGTCGGTTATTTTTTGAGTAAGTATTTTTTACAATTCCTTTAAAAAATAAGGGATCTACAAACCAAATGTTCTTATTTTTTTTTTATTTTTTTACTTTTTTACAGTTATTTTGGCTGGGCCCCATTGAAGTTTTTGGACTGTGACTTATTAGTCGAATTTCTGTAAGTTTATCTTTTTTCCTGATTTTCCAAATTTGATGTGTTGGTCTTCGCATATATTTTGTACATTACTGTTTTATTTCTAAGTTTAACAATCATGTATTAACACTAAATATAGCGTAATGTTTAGCCAAATATATTACCTTTGTTTATCCCTTAAAAATGCGAACTATTTAGCGCACTAATGTTTCCTTATTCCCCATGTAAAAATGCAAACTATTTAGCGCACTAATGTTTCCTTATTCCCCATGTAAAAATGCGAACTATTTAGCGCACTAATGTTTCCTTATTCCCCATGTAAAAATGCAAGCTATTTAGCGCACTAATGTTTCCTCATTCCCCATGTAAAAATGCGAACGATTTAGCGCACTAATGTTTCCTTATTCCCCATGTAAAAATGCTAACTATTTAGCGCAAGAATGATTTTTATATTATAAATTTGGGCATTCTTGTTTGTCCACTCAATGTAGGGTGCATTTTCAAAATAATGTGTGCTCCACCCTATCTTTGAACGCATTTTGCCAAATTTAAAAAATTCAAATCTGGCCCCCCAAAATTCTAAACCGAATTCCTAATTTTGAAATGTAGGTTGTTGCACTCATGACAATACCCCGGCATGTAAGCATCTTTGGATTTTGCGGCAAAGATAAGTATTTTTTTGAAAGGTTGATGTTGGTCGTCTTATTTTGGCCATGCTTCCGGAACCCGACCAACCTCAACCTCGTCCCAGGCATAGGTATCGTAGGCATGCAAGGCCCAAGATATATAGAACACATGTCACCCTTTTTGGAATGCCCGATGATGAGGTTTTAAGACGATATCGTCTTCCTCCACAAATCATCATAGACACTCTCTCATTAATAGAGAGTGATCTGGAGTGGCAAATTGACAGTCCTACAGCAATACCACCACTTACGCAATTAATGGCGGTGTTACATTTCTGTGTCTCAGGATCCTTTCAAACCACGGTGGGAATAGTGGCCGGAATCTCCCAATCCTCCTTTTCAAGGATCCTGAGGGCAGTGATGGAGGCCCTTTACAAGCACCTCCATCATTTTATTAACATGCCATTGGATATGGGTTCCCTTAGTGTGGTGAAGGCCCATTTTTACCAAATAGCTGGCTTCCCACACATCATAGGGGTTGTGGATGGTACTCACATACCACTTCAGCCTCCAGCACGGCTGGAGGCAATTTTTAGGAACCGCAAGCACTATCACTCACTGAATGTAATGATGGTATGTGATGCCTCCCTCCAGATCCTGTCCCTGAATGCAAAATTACCCGGGAGTGCACATGACTCATTCGTTATCCGGCAATCAGGGATTTGGCATAAATTAGACAACCTACAAGCTGGTGATGCATGGCTTCTGGGTAAGTGGAGCCCTTTAGTTGAAACCAATGCAAAGCTTGATACACAGTGATCCTGATTGTTGTATTTGTTTTTTCACAGGAGACAGTGGCTACCCTTGCACGCCCTGGCTGCTCACTCCTTATTTGGCTCCCACACCAGGGCCACAAAGTGAGTATAATTCCGCACTTACAGCCACCAGGCAGGTGGTGGAGCACTGTATCGGCCTTTTAAAAGGCCAATTCAGATGCCTCCACCGCTCTGGTGGCGAACTCATGTATTCGCCGGCTATGGTTTCTAAAATTGTGGTCCTGTGTGGGATCTTTCACAACATCGCCATAAGGAGTGGTGTCCAAATGCAGCCAGAGGATGCCTTGCCTGAGGATGGCCCCCCCGAGGTTGGTCGGAGGACAGTATGTGGGGGGGCCATACGCAATGATGTGGTGGCCCGTTTTTTCAGGTAATTATTGTCAAACATTTACTTAATTGACACAGTGTCGACATGTACCATTGTAATGTTCCTTTTTGAAATAAATTTTTGAACTTTAACTTTTCTTGTCTTCCTTTACACACCTCGACAAAACGATGCCTACTACCTGCTCCACTAAATTGTGTACATGTGGCCACATTGGATCTTACTTTGGAATCAATGATTTCATCACCTCATTTGTGGCTTTATGTTGTCCTGCTACTTATTTCATCAGTTCTTGATTGTTTCTTTTTTTGTTTGCTTTTGGTGTTGGGTTTTTTGGGGATTGTCTTTTCACTGTGTGAATTGCTTGACACAATTCACTTTCTGTATGTGTTTGGTGTGTATAAAATTTTAGTTTGACTTTAAAAAGACTGTTTTTTACAAAATTCTAGTCATGTGTAACCTGGCACAAAAAAGGCCAACTTTCGTAATGCCTAATCCTGTAATGTGTGAAATGTTTACGTGTTTGAACATGCTTTTTGGCTTAACAAAAACATCAAAGGTATTATGTTGAATCAGTAGGTTTCAAAAACTAGGCCTAAGCTGTTTTTAAAAAAAAAATACATTACCCACCCAAAGAAAAACAAGAAAATGTTTGATTTGGTAATAACCTATTGGTATGTTGAGGTGTTTAATGTGGCACCTTACATACTTCCTAGCGCTTTGTACAATATAATTTACCTTACTTTAAAGAACATGATCAAATAGTGGACTTATGGAAGGTTAAACAATGTAATTGTTTCAGACAATGAATGAGACTCGTTAAAATACAACGAAATTTTAATTTCCAAAAAATAATTTTCCACAAAAAAACAAGGAAAACAAAAAATTATCTCCGAAGGGCCGCCGCCATGTGGTCAAGGACCACTAACATGGCAATCATGTGGCCACGCAAGGCGGCCAAACCTTCCTGGATACAATGCATCCGCCTCTGGTCCTCTGTTGGAAAAAACAAAGAGAAAAAAACAAAAACCTTACATTAGAAGTTTAAAAAACCAATTCCTCCCCAAAAAAAAGTGTAAACAAAGATCCAGTTGTGATGAAAAAAACAAAGTACTGGAAAATGCAAAGATGGCAGAAATACTAAATTACAAATGAACACACAAAAAGGCAACCACAAACAATAAGAAGTACCCTTGTTAGGGTAAACAATAACTACCCAAGTATGAGTGTTTGGACATGTGTGATATGTATCATTGGTAAAAAAACAATACATTGTCTATCAAAATAAAAAGGTCAACACGACAAATTTTCAAATTTATAACAGGGAAACCTACCGGTCATTGGGAATTGGGGGTTTGTAGGCCCTACATCCTCCTCTTCCTCGGAGGTGGGACAGTGATGTAGGCTCCATGGAGGGGAGATCTGGGAGCAGCTTGATGGCGATGAAAAGCACCGGGGGGTGGAGGGGAGGGTGAAGAAAAGAAAAGGGGGGGGGGGAGAGAAGTCGGGAATTTGTGGGGGGCTACAAATTCCAGAGGGAGGGGCCACAGGAAGTGGCCGGTCAGGGGTGGAGGGAGAATTGGGGGAAAGTTGGGGAGTGGCTGCTGTGCTGGGCGTTGGACTGAGGGGCCGAGCCCGGCGTCTGTGCCTGCGGCAATGGCGGATTCTGCGTTCAGCCCCTAAATGAGTAGCGAAAAATGTTTTAAATATTTTTTGGGGTGGGGGGGTTGGGCCACAAATTAACAACTACACAAATGTTAGAACATTTAAAATTTTGAAAAACATGCACACGCAGGCCTGTCCAAAAAATAACAACAGGACTAGACTGAAAACATGCACACGCAGGCCTGTCCAAAAAATAACAACAGGGCTAGACTGAAAACATGCACACGCAGGCCTGTCCAAAAAATAACAACAGGGCTAGACTGAAAACATGCACACACAGGGCTGTCCAAAAAATAACAACAGGGCTAGACTGAAAACATGCACACGCAGATAGGGCCGCAAAAAAAGAAAGGAAAAAAAACAAACAAATACTTACTTTCAGCTATCCGCTGTCTAAAACAGGCCAGCAAGCGTGGCGTGCGGCGGCGCAGATCCGACCACCTGCGCTCGAGCTGCCCGATCTGTCGGAGTGAGCCGAAGGAGCGCAGGCGGCGGCGAACCTCCGCATAGGCAGATCGCTTCTGGCGGTTGCTGATGGGGGGAGGCTGGCTGGTGATCCGACGGTCCATCACCTCCGTTAGGACCAAAAGCTCCCGCCTGGTAAACGCGGAGGCTCTCATGATGGCAATGGTTTTTTTTAAAAAAAAAAGTTTTAATTAAGGCCAGAGAAAAAATTTGATTGGCTAATGTAGTTGGTAAATTAACAGGAACCATTCTATTGGTTATTGTATGAGTCGTGTCCTCCAGGCTAAAAAATATAATGTGAGTTATGATAGGCTTGATGCAGTGACATTCGTAAGGTAATTTAAATAAAGAAATGAAAAAACTAAAATATGCCTAGCACAAACACAGGAAAACAATAGGATCATTGGTTCAAACATGTATTTTTTATAAAGTTAAACATTGTTGAAACCGTACGTATTCTGCGGGAAAAATGACACACGGACAAGATTAAAGTTTATTGAAAATGAAAAAAAAAACGGATTGCAAACATGTGAAGAGCAATTAAGCTAATTAATATATTGATTGGCATGAAACGATTAAAGTATGTATGCAGAATGAACGAGCAGGTAATCGAAATCTGACAGGCCCACTTCCGGTTTGGACTTGTGCGAGCGTTCTCTGCAACCAAATTGGGAGATGGACGGTCGCAATTTTGCTCGCTCGTTAGCTAGAGGAGGGGTTGGGAGACTTTGGGGCGGAAGATTAGCTACAAGCGAACTTTCGAGCGAACGCTGGAATTTACATTTTCTCGCTCGTTCGTCGAACGAGCGTACTGCCGCTTACGAGCGGCTCTGAATGAGGGCCATAGGCAATGCTACAAGGATGGGGCATATACACTTCCTGAAAACTAAAGTGAAGTAACTAGCAAAGTTGTGGAATACAAAAGTTTAGAGGAAAAACAGACAGGCCTGAAAATAAAAGTGTTGAGGTTTGACAATGGTGGAGAATATGAAAACAGATAGCTTGATACTTTTCTAAAGAAGAATAGCATCCAACCCCAATTAATGCTTGTATACACAACTAAGCAAAGTGAGTGAGTGAGAGGGCAAATAGAACAATCATTAAGAAAGCACAGACTGTGTTAAGTGATGCAGGTCTGGATAAAAGATTCTGGGCAGAAGCAGTGCTTACTGCGGTGTACATTAAGAATTGAGCACCTACAGTGGCTGTTAAAATTAAAATACCATTGGTAGTGTTGTCTATTAAACAGCCAAGTGTTATTCATCGCTCTGTCTTTGGATGTAAAGCATACAGTAAGTCCATGGGGTAAATGTAATAGGTTGCGATTTTGTTTTGTTTATGAGTTTGACATTAAATTTGCACTTTTCCGGAACTCTCAAATGTAATAGAGTGTGAGAACAGGCTTTTTCACATGTTTCTCTTCTTTTGCAAATTCGCCATTTTGAGATTCGCATCCAGATGTTTTCCAGTATTAAAGATACAATTCTCCAAATGTAACAGTGTGCGAGTTAGGAATTCTCAATCCAAACTTAACTATAAATCGCAAAAACTTTAGACCAGGTTCAGATAGGAGAGTTTAAAGTCAGTTTCATTTAAATCTAAAAATCTGTGCCAAATTAACCCATGTGAAGACAATAAATCATCAGCACATGCCTAGATAAACCACACCTACAGCCTGTGCACCTGTGAGGGTTGGAGTAATGGAGTTTGTACAGTCTTCATTGGAGCTGTATGCTTGTGGCTTGCTTTCTATGGAGGAGCTGCGCAAGAGGAGGGCGCAGGAGCATCACCCGATCCAGGTCCCTATTAGGCTTCATGCCAGGTGCGGTTATCAACTAAGGATGAACCTGGACTCCCTCTCAGATCATGAGGTGGTTCAGTTATTTCGATTGAACCGCACAAACCTCATGACCCTATATGAGCAGGTGAGAGATGATTTGGAGCCTGTGGCTGGTAGCAACTATGCAGTGCCTGGGCTGCATAAATTAATGTGTGCCCTGCATTTTTTGTCACTGGCTCATTTCAGTCAGTGAGCGCTAGAGTGCTGGGTATTACACAAGCCACTTTCTCTAGGCATTTATCTCAAGTGTTATCTGCCCTGAAAAAGTTGTGGCGAACAAAAAATATCTCATTCCCTTGTTGCGAGTCCAAGTGACAGGACCTTAGGGTAGCTTTCTATAGGCTCTCAGCATTACCTAATGTGCTGGGAGCCATAGACTGCACCCACATTGGGATCAGGTCACCGCACTTGAGGGGGTAGGTCTATGTAAATAGACATGGCTACCACTCCCTCAATGTGCAAGTGGTCTGTGATGCTAACCTCAAGATTCTCAGTGTGGTTGCAGGTTACCCTGGGTCTTGCCATGATGCCTATATCCTGCACCAGTCAGCTCTGTGGGAGAGGTTTCAAGAAGGACACATGCCAGAGGGCTGGCTACTTGGTATTTTATTTTTCTAGTTACAAATACTTTACATTTAAGTTGGAATAAATGTGTCTTTCTCTCTATTGTTTTTTTTTTTTGGCCTATTTTTTTTAGATTACAAAATGCCATGGATTACAATAAGTACTGAATCTAGCTTGACATGTTATTAAAGTGTTGTTTTATTTTAAATGCTATGTGAGTAGTTTTATTTGAAGTTTTGGGTGTCAGACTTGGCTCATGACACCTCTGTTGCGACCACGAGGCCCTTCACAGCACTGGTACAACAACGCACACATTGCTACATGGTCAGTAATTGAGCATACTTCTGGGGTTTTGAAAAGCAGGTTTCGTTGTTTGGACCGGTCGGCTGCCATCCTACTTTACAATGTGCATAAAGTGAGTGACATCATCCAGTCACGCTGCATGCTCCATAACATGGTCCTTGGGCAAGGCCATGATGACCTTGGGGACACTGTGCAGTTGTGGAGGAGCCGGACCCTTTTCCATCAGTGGGCGTTATCAATACAGAAGGTGGGAATGAGGTTCGACAGAGGATCATACAGCAGTATTTTTCAAGTAAGTATTTGTGACACAATGTTACAGAATGTGTATGTGTATATGTGTGTGAGTTGCTTGCCTACAGATTACTTAAAATGTAGGTACTTTTCACAGGGGACTGAGCTGTAACCGTGGAAGATGCTGCATGATTTATATATATATATATATATATATATATATATATATGACCTTGAGACTGTCTGGTAAGTTTTTTTAAGATCAAAATGAATACACACTTCAAATGAATATGGTATAAGATGATTAGGTAATAAATGGAAACAAAAACACACAAATTTAACCTTTTATTTCAAAGAAAGCAATACTCCAACATTGGAATAATATGAATGAACTCTGTAAGATCTTTCAATATAAAAGTGAAAAAACACACATATCTATATATGCTGCATTCAAATATGCAAAGCAATCCAAAAGTGCTGTAATAACATTTTAAACATACTGTAATATGTTACTTTTACTGTTTGTCTGCTGAACCTACTCTACCTCTAACTATGGCTTTAAGTACACCACCACGTGTGCGTAGACTGGGCGGGGGTGGAGTAGTAGGTGATGGACTAAGTGAAGTTGTACACACACTACTAATAGTGGATGATGATATTGCCTCTGCCCTACTAACACTCTGTGAAGGTTTATAAGTGCCTCGATGTCGTGATCATCTTCTTCCTGATGATGGAGTTGGTGGATGTGGACGTGATGAACCTAGAAAAAAAAGGTAAGGATTATTATTTTCTTTTTAGTAATGGGGGGGGAGGCTAGACAGTTGTAATGCTTCTGCATTGTTTGCAGATTGTGGCCACATGAATTTTTTCTACAGTTATGTGTATTTAAATCTAAGGATAATGTCGTCATTAAAGCATGATTGCTTTGGGTCAATTTCGGCAATAAATGTTCATGTACATACTAAGTTGATGTTTTTCCTACATTTCTATTTTAGCACATACCTGCAGCATGTTCTGCCACACGTGGACAAGCCCTTTTGGCCGTTGAATTCTCCCTCCCTGGAGCAGCTGCGGAAGAATTCCAAACATTATTATTTGCACCATTACATGTGTTTAAAAATTGAAATCAGTGGGCAAATTAAAAAAAAAATTACTGGTTTTTAAGCTAACAGTGAAATGGCCCTTTCTATGCTAGCTTAACTCCAGAAACATATTAGTGTTGAGTTTTATTCTAATTTTACATAACATTATTCTTTACATAAACCCCCCCAAAAAAGAAAAAACTGTAGCATTACACGTCCCAGCATGCCCAAACATTGACATCGTTGTACTCTGTGCAGTCTAGGTCACTATATATTATTATTACCAGTTATTTATATAGCGCACACATATTCCGCAGCGCTTTACAGAGAGTATTTGCCCATTCACTTCAGTCCCTGCCCCAGTGGAGCTTACAATCTATATTCCCTATCACATGTGCACACACATACACATTAGGGTTAATTTGTGTTGGGAGCCAATTAACCTACCAGTATATTTTTGGAGTGTGGGAGGAAACTGGAGTATATATATATATATATATATATATATATCAGCACTTCGTCTGGGATACAAACAAATAACATACACATTAAATACACACATAATTAAAAATTACCTGATTCAGGTGATCCGGAACCTCAGCGTCCACCTTCCTCAGCCACAACTAGCACGCGTCCAGCAGCCGCGGTCGCGGATAGAGTGACATCATCAGGCTGTGTCCGCGACGTCACCGGATCACGTGAACCACCCACATAGTCATGGCAACAAAACTGTTGCCGGAAAAGTAATAACGTTAATAAGGATTGTCATTTAATGAAAAACAAATTGGCATCAAGCGTCAACTACTAAGTGTATATTATGGACAATAACAGGACCACATAATCCCAATCACCCTATAAAATATATATGGCAATTACAGATACACGTGAAATACTTATACTGACACCGCCAAACATCAAAGCCATAAGTAATAGGAAATACAAAGTTAACAACATCAACCTCCCACACAATATATGTAAATAAGTATAAAACACCAATCACACCCCTAAGGTGTGGAAAAACATAGTTATAGAAGGCATCTACAGAAAACATTGCAGGCCAAGAGACTCATTCAGTCCGTTGGGGGCCATGGTATCAAGTTTATAAATCCATCGGCATTCTGCTTGCAACAACCTTTGAGATCTATTCCCCCCCCTAATACTGGGTGGAATATGATCTATGATTTTAAATCTTAGATCAGCCACTGTATGTTTAAGGGCTATCCAATGCCTAGCAACAGGCTGTTCACTAAAGCCAGCGTTAATCCCTAAGCGGATGGCCGAACGGTGTAGGGCCTACGTTCTTTGATTTGACGTTCTGTTTTGCCCACATAATTGAGTCCACATGGGCAAAACAGTAAATAAACCACAAAAGTCGTGCTACAGGTAACAGGGGATCTAATAGAATTTTTTTTACCTGTGTGTGGGTGATTAAAAGTATCACCCAAAATTACTGCCCTACAAGTGATACACCCCAAAATTCGATGTTAACCATTCCTCAAAGAGAGAAAATGTTGAGGTTTTTTTCTTTATTTTAGCTATATCTAATTTTACCAGACGATCCTTTAAATTCCGACCTCTGGTGAAACAGGGCATTACTCTAGAATCTTTCAAAGTCGGTAAATTACCATCAGTGTTGACCACAGGCCAAAGACTTTTTACAATCCTGATGGTCTCTGAGCTTCTAGTATTGAAACGATTAACCCAAGGTACAACCGACCTAGAATTCTTATTTACACAATTAGACCTAAACGTAATTTCCCTAGGCACATCTAGTACTCTCTGTTTTATCTTGATTAGTTCATTTCTTTTATAGCCACGAACCTCACATTTATTGATCATTGCATTCAATTGATGTTCTAATTGTGTTGGATCACTAGTAATGTGCTTTACCCTCAACATCTGAGAGTATGGTAACCCTCGCTGCAACGGTAATGGATGGAAACTGTCATGTCTTAAAATTGTGTTCCTGTCCATCTCTTTAATGTACAAATCAGTACTTAATACCCCGTTATTCAAAGAGATACTAACATCCAAAAAATTTACTGTCTCACTATCGATGGTGAAAGTCAATTGTACCTCATGGCCCGAGCGATTATGGGACTCAAGGAGATCTTGCAATTCCTCCCTTGGTCCAGACCATAGGATCAACAGATCGTCTATAAATCTGCAATATAACAATAATTTGCTAGAGATGTCAGGAACCCAACTAAACAGTTGTTGTTCTATCATATACATATAAGCATTGGCGTACGATGGGGCCAAATTAGACCCCATCGCACACCCATGCTTTTGCAAATAAAATGTATTATCGTATATGAAATAATTCCTGGTCAGGACTAATTCAAGCAATTTCAAAAAGAGACTGATAGGAGGACCTGTATATAGTGGATTATCACTAATAAGCTGTTCAACTGCTAAGAGACCCTGTTGGTGTAGTATGCAGGTATACAAGGCAGTAACATCTGCACTACAAAGCAAAGTATTAACAGGTACCGTACTAAACTCATTCAGTTTAACCAACAAGGATGTAGTGTCTCTGAGATATGAAGGGATATTCTGGACGCACACATTAAGATACCCATCCAACATTACTGAGATCGGCTGGTATAGTGAACCCCTGGCCGAGATGATAGGCTGGCCAGGGGGATTCACTAGGGTTTTATGTACCTTGGGCAAGGTGTAAAATAAAGGAACCAAGAGATATTCAATCGACAAAGTAGAGCTCAATTTACTAGAAATTATACCTTCAGATACAGCCTTAGACAAGATGGAATCTAATTCTTTTTTATAAATAGAGGTGGGACCACTCGGCAGCGGCTCATAGGTATCAGCTCTGCTCAGCTGTCGCAGGCATTCCCTGTCATATATCTCCAAATCCTGGAGCACTACTGCACCACCTTTGTCTGCACTACGAATTACCACATCGGACATTTTTTCCAACTTCAATAATGCATCATATTCATCACGAGTCAAATTATTAGCATGATTTAAATTAGGGGGCAATTGTTCAACACGTTGATCCACCATCCTAGAGACAGTTTTAATAGAAGAATTAGTAGTAGCAGGATCAAATCTAGACTTGGGTTTAAATTTATTCAAAAATTCAGGTATCACCTCCACTTCTGACTCAACCGAGCATGGCTATTTACCGAAATAGTCTTGAAGACGTAATTTGCAATTCAATCTGAAAGTATCAACTTTCCACTGAAAGTCATTGAATTTCCCTGTTGGAATATAGGATAGACCTTTAGCCAACAATCGATGCTCAGAAGGGGTCAAAGTCACTGATAACAAATTGAAAATAGTACTCATCATCTCCGTGGCGGTCTCCGAGTGACGGTTTTTCCTCGTGCTTTGCCCACCACGACGGGTAGGTCGCCGCCTGGCCACTATATATATAGTGCCCTTAACCTGCACTCAGCTTTTGTTAGTATATAATAAATGGCTGCAAACCTTCTAAAAACAACCCCCCTGTTAGTAGGGGATAGAACACAATATTTTATAGAGTAGTATAGAAGATGCGCCCCAAAGAAAATGAATAACGAACTGTTCACTTCAATTAAATATATTTAAAAGGTCCAATATATAATAAGCTCGTAATCCAATTTGCAGTATTATAAATTCTTGGATGAGATGGATCCTACCACCGACTTGTCCACTTTATGGATACTAAAAACTTTAGTGTGGCTTTTCTCCCATACAATTGGATTTTCCTAACATGAAGAAAAACTCCTTATCATCTTAAGGAGATAAATACCTAAAAATAAACCCTTGCACCAAGAATACACCCAAAGAAGGCCCAAAGGCTTAACAGTACAAACAATGCAGGACAGATACATGATTAATACATTGCTGCATAACACTTAGATAAGCAGCATGGTGTTAGCAACCAAGGGTGGGGTACTGTTGTATATTAAAGTATAATTAAGTGAAGGAGAATCACATGAGGGAAGAGGGCCCTGCTCGTGAGAGCTTACTGATGGCACTGCTGGGGGAACTGCCGCAATAAAATGGGGATGCAGCTACGTTTCAGGACTACAGGCCTAGCTAACTACACGTAGGGGGAAGAGAGTAATAATGTAACTTCAAATCCTTCTACTAACGCTTTATAGCTATACACTTCTCTCATATTATTTTTTCCTCACAAAATCCTACATGCTCCAGCCTCATTTTTGTGTTACAGTAATTATGAGAGGGCAGCAGGCTGTTTATATCATGTGTCCTCTATCTCTTTGTGACTATCTTATAATGCCAGTGGAGCACTCAGGGGGAGGGGTGGGGGTGTCCGGGTACCCAGAAACCCACCCATCATCATCTGGCCAGAAACCGCCTCACTAACAACCATAAAGCATCCGTGGCATGTTTTTTTTCTAGCAAATGTTATATATATATAACTTTTATATATATATATATATATATATATATATATATATATATATATATATATATCAAGGTTAGGTCCAAATCTAACACTATGGGCCTGATTCCGAGATTTAGGCTGATGCAATTGCAACTTCTAATGGATTGCAGTTGTAAAAATACGCTAATGCCTTCCAAAGCTCAGCCAAAGCATAGGGACGCCCACTGCTGCCTTCTCATATCTGTATGACGCAGTGCAACAGCATAAACATTGGTAACATTGACGCAGATTGGGCAGCCGTGCAGCATGTAAGTCACATCTGACCTGCCTCACACAATGCAGCTCTCCTGACATGCAGGGAGCTCTCATGCTGGGAAGGAGATCGCAATTGCTAATTTATGCACGCCCATGAAATGGAGTTTAAACGGTCCCAACACACCTGTGTTTCCCTAGTTACCCCCAGTTACCTCCCCCAAACGCTGACTTCCTGTCATTGACTTTGCCAGTGAATCATCTGTGCTCAATCTGCGTAAATATCAGCATTGCACAAATCATGGAAACAGGCCCTGTATTTCCCTAGTTGGTGATATCTATATATATATATATATATATATATATATATATATAGATATTAGGGGTGAGCGGGCTTGGATTTCTGAAATCCGAACATCCCCGAGCCCCCCCGATCCGAGGCCGATCTGAGTCAGGCTCGACTTTTCCCGTCTGACTCGGATCTGAAATCGAGGCAAAACGTCATCATCCCGCCTTCCGGGTCTCGCAGGTTTTGGATTCCTTATAACTAAGGTACACACGTCTGCGCCTTTTTCTCACTCGGCTGTGGACAGTGAAGAGGGAGGGTGGGAGTTAGGGCTGGCTGGGCTGTGCTGCTATTGTCCATAGGGGCCGTGTCCACTCCTCCAAAGTCCATAGGGGCTGGCTGTGTTGTGCTGTGCTGTTGTTGTCCATGTGGGCTGTGTCCACTCCTCCAAAGTCCATAGGGGCTGGCTGGACTGTGTTGTGCAGTCAGTTGTCCATAGGGGCTGTTTCCACTCCAAAGTCCTGTGCAGTGTCCCAGTCCTAAAGGGGTGCAAGTGCAAAAAAAATATATATTTTTTCTGTGTTTGTGAATTGTGTGCGCAGTAGCCGCACGTGCATTAACAAAGTAGCGCCAAGCGTGCGCCTGTGTCATAAGTAAAGGGTCGGCTGGCTCATCCGTTAAAGGGTGCTGTAACCCCCAAAGTGCACTCCAAATAATATTTTTTTTTCTGTGTTTGTGAATTGTGTGCGCAGTAGCCGCACGTGCATCAACAAAGTAGCGCCAAGCGTGCACCTGTGTCATACGTAAAGGGCCGGCTGGCTTGACCGTTAAAGGGTGCTGTAACCCCCAAAGTGCACTCCAAACAAAATAAAAAATTATTTTCTGTGTTTGTGAATTGTGTGCACTGTGGCTGCACGTGCATTAACAAAGGAGCAGCGCCAAGCGTGCGCCTGTGTCCCATAAGTAAAGGGCCGGCTGGCTTGTCCGTTAAAGGGTGCTGTAACCCCCAAAGTGCACTCCAAACAAAATAAAAAAATATTTTCTGTGTTTGTGAATTGTGTGCACTGTGGCCGCACGTGCAACAAAGTAGCGCCAAGCGTGCGCCTGTGTCATAAGTAAAGGGCCGGCTGGCTCGTCTGTTAAAGGGTGGTGTAACCCCCAAAGTGCACTCCAAACATAATAAAAAATTATTTTCTGTGTTTGTGAATTGTGTGCACTGTGGCTACACGTGCATCAACAAAGGAGCAGCGCCAAGCGTGCGCCTTCGTCCCATAAGTAAAGGGCCGGCTGGCTTGTCTGTTAAAGGGTGCTGTAACCCCCAAAGTGCACTCCAAAAAAAAAAAATATATATATTTTTTTGTGTTTGTGAATTGTGTGCGCAGTAGCCGCACGTGCATCAACAAAGTAGCGCCAAGCGTGCGCCTGTGTCATAAGTGAAGGGCCAGCTGGCTTGACCATTAAAGGGTGCTGTAGCCCCCAAAGTGCACTCCAAACAAAATAAAAAATTATTTTTTGTATTTGTGAATTGTGTGTGCAGTAGCTGCACGTGCGTAGCGTCAAGCGTGCGCCTGTGTCATTAGTGAAGGGCCGGCTGGCTTGACCATTAAAGGGTGCTGTAACCCCCAAAGTGCACTCCAAACAAAATAAAAAAATATTTTTTGTGTTTGTGAATTGTGTGCGCAGTAGCCGCACGTGCATCAACAAAGTAGCGTCAAGCGTGCGCCTGTGTCATAAGTGAAGGGCCGGCTGGCTTGTCTGTTAAAGGGTGCTGTAACCCCCAAAGTGCACTCCAAACAAAATAAAAAATATTTTTTTGTGTTTGTGAATTGTGTGCGCAGTAGCCGCACGTACATCGAGAAAGTAGCGTCAAGCGTGCGCCTGTGTCATAAGTAAAGGGCCGGTTGGCTCGTCCATTAAAGGGTGCTGTAACCCCCAAAGTGCACTCCAAAAAAAAATTTTTTTTCTGTCTTTGTGAATTGTGTGCACTGTACGTGCATCCTCAAAGCAGCAGCACCAAGAGTGCGTCTGTCTGTTAAAGGGTGCTGTAACCCCCAAAGTGCACTCCAAAAATTTTTATTTTTTTTTTGTGTTTGTGAATTGTGTGCGCAGTAGCCGCACGTGCATCAACAAAGTAGCGCCAAGCGTGCGCCTGTGTCATAAGTGAAGGGCCAGCTGGCTTGACCATTAAAGGGTGCTGTAGCCCCAAAAGTGCACTCCAAACAAAATAAAAAAATATTTTTTGTATTTGTGAATTGTGTGTGCAGTAGCTGCACGTGCGTAGCGTCAAGCGTGCGCCTGTGTCATTAGTGAAGGGCCGGCTGGCTTGACCATTAAAGGGTGCTGTAACCCCCAAAGTGCACTCCAAACAAAATAAAAAAATATTTTTTGTGTTTGTGAATTGTGTGCGCAGTAGCCGCACGTGCATCAACAAAGTAGCGTCAAGCGTGCGCCTGTGTCATAAGTGAAGGGCCGGCTGGCTTGTCTGTTAAAGGGTGCTGTAACCCCCAAAGTGCACTCCAAACAAAATAAAAAATAATTTTTTGTGTTTGTGAATTGTGTGCGCAGTAGCCGCACGTGCATCAACAAAGTAGCGTCAAGCGTGCACCTGTGTCATAAGTGAAGGGCCGGCTGGCTTGTCTGTTAAAGGGTGCTGTAACCCCCAAAGTGCACTCCAAACAAAATAAAAAATATTTTTTTGTGTTTGTGAATTGTGTGCGCAGTAGCCGCACGTACATCGAGAAAGTAGCGTCAAGCGTGCGCCTGTGTCATAAGTAAAGGGCCGGTTGGCTCGTCCATTAAAGGGTGCTGTAACCCCCAAAGTGCACTCCAAAAAAAAATTTTTTTTCTGTCTTTGTGAATTGTGTGCACTGTACGTGCATCCTCAAAGCAGCAGCACCAAGAGTGCGTCTGTCTGTTAAAGGGTGCTGTAACCCCCAAAGTGCACTCCAAAAATTTTTATTTTTTTTTTGTGTTTGTGAATTGTGTGCGCAGTAGCCGCACGTGCATCAACAAAGTAGCGCCAAGCGTGCGCCTGTGTCATAAGTGAAGGGCCAGCTGGCTTGACCATTAAAGGGTGCTGTAGCCCCAAAAGTGCACTCCAAACAAAATAAAAAATTATTTTTTGTATTTGTGAATTGTGTGTGCAGTAGCTGCACGTGCGTAGCGTCAAGCGTGCGCCTGTGTCATTAGTGAAGGGCCGGCTGGCTTGACCATTAAAGGGTGCTGTAACCCCCAAAGTGCACTCCAAACAAAATAAAAAAATATTTTTTGTGTTTGTGAATTGTGTGCGCAGTAGCCGCACGTGCATCAACAAAGTAGCGTCAAGCGTGCGCCTGTGTCATAAGTGAAGGGCCGGCTGGCTTGTCTGTTAAAGGGTGCTGTAACCCCCAAAGTGCACTCCAAACAAAATAAAAAATAATTTTTTGTGTTTGTGAATTGTGTGCGCAGTAGCCGCACGTGCATCAACAAAGTAGCGTCAAGCGTGCGCCTGTGTCATAAGTGAAGGGCCGGCTGGCTTGTCTGTTAAAGGGTGCTGTAACCCCCAAAGTGCACTCCAAACAAAATAAAAAATATTTTTTTGTGTTTGTGAATTGTGTGCGCAGTAGCCGCACGTACATCGAGAAAGTAGCGTCAAGCGTGCGCCTGTGTCATAAGTAAAGGGCCGGTTGGCTCGTCCATTAAAGGGTGCTGTAACCCCCAAAGTGCACTCCAAAAAAAAAAATTTTTTCTGTCTTTGTGAATTGTGTGCACTGTACGTGCATCCTCAAAGCAGCAGCACCAAGCGTGCGTCTATCTGTTAAAGGGTGCTGTAACCCCCAAAGTGCACTCCAAAAATTTTATTTTTTTTCTGTGTTTGTGAATTGTGTGCACTGTACGTGCATCCTCAAAGCAGCAGCGCCAAGCGTGCGTCTGTCTGTTAAAGGGTGGTGTAACCCCCAAAGTGCACTCCAACAAAAATAAAATAGTCGTGCGCATGCGCTCTGGGCCATTGATTTACACTGTGTAATTTACTTACATATTATATTAGCAAAACTATATTATAAATTAAAGCTGTTTAGCTGGTAAATTTGAAAAAAATTAGTAATATATACATATATTATACCCCACCAAACAGCAATATATATACAGTATATATGTTATTTACAAATGTTATATTAATAATTAGTTGTGTAATAAAAAGTGATATAATGAAATGTAAAAATAGATAAGAAAAAGAGATAAATATAGTAATAAATGGAGATAATTAGCCAGGTAGTGCAGCTCCTCAGTGGTCAGGCAGATGCATCACCGTCAGTCACCATCAGAGCTCACGGCCAGTTTGAAAACAAACTGACGTTGCCATGGCTACCACCAGACTTAAAGGGCCACTACAGCTCACTTGCTACATTACAAATAGTGACATTTACAATTACATATAATATATCTCAGGGACACATCACAAAATTATAATATGTGACACATACCTCCCAACATGTGTGTTAAGGGAACTGGGACTTCCATGTGGTGGAGTCGTGCGCACCCAAAAAGGGGCATGGTCTGCTAGTAAAGGGGGCATGACCTGAGAGCACGACCACGTTTACATCACTAAGGAGTGTGCCCAGCATCTCTGTGATGCTAGGCTACCCCGGGTTTTCCCCCGCACTATGAATAGATGCCGTGTGCATGCACACAGCATCTATTCTCTCTCTGCTTACCCGCTGCTCTACATAGCAGAGCAGCTGTGTGTTTCTACCCCTCCAACTTCCCCCCCACCACGGGACACTGTGGCCTGCGGGTGGGACAGCGGGACAGTCCCAGAAAAACATGACTGTCCTGCTGAAACTTTGTGTGACATGAGGCAGTGATTGTGGTGGAAGACTTTGTCAGATGCATACCATGTTTCCTGTCTCTAGGACTATTAAAAGTGCCTACAGTTAGCCACTTCTGGGTCCCTTTCATATGCCTGCACTGTCACCAATCTGAGGCCTTTGCTATCAGGATCAGATCTAGCCTTTCCATTTAGGGGAGGCAGATTTTATATATATATATATATATATATATATATAATTATATATATATATATGTAGAAATAACGGCGGCACTCACAGGACTTTGATAAAGAAGACTCACGACCCAGGAAGGTCAAAGTTCAACGTTTCAGTCTGGCGACTTTGATAAAAGTCGCCAGACTGAAACGTTGAACTTTGACCTTCCTGAGTCGTGAGTCTTCTTTATCAAAGTCCTGTGAGTGCCGCCGTTATTTCTACATATGTTTGGCAGTTTCTCCATTGGAGGGCACCCGGGCAAGTACCAGTTAATTTGTGGAGTGCCGGCCATTTTTTGTATTATATATATATATATATATAATATATTATATATATATATATATATATACGCATCTACATAAGTTGTATGAATAGATATTGTATTTTAATGCTATGATTGCCTCCCCCAGCCCCCTTATTAAACAGACCTCAGATCTAGTATGGGACAACACAACTTTTCAACCTTTCCTTGTCCCTCGGTGTGCTGAGACCGATTCCTGCAATCTGATTGGTGGATAGCTCCTGCCATCCATCACTCAGTGTGTGGAGAACACCCACCACTGTGATTGGTGAATGGCCAGCAGCCAACATTTCGCACCGGCGAAAAATCGGACAAATTGAATATGGGGATAAGTTGAAACCGGCGAAAATGACGTCATCGTCGAAAAAGTATCGCGGAAACTGACTTTTCGCTTCTAATTGAATACAGCCCTAAGTGTTTCATGAGGCAGCTTCAACCAAAAGTAATCTGGATGTTGCCACACCACAGGGACTTGTGATGATAGACATGCAAACAACTGGAAGCATGTCAGAGATGCAAGTGAACCTACAGATGCAAGGGAACCTAGCGGTTCTGATCATTGAAGTCAATAGTGTGAAACGCTCATTGGCTGGGAGAGGCGGTGGCCGTCTGTGGGACCCCATGGGTCACTGCACCCGGCCGATAGTATGCAGATTAAACGATGCTGCATTGGACAATGCAGCTCGGTTAAGTAATACACAGGGAGCGTGATGCCTCCTGCTGCATTACCATATCTGCAAGCATCGCAATTGCCTGCATGCCGCTTTGCAATTACGATCCTTACAGAATCAGTCCCTCAGTTCCAGAACTTCTAATTAGCTATGACGTAATTTCCTGAGCCAAAATGTATTTTCCATAAGATAAGTTTTATTTTAAAGGCCTTTTTGAGTGCCTTCTTTTCTAAATACTATAAATATGTATATATCATATATATAAGTATGTATAATATATATAATTGTTTTTTCTATAGCTCCACCCCGAGTAGCTCCACCCACTCTTCCTGAACACATTTTTCCAGAAAAATAACCCTGCACACAGTTGTGTGCTATGGTTTGTCCACACACCACCTGTGCTACCTCGTATGTTCTTGGCTGGATCTGGTACATTCACTGTATATGTGCACTGTGTACCTGTACATAACTGCTGCATTAACTCAGTATCATCCTGAAAACCTTTTCTGCCTTATTAATAAACCATAGACTTGGTTAAGTTATCTATCGTGTGAACTGACCTTCATCACACATCACTGGCTCATATATCAACACCTATAGGATCTGTTAATAATTATAAGTCAAAAGTATTGACAGCCACCAATATTAAAACAGTCATATGCAAATGGCACATGCACAGGTGATTTGAAACTATCTGGTTGTCACTTTTTACCCTCATCCAGTGTCTTTCTATGGACATTGCCTTTTACGTCTAGAAAGGACTCATCTGCAATTTTGCATTCCAACTGCATTGTCAGTGGTAACCTCACGTCAGCTCCATCTGCCACTTGGAGCCATACATTTGGAGTCTTTGTATTCAGACATTTGCTGCTGGTTACTGTACATTCCCAGAAGTACACAAAAAAATTATGGACAACTGCTGTGGGGCCACACAGCAATGTAATTGCTAAGAAACATTGAAAATACTAGGAATGAAATATACTTACAGCCTGAGGCAAGGGACAAAGGGCCTGATTCAGAGACGCTCGCTATTTGCAAGCGCTCGCTCTGAATCAGGGTGGATTTTTTTATTAAAAAATCAGCCTCCAGGCCGCTCGCATAGCTGTGGGTGTGAGCGGCCTGGCGATGGTCGCTATTATCGCGACCATCGTGCTTGCGACAAGACCCTTGTGGTAGGATATCGGTTCCCGCAAGCCCGAGTGAACTTCCTGCTGTAATAGAGCAGGAAGTTCACTACTGACATCACGAATTATGTCAGTAGGGCCACCCACAAATGGCAGGCGTTCCTTCGGGAACGCGTCCATTTGTCCAGCCACCCCCCCACTCCCCGCCTGCAAAACGGGGCGAGCTGTCGATCAACATCGACAGCCGCCCCGTTTTGTAGCGAGCCCCGGAGCGAGTGAAGTTCTCACTCGCCACGGGGCTCAGGCACGCGCGTACTGGCCGACCATCAACCCGCTTGCCATCAAGTAGGACTGAAGATAAAGCAAGTTATTTAGTAAAATCAGTTGCACAAAACCTGAACGTGTCCCTACATTAAAGTCAGCTGCTAGTGGGTGATGGTGGGTATATGTAGCATTTGATGAGTGTTAAATATTATTGTACTTGTGCGAACTGAGGTCAAAAATATTTGTATGTGCCATTATTTTTACTAAGGGATAGATTTAACACAAAACATTTTTTGACCCCTTAAGAGTTTTTCAAAAGTAATTTTTCACTCAGCACCTCCTACCTGGTAATCTATCTGTAAAAGGCTCAATGGAAGCAACTTATTGGTTTCATCTGATGTACTTTTGTGTTGTTCCTGACTGCCTTATTCTTCCAGTTCATTCATTGGTTTAAATTGGCTTCCTTGTTGATTTCAATCTCTACAGCTTCTATCAGTGCTGCCATTGTTTACCCACAATACCCTTAAAGTCTGTTCGGTGCTGACATGCCCTTGCTAGTTTTCCCGTCAATCCTACAGGAGTCTTGTGGTGCCATATGATGCACATCTTGAATACATTGTCTGATACTGGAAGCATTAGAGAATCACCCAATGTCTTGGCATTTTAAACAGTCCATGTCCGAACAGTGCAGTTGAAAAGGAACTTATCCACACAAAGGGATATGACATCAGCTGTTGCAGGGTAACCATGACAATAGCTTCCTTTTCAGCTGAGCTGCAATGTGGATTTAAATAGGTAAACAAAGTTTTTAGTATGCTTCGTATGAAAACATTGAGGCTAAACAACATCAAAAGACTTTTTGTGGCCATTAACACATGATATACCCTTTAAGAAAAAGTGACTTTAAAAATTGGAGCAATGAGAACACTTATGGGTTGTGCCCAGAAAATTTGAAGCATTCCATAGTCAAGATCACTCAATTATTATTGTAGGTTAGCTATAAAATTTTAACAACCACTCTGAACTTGTTCTTCTGCAGTGGGAAAAAGGCAGTTTGCGATGGGGGAAAGACTTGTGGATTAAATTTTTTTGCAGGTGCCTACCACTGAAAAAACAAAACCATGATAGAAAACTTTAATTTCATATTTTATCTGTAAATAATCAAGAATGATTAAGCCATTTTTAAATGCTTTAAATTGTTTCGATCCCTTAATCACTGGAGGATAAATCCAGCACAAGGCAGACATAGACATCAATGTAATAATGGAAAAATAACCTCTTCCAACTCAGTGTCCCTAAGCATACAGTAGAAAGGCCGCAGAAGCTTTGGGTCCTATGTACTTTTGTAACTTTCACACAGGTTTTTGGCAGACTGACAATTTCCACTGGAGCCAGCCTCAGAACCTGTGTAAATTAAGAGTGCCCCCATTTTTAGGGATTGTGTGAAAGGGATTTTAAACCTAGGCAAAAATCTAATCCTGGTCAAACTACACCACCATGCCAAATTTGGTGGCACTAGGTCCAACACTCAGGCTGTGCATAAAGGACAAACAGACAGACACCCTTTCTCGCTTATTATATAGATTATACAAAATAAAAAAGGAGAGAAAAAAGTATTTCCATAATGTCCAATATTAGCATCTCCCCCTATGAAAAGGCATATGCAGCACTGGATTAACAGGGCAGGTGGGACAGTAGCACGTCACACATTGGGGGGCCTTCACACAGTTACATCCAGGGGCGCCAAGAGGGGGGGGCAGGTACTACTTACCCAAGCTGGCTAGAGGGGCCTGGTCCAGTAGCACATTAGGCAGGGTGAGAGTGGAGACAGCAGTCTCTCTCCCTAGACCAACACATGATGCTGTGTGCTGAGCTATGGAGGGTCCAGGGAGGCTGCCTTCATTGAGCAGCAACAGTCTTCTCTCTCTCCTTGCAATTGTTTCAGAGGAGGGGTGACAAACCTGCCCTTCTTCATAGCTCACCGATTGTAATTTTTGAAAAACATTTGGGAGGGGCATGGCTATACCTCGTCGATTTGGCTGTGCCCCCTCCCAGTACCCAGGCACATCACTACTCTTGATAGCCCTGGCTACATCACCAGTTTGGAGGACATTGTGACAGATATGAACAGGGTTTTCTGAATGTATTACCTAATGTGAACTGGGGACATTACACCGTGTTTAACATATTTGTGATTGCTGGGAGTATTTACACATTATACTTTATAATAACATCACCAGCATATAATATTGATGGTTTATTGGTAGAGAGACTCACAAGCTAGTAGCCCTGGGGCCCCCACAAACTTTAATCCAGCTCTGGGCATATGGGTCAGATACTGTAATTTGTAATCAAAACCTTAATCTTCCTTAGCCGTCACTTATATACTGGGTATATACTTGCTGGTGTTAAGTCACAGGAGGTAATTTACGAGTGCATCTGCTCCACCAGACAAAATAGGTTTAGACTTGGGAAAATGTATTGAATGGCGATTTAGTGACATTCCTGATTCTCTGTGTGTTTTGGGTGAGTTACAAACAACAATAATTATCAACGACAAAGTCATGGTAAAATCCCTGAAAGGCCGCCATTTTCAGCCACAACTCACCACATATTTATTAATAATAATAATAATAATAAACTGCTGTTTCTGGAAAACTCACCAAAATCTAATTAAACCAGAGTTTGCTCTGAGAGGTGTGAGGACTCAGGGCCTGATTCAGACCCGGTCGCAAGGTTGCGTTTGCACGCAGCTGTCGGCAGTCAAAGTATGCAAATCCTGCTATTGCTAGTAAGACATTAGCACGCCCACTATATTTTGCTGTGCGATCGCGGTATGAAATTAGACGCCCACCAGCCTGACACAAGACGCCCACTTTCCCTTAGTAACAGACGTCATGTCCAAGAAGTATATTAAACAAATGGTAACATCGGCTGACATCGGACCCATACGCACCACTTGTGGTTGACCATACCCTACCGCAAACACTGCGAGTGTTGTGGTGTTTAATTCAGCCATGTGACGTGTATGCTGACAATGCATCTTAATTATGCACGCCCCTGAAATGGTGTTCAGATGCACAGACACGCCTGCATTTGCACCATCAAACCCCCGTTACCATCGACCACCCCCTGACACCACCCGCAAACGGGACGTCCTGTCACTCATTCTTACGGACATCTGTGTACTGGCTGTGAACGCTTCCCGATCGCAGTGACTGGTTCACGCACGCGCACTGTGTCTGTACATGCTCAGATTGCAAACATCAGCAGGCTGTGTGCGAACGCAGCCTTTGCGACTGGGTCTGAATCAGGCCCTCAGTTCGCACACATTTAGCCTATTAGCTTAGAGAAAGTCTATAAACATACCCATACCTCCTTGCAATTGTGAATGGCTTAAGAGATTAAGCTGTTTTTGGTAATGTGCCCCACTTCCTGGTGCCACCAGGCTTTTAAGCCCCACCTTCTGGTGACATCAGCTCTCAGTTACCAGGAGGGCAAATTAGAGGCAGGCTGCACAGTTAGTACAGTGATGTGGACTAGCCGCATCACTGTAAGGGGGCATGGCAGGCACGATAGCATGCCATCTACGACTACTGCCGTGATGTTGATACCCAAGTCTTTAAAGACTTGAGTTTCCCACATCTGGCGGAGGTCAAGCTTCTCAGTCAGGCCTGGGACCCAGGAGTGGAGGACATGCCAGACATTCATGGGGGTGACACAAGCTGCCTATACATATGGAGAGAAGGAGATGCCCCTATGCTAGAGAAAGATGTTCCCCTGCTGGAGCTATTATGCATAAGGGTTCCCTGGCAGAAACCCCAGGGCATACACAAGAGGGTGAAGTTGCTCCATTATGCTGAGAAAAGCAGCCCTGCTAAGATAAAACAGGCACCGTGGAAATCGCCCCCAATATAATAAGTATAGAGATGGAACAGTAACAATGTAGGAGATTGCAGCATGTGAAAGGGGGAAAAAAACAAACTCCATGGCTGCAGTGTAGTGTGAGAGCCGAGCAGCACTTTAGTATCCCCTGCAGTGTACAGGATCCGCTACCACTAGAGCTATCTCCTCCATTCCTGGTTATTCATGAAGGATTCTCCCACCAAGTGAAGACCCCGGACAAAGACCTCCTTATGCTATTGTGAATTTCTACCTCATGATTGATGATTGCCCTAATCTTGGCTTCCTATTGATTGTGAGGTTTTTTGTATCTGTGTAATTGTTTTTTTCTTGTAGGTGCTGTCTCTGTCACATTTGTCCTTCTCCGTGATGTAGCAGACTTATCCACTTGGGTATAATGTTTCCCAGTGTTTGTTTTCATGTGCCTCCAGGGCTTCCCTCTTGCTCTCACCCCCAGCCATTTTGCATTTCACTTTTAATTGTATACCATCATCTCTGATGGGTCATGTGAGAAGGAGGTGACTGTGTCTATACTTTCTGCACCTAATAGTCTCTGTATCTATATACTTATTTATCTTCTGGTTCTCAGTAACTTCTCGTAATGATGGAAATGTCCATGATTTCTCACCTGTTCTCTTGTATCATGATATCTAGTATTTAGCCATAGTTCCAATTTGCATTTGCCAGAGGGCAGTTGTTGTAGTTTCCATTCTACGGATGGGGTCAACAAGATGGGACATCCGCTGGACACATTTTGGTTATTGTACGGTTAAGGGAACGTAACTTTACTCCTGACATTATACACACAACAATTTGGAATGTTCACATGGTGACCATTCATGGGCTTCTAATTAATATGGCGTCAGCCTCGAAAAAAGCCTGAATCATTGCCATTGCTTTCCTAGAATCCTCGATACTTGAGGCAAAGCATTAACATTTTCCAAAGTGATAAACGACCTAAAACTCCCTGATCGCAAGGGCCAGCTCAATAAAATTATTTCTAAGGTGTTTCTTTGGCTCCTTCAACAATTATTTGAAAGAGGTGACAAGGCAGACTCCATCTTTGCACAACAGCTTAGATCTAAACAATCTCTTGATACGATAATCTCCAGATGAGACTCCTCCAACCGCCCCCTGTATGATCGAAAAAAAATTGCTGATAGATTCCATTAATTCTACTCTGAATAGACCTCCCCCCTACATCTTCCTCAAGGCCTGGGGCTTAAGCTAAAATAATATTTAACTGACTGAAACATCCCCTTTCTCTAGGCAACTCAAATGGTCTGCCTTATCTGCTGAACAGCTTCTCAGACAATTAAATCCTTCAAGAACAATGCTGCTTCGGTCCCAGACAACTTCATGGCTTCTTTTTATAAAAAGTTAGTCCCAACTCTTTCCCCAATGTTAATGAAACTTTTCCATCCTACAGGGCACCACCAGAGAGTATATTATGGTCATTGCAAAAGAAGGCAAGCATTCTAATTAGTGTGCTAGCTACAGGCCAATTTCCCTTTTCAATGTAGATCTTAAGTTGTTTCTGAAGCCAAATATCACAGAAATTCACGATAATCATTGTGAACACAAACTTGTCCTCCATGCACACAATGTTCCCCTCACAATGAATCAACCGATATGTACATGTGTTCTAAAGTTTTGATTTGTATACTTTGCATTTATGTACTCAATTTATGTTTCTGTATTGCAAATGACCTCATTTTTGTCCCTACACTGTTTTATTCCTCTTTTTATTTGTCTTTCCCTTTCCCTCTTTTTTACATTATCACTGTTTCCTCATACCACGAGGAAGCAGTATGATCATCGTACTTCTGATGATTAGAGCTTAGTTTGGGAATGATGGCACCATGGTTGGCAGAGCTGGATTAAGAGGAAAGCGACAGCGGTGGCGCCCCGGGGCTACCACATACAGTAGGACCCCCACACACACGCCCGGCAATGGGGGGTTAGGGGCAGAAGTGTACTGCTGCCTGCTCTGCTGCATGATCAGCAGGGCACAGGCAGGTACAGGTATGGGGACAGTCCGGGAAGCCACTCAGTAACTTTATAGCATCGGCGGTGGGCGGTGCAATGAAAAGTTTATTTTGTTTAATCAGTGCAGTGCATGTGACATCATGACATCACGCAGCGCTGCACCCGCTGAAAGAGAGCAGGCAGCAGAGGAGCCACAACGGGCAGCCAGAAAATATAGAAGGTAACTGTGAGGGAAGGGTGCTGGATAGACACTGTAGGGCTAAAAAACTGGGCTGAAGAGACAGAAGGGGTCTGTGAGGGGCCCACCAGGGGGGCTCTGTGGCCATATTGGAGGAGGACAAGGTAAGAGGCCGGAATCCCGACAGCAGTCCGGATCCCGGCTCCAGAACCCCGACCGCCGCCATACTGAAGGTAAGTATCAGGAGTTAAGGGGAGGGTTAGCTTTAGACACTAGGGGAAGGGTAAAGCACTAAAGGGGGAGGGTTAGGTTTAGGGCGCAGGGAGGGGGAGGTTAGGTTTAGCCACTAAGGAGGGAGGCTAGGTTCAGACACGGGGGGGAGGGTTAGGGGTAAAGGTTAGCGTTAAAGTGCTTACCTAATGGTGTCGGGATTCTGACTGTCAGGATCCCACACCCAATCAATAAGCTCAATTCACAACCAGGGTCCTATCTGTGTGACATTTTTACATTCTTCCAGTGTTTGTGTCAATTTCCTCCCACACTCAAAAAACATTCTTATTGTGGTGTACTTGACTGCTTACTAAAGATGGACCCTAGTCTGTGTGTGCTTGTGTATTAATCTACAATGGGGCAGGTTCTGATGTAAATGACAATTCTGTACATCACTACATTATGGGCTGATTCTGAGTTGAACGCAGACACAACTTAGTCTTATGCTAATTACTACTGAGATGCCCAGTTGCAGCATCTTGTGGCGGTGTAGTTCTGTCTCGGTGTCTCAGGTGCACCATCGAAACTTGCCCCAGCCCTGTGACAGGTGCAGTGTCTCTGTCTGACCATGGCGTCCTGGGTGAGCGGCTGTACGTCTTTGAAAGCAGCTGCTTACAGTGACACATTTGCGACATGTCCGCTTCTGCTTACACACACCCCTGTTAGCTCCCAGGAATGCCTTCTGAATTCCACATATCGTGCTTCCGATTTTGCTCTGCGTCTCTGAGCGCTACCAATCGGGACTTAAAACACTGGCCCACTGGGTGCAGCATCAGCATTGCGTGTAACTCGGAATCAGGCCCAATATGTCAGTGGTATATGAATAAATAACCCAACCACTGCCTTTTCCTCTTGGTTTGCAGCATTGGCACAAAGTATCTCAGACGCAGTATTTTCTAACTGTGTCCTAGGTAATGTAATATAATGGGGTTTACAATTATTGTTTATCAGAAGTAAGTAGCCTGTGTGGCACATTTGAATCCACTTTTTCCAAAATACTGCATGCTTTGGGATAATCTCTGCATGGCTTATTCCTGCTTTTTAAAATGACTGGTTCTAAGCAAAACCCTCATTACTCATGCTAACGGCATCCTCGGAGAGAGTCAGCTGAAAAGAAACCACAGGCTGCTTCTCCTAAATAGCCAAAGCATTTTTGTTTCAAAAACACTGTTGTCTTCCTAAATTTTATAGGGTTCTACTGCATTGACAGACATGGCCTGAAATCACCCCAGACAAAGAGATTCTATAGAATTATGGGTTTCAGTACATTTTCTTAGTGTCTATATTGGCTCAGGATGAGGTCTACCAGTGCCAGTGGACTGATATGTGTTCTTAGCTATTGCAGTTTATTTTAAAAACAAGGCACCAGGTATTTTGCTCAATAAATCACAATGACTTTTTCTTGGCTTATTTTTTTCTTTTGCTGACTATATTAGTGTTTTTCCACATAATATGACAAAATGTGGCTCTTACAAACTCATTTCATCTGGAGAGAGTAAATTTATTTTATACTGGCCCCTCAGGATAATATCTTATACTATTGTTATTATTATTAATACTATTATTTTTATTACTAACATTAATTTACTGTTTTGGTTGGTTTTTATGTGCTCTGTACACTTAAACAAGCAAACAAAAAAAAATCACCTATTTCTTCCAGACCTGCCCTCCACAGAACTCTAAAGGTGGGTACACATTAGGCGACCCCCCTCATACGATGCCCAGTGGTGCCGATGAACGACATATCGGGTGGTACACACTGCGCGATCCGCTGACCACCCGCCCAATATGTCGTCCATCATCACCATTGAACTTCCCAGATCATTGTGTCATCCTTGCATGCATGGAATAGGGTGGAGAGAGATGAGAGGAATTGATGGAGACAGACTGGAAGAAAAGTGGGAGATAGGGGAGAGAGAAGGAAAGAATTGGGGGAAACAGAGAGAGTCAGGCGGAATAGGGGTAGATGGGGGATTGAGATGGGAGAAATAGGGGGAGATAGAAAAGGGAGTTATAGGGAGAGATGGTGGAAAGAGATTGGAGGAATAGGGTGGGAGAGAGATGAGAGGAATAGGGGAAGAGCAGGAAGAGAATTAGGTGGACAGAAGTGAGGAATAGGGGGAGATGGGGGAGAAAGATGGGAGGAGTAGGGGGGAGCGAGATAGAAGGAATAGGGGGAGACTGGGAGAAAGATGGTAGGAAGAAGGGAAGAATGGTGAAAGAGATGGTAGGAATAGGAGGAGAAAGATGGTAGGATTAGGGGGAGACAGGGGAGACAAATGAGAGGAATAGGTTGAGATGAGAGTGATGATTAGACATAAATAGGGAGAAATGGGAGTAATAGAAGGAGACTGTGGAGAGAGATGGGAGAAATAGGGTGGGAGAGAGAAGAGAGGAACAGTGGGAGATAGAAGGGAGGAATAGATGAGATGGGAGAGAGACATGGGAGGAATAGAAGAAAAGAGATGGAAGGAATAGGGGAAGACAGGGAAGAGAGATGGGAGAAATAAGGGGATTGAGAGGAATAGGGAGAGAGAGATCGATGAAAAAGTGGAGAGATATGGCAGCATAGGGTAAGACAAGGGATAGAGATGGAAAGGCGGAGGAAGAGTGAGAGAAAAAACCCTTCATCACTGCACTGGGCACAATAGCTAGCGACTTGGCAAATGACAGGTTCAAAATACTAGTTTTAAATAACCATGCTAAAGATGTACTGTAGGCCTCGGTTTGTGTAACTTTCACAAAAGCTGATAGTTTCTCTCTATTTTATATTCCTCCCAAGCATAGGCCTTCACCTACCCATCTACCTCCTCTTAGTTTTACCTTAACCCTATAGAATAATTAAGCATATCCTCTGGCCATCGATCTCAAACCCTTTCAACCCTGGACTAGGAATGTCAAATCTGTTGCCTTCCATGACAGATTCAACATTCCCTCCAAGTGTTTTCACCAATTAATATAGCTTAGACATCTACACTTGACATTATGCTTGTTTCTGGCACCAAGGATGCTCCTTATAATCATGATGGTATGCCTATTTTTTTTATACATTATTATTGTATTCTAATTTTCCACTTGAAACAGGATGTGACCTCATTTTAAACCGGATGTGACCTCACTTTCTGTTGACACTTGAAACAAGATGTGACTTCACTTTCTGTTGACACTTGAAACAGGAAATGACCTCACTTCCTATTAGGGGTGAGCGGGTTCGGATTTCTGAAATCCGAACCCCCCCGAGCCCCCCCGATCCGAGGCAGATCCGAGTCAGGCTCGACTTTTCCCGCCTGACTCGGATCTGAAATCGAGGCAAAACGTCATCATCCCGCCTTCCGAGTCTCGCGGGTTTTGGATCCTATATAAGGTACCCGCGTCGGCGCCATTTTCTCACTCGGCTGTGGACAGTGAAGAGGGAGGGTGGGAGTTAGGGCTGGCTGGGCTGTGTAGTGTAGTGTAGTGTAGTGCAGAGTAGTGTTGTGCTGTGCTGTGCTGCGCTGTGCTGCTGTTGTCCATAGGGGCTGTGTCCACTACTTCAAAGTCCATAGGGGCTGACTGTGTTGTGCTGTGTTGCTGTTGTTAATAGGGGCTGTGTCCACTACTTCAAAGTCCATAGGGGCTGGCTGGACTGTGTTGTGCAGTCAGTTCTCCATAGGGGCTGTGTCCACTCCAAAGTCCTGTGCAGTGTCCCAGTCCTAAAGGGGTGCTGTAGTGTTGTCCAGGGGGTGCTCTGTCCATCAGGGGTGCTCCCCCCAAGTGCTAAAAAAATAATATTTATTCTGTGTTTGTGAATTGTGTGCGCAGTAGCCGCACGTGCATCAACAAAGTAGTGCCAAGCGTGCGCCTGTGTCATAAGTAAAGGGTCGGCTGGCTTGACCGTTAAAGGGTGCTGTAACCCCCAAAGTACACTCCAGTCCAAACCAAATAAAAAAATATTTTCTTTGCTTGTGAATTGTGTGCGCAGTAGCCGCACGTGCATCAACAAAGTAGTGCCAAGCGTGCGCCTGTGTCATAAGTAAAGGGCCGGCTGGCTTGACCGTTAAAGGGTGCTGTAACCCCCAAAGTACACTCCAGTCCAAACCAAATAAAAAAATATTTTCTGTGTTTGTGAATTGTGTGCGCAGTAGCCGCACGTGCATCAACAAAGTAGTGCCAAGCGTGCGCCTGTGTCATAAGTAAAGGGCCGGCTGGCTTGACCGTTAAAGGGTGCTGTAACCTCCAAAGTACACTCCAGTCCAAACCAAATAAAAAAAAAATTTCTGTGTTTGTGAATTGTGTGCGCAGTAGCTGCATGTGCATCAACAAAGTAGTGCCAAGCGTGCGCCTGTGTCATAAGTGAAGGGCCGGCTGGCTTGACCATTAAAGGGTGCTGTAACCCCCAAAGTACACTCCAGTCCAAACCAAATAAAAAAATATTTTCTGTGTTTGTGAATTGTGTGCGCAGTAGCCGCACGTGCATCAACAAAGTAGTGCCAAGCGTGCGCCTATGTCATAAGTAAAGGGCCGGCTGGCTTGACCATTAAAGGGTGCTGTAACCCCCAAAGTACACTCCAGTCCAAACCAAATAAAAAAATATTTTCTGTGTTTGTGAATTGTGTGCACTGTGGCTGCACGTGCATCAACAAAGGAGCAGCGCCAAGCGTGCGCCTGTATCCCATAAGTAAAGAGCCGGCTGGCTCATTTCTTAAAGGGTGGTGTAACCCACAAAGTGCACTACTCTCCAGCAAAAATAAAAAAAATATTTTCTGTGTTTGTGTGCGCCTTAGCCGCACGTATATATCTATATAACATAAATGGAGGACCAAACTTTCTCTGATAATAATAAAATAGGGAAAGATCAAGAACCACTTCCTCCTAGTGCTGTTGCTGCTGCTGGGAGTTGTTCATCATCCCAAAGAGGAAGTAGGAACACCACTACTTTTACTAAACAATTGACCCTCCAACAGTCCCTAGCGATGAGGATGAAGTACGACAGCAGTCATCCTGAAGCAAAACGTATAACTGAGGCCTTGACTGCTATGTTGGTGTTAGACGTGCGTCCGGTATCCGCCATTAGTGCAGTGGGATTTAGACAATTGATGGAGGTAGTGTGTCCCCAGTTCCAAATTCCGTCTAGATTCCACCTGCATCCTCAAAGCAGCAGCGACAAGCGTGCGCCTGTCTGTTAAAGGGTGGTGTAACCCTCAAAGTGCGCTCCACAAACAATAAAAAAATTCTTATTTTTTTTTCTGTCTTTGTGAATTGTGTGGGCTGTAGCCGCACTTGCATCCTCAAAGCAGCAGCGACAAGCGTGCGTCTGTCTGTTAAAGGGTGGTGTAACCCTCAAAGTGCTCCAAAAAATAAAAAACTATTTTTTTTATGTGTTTGTGACTTGTGTGCGATGTAGCCGCACGTGCATCAACACAGTAGCAGCGCCAAGCGTGCGCCTGTGTCATAAGTCAAGGGCCGGTTTGGACATCTGGTCCGGACTAAAGGACGTGCCAACAATTTCTGACAAGTCTACTGTCACTGCATATGATACTGTCCTCAAAGCAGCAGCGACAAGCGTGCGTCTGTCTGTTAAAGGGTGGTGTAACCCTCAAAGTGCACTCCACAAACAATAAAAATATTCTTCTTTTTTTTCTGTCTTTGTGAAATGTGTGGGCTGTAGCCGCACCTGCATCCTTAAAGCAGCAGCGACAAGCGTGCGTCTGTCTGTTAAAGGGTGGTGTAACCCTCAAAGTGCGCTCCACAAACAATAAAAAAAATTCTTTTTTTTTTTCTGTCTTTGTGAATTGTGTGGGCTGTAGCCGCACTTGCATCCTCAAAGCAGCAGCGACAAGCGTGCGTCTGTCTGTTAAAGGGTGGTGTAACCCTCAAAGTGCGCTCCACAAACAATAAAAAAATTCTTTTTTTTTTTTCTGTCTTTGTGAAATGTGTGGGCTGTAGCCGCACCTGCATCCTTAAAGCAGCAGCGACAAGCGTGCGTCTGTCTGTTAAAGGATTACATCGGTGACAGCATCCAAGTAGGCATGTCAGACAGTCCGTACCTGTACTGGCAGGAAAAAGAAGCAATTTGGAGGTCCCTGTACAAACTGGCTCTATTTTACCTGAGTTGTCCCCCCTCCAGTGTGTACTCCGAAAGAGTGTTTAGTGCAGCTGGGAACCTTGTCAGCGAAAGGCGTAGGAGGTTGCTTCCACAAAATGTGGAGAAGATTATGTTCATAAAATGAATTATCAACTCTTCCAGGGAGACCAGCCTCCAGAACGTACAGAGGGACCTGTGGTTGTGGATTCCAGCGGGGACGAATTAATACTCTGTGAGGATGAGGATGTACACAACACTGAAGAGGGTGAGGAATCGGTGGAGGAGGAGGATGAGGACGACATCTTGCCTCCGTAGAGCCAGTTTGTGCAGGGACAGATTAATTGCCAGCTTGTTTTGTGGGGGCCCAAACGAACCAATCATTTCAGCCACAGTCGTGTGGCAGACCCTGGCGCTGAAATGTTTGGTTTGTTAAAGTGTCCTGTTTATACAACATAAGGGTGGGTGGGAGGGCCCAAGGACAATTCCATCTTGCACCTCTTTTTTTTCTTTGAATTATGTACTGTTTGGGGCCTAGTTTTTCAAACTGCCATCCTGTCTGCCACTGCAGTGTCACTCCTAGATGGACCACGTGTTTGTGCCGCCCACTCGTATCTCTTAGCATAGTCATCCAGCTACCTCGGTGCAACCTTTTGGATATAAAAACACTATTGTGAGGTGTGAGGTGTTCAGAATAGACTGGAAATGAGTGGAAATTAAGGTTATTGAGGTTAATAATAGCATAGGAGCAGAAAAACCCACAAATTCTGTGATTTTAGCTGTTTTTATGCTTTTTAAAAAAAAATACAGATCCAAAACACAAAACCCAGAACCCAAAACACGGAAGGGTGGTTTTGGCAAAACCAATCCAGATCCAAAACACGAAGAAAGATCCAGATCCAAAACCAAAACACGAAAAGTGGCCGGTGCACACCCCTACTTCCTATATGTTGCCGATGTGAGTGTAGATACCTTGTTACAGGTGAAGTGTATAATGTTGATTCTCTCGTGCCGGTGTTGTAGTTGTTCATGCTACTAAGTTGCTAATGCTGGGCATACACGGCAAGATAAAATGCCTGTCAGACCGACAGACATTTTATCTGGCCGGCTGCCAGCCGCAGATGTCCGCGGCATAAACTGTGAGAGAAATCTAATGATTAGATATTTATGTAAAAGAAAACTGGATAGAACTATTCGTGTAAAATTGCACAGATCAAAACACTCAGAAATATATCACAGTATTGAGCCTTGAAATGTCATATACTGAGTCGTCTATTAAGAAATCATAAATCTCTATTCACTAGTAATACTGACATATGATACAGATAAACGGATATACTGTACTCAGATTTATATACTAGTATTAACTAGGGGTGTGCACCGGCCACTTTTCGTGTTTTGTGTTTTGGTTTTGGATCTGGATCTTTCTTCGTGTTTTGGATCTGGATTGGTTTTGCCAAAACCACCCTTCCGTGTTTTGGGTTCTGGGTTTTGTGTTTTGGATCTGTATTTTTTTGAAAAAAAGCATAAAAACAGCTAAAATCACAGAATTTGTAGGTTTTTCTGCTCCTATGCTATTATTAACCTCAATAACCTTAATTTCCACTCATTTCCAGTCTATTCTGAACACCTCACACCTCACAATAGTGTTTTTATGTCCAAAAGGTTGCACCGAGGTAGCTGGATGACTATGCTAAGCGACACGAGTGGGCGGCACAAACACGTGACCCATCTAGGAGTGACACTGCAGTGGCAGACAGGATGGCAGTTAGAAAAACTAGGCCCCAAACTGTACATAATGCAAAGAAAAAAAGAGGTGCAAGATGGAATTGTCCTTGGGCCCTCCCACCCACCCTTATGTTGTATAAACAGGACATGCACACTTTAACAAATCAATCATTTCAGCGCCAGGGTCTGCCACACAACTGTGGCTGAAATGATTGGTTCGTTTGGGCCCCCACAAAACAAGCTGGCAATTAATGTGTCCCTGCACAAACTGGCTCTACGGAGGCAAGATGTCATCCTCATCCTCCTCATCCACCGATTCCTCACCCTCTTCAGTGTGTACATCCTCATCCTCACAAAGTATTAACTCGTCCCCACTTGAATCCACCACCACAGGTCCCTCTGTACGTTCTGGAGGCTGGTCTCCCTGGAAGAGCTGATAATTCATTTTGATGAACATCATCTTCTCCACATTCTGTGGAAGCAACCTCCTACGCCTTTCGCTGACAAGGTTCCCGGCTGCACTAAACACTCTTTCGGAGTACACACTGGAGGGGGGGCAACTCAGGTAAAATAGAGCCAGTTTGTACAGGGGCCTCCAAATTGCCTCTTTTTCCTGCCAGTACAGGTATGGACTGTCTGACATGCCTACTTGGATGCTGTCACCGATGTAATCCTCCACCATTCTGTCAATGGTGACAGTATCATATGCAGTGACAGTAGACATGTCAGAAATTGTTGCCAGGTCCTTCAGTCCGGACCAGATGTCCAAACTTGGTCCTGCCTGCCCTGCATCACCGCCAGCGGGTTGCTTAGGATACCTAAGTTTTTTCCTGGCAGCCCCAGTTGCGGGAGAAAATGAAGAAGGAGCCGTTGACGTGTCACGTTCCGCTTCAGCTGACAGTGTGTTCACCAGCAGGTCTTTGCACCTCTGCAGGCTTGTGTCGGCCGGAAAGAGAGACACCACATAGGCTTTAAACCTAGGATCGAGCACGGTGGCCAAAATGTAGTGGTCTGATTTCAACAGATTGACCACCCTGGAATCCTGGCAAAGCGAATGAAGGGCTTCATCCACAAGTCCCACATGCCGAGCGGAATCGCTCCGTCTTAGCTCCTCCTTCACTTTCTCCAGCTGCTTCTGCAAAAGCCTGATGAGGGGAATGACCTGACTCAAGCTGGCAGTGTCTGAACTGACTTCACGTGTGGCAAGTTCGAAGGGCTGAAGAACCTTGCACAACACGGAAATCATTCTCCACTGCGCTTGAGTCAGGTGCATACCCCCTCCTTTGCCTATGTCATAGGTGGATGTATAGGCTTGTATGGCCTTTTGCTGCTCCTCCATCCTCTGAAGCATATAGAGGGTTGAGTTCCACCGCGTCACAACCTCTTGCTTCAGGTGATGGCGGGGCAGGTTCAAGAGTGTTTGCTGGCGCTCCAGTCTTCGGCACGCAGTCGCTGAATGGCGAAAGTGGCCAGAAATTTTTCGGGCCACCCAAAGCGTCTCCTGCACGCCCCTGTCGCTTTTCAGAAAATTCTGCACCACCAAGTTTATTGTGTGAGCAAAACATGGGACGTGCTGGAATTTGCCCAGATGTAATGCCCGCACAATATTGGTGGCGTTGTCAGATATCACAAATCCCCAGGAGAGTCTAAGTGGGGTAAGCCACTGGGCGATGATTTCCCTCAGTTTCTCTAAGAGGTTGTCGGCGGTGTGCCTCTTACTGAAACCGGTGATACACAGCGTAGCCTGCCTTGTAACGAGCTGGCGTTTCTGAGATGCTGCTACTGGTGACGCTGCTGCTGTTGCTGCGTAAGGTGATACATCTACCCAGTGGGCTGTCACAGTCATATAGTCCTTAGTCTGCCCTGTTCCACTTGTCCACATGTCCGTGGTTAAGTGGACATTGTGTACAACGGCATTTTTCAGGACACTGAGGACACTTTTTCTGACGTTTCTGTACAGTCTCGGTATCGCCTGCCTAGTGAAGTGGAATCTAGACGGGATTTGGAACCGGGGACACACTACCTCCATCAATTGTCTAAATCCCACTGCACTAATGGCGGATACCGGACGCACGTCTAACACCAACATAGCAGTCAAGGCCTCAGTTATACGTTTTGCTTCAGGATGACTGCTGTCGTACTTCATCCTCCTCGCTAAGGACTGTTGGAGGGTCAATTGTTTAGTAAAAGTAGTGGTGTTCCTACTTCCTCTCTGGGATGATGAACGACTCCCAGCAGCAGCAGCAACAGCAGCAGCGGCAGCAGTAGGCGTAGCAATGCAGGATCCTCCGGAGGAATCCCGGATAGGAGAGTCAGTCATGCCAGTGATATGGCCTGCAGGACTACTTCCGATCCTGACTAAGGAGGAAATTGACGAGGAGGGAGTTGACGGTGTGGTTTGCAGGCGCTTGGATACAACAGGACAACGGGATTTAGGTGTCCCTGGACTGCTTACGGTCTGAGCCAAAGTTTCTGAACTTGACAGTAACTTTTTATGAACGCGCTGCAGGTGCCGTATAAGGGAGGATGTTCCTAGGTGGTTGACGTCCCTACCCCTACTTATTTCACCTTTACATATGGTACATATGGCAAGACAGTTGTTGTCCGGATTTGGATAGAAATATTGCCAGACCAAAGAGGTGGAATGTTTGGTCTTCTGCCCAGGCATGACCGTGATGGGCTTTTTCATCCCACGGACAACAACTGTCTCCCCCGGAGCCTGATTTAAACAAACCACATCACCATCAGAATCCTCCTCGCCAACTTCCTCCTCAGCGCCAGCTACACCAGTATCCTCATCCTGTTGTACTTCAACAGTGACATCTTCAATTTGCATATCAGCAAGTGGACTGTGGGTGCTCCTTTCAGCACTTGCAGGGGGCGTGCAAATGGTGGAAAGAGCCACCTCTTCCCGTCCAGTGCTGGGAAGGTCAGGCATCGCAACCACCACCACACTTGGACTCTCTTTGGGGATTTGTGATATCTTCTTAGAAAGCACAGTTCTTCGCTGTGCTTTTGCCAGCTTAACTCTTTTGATTTTTTTAGTGGGAGGAGTGCTTCCATCGTCATGTGAAGCTGAACCACTAGTCATGAACATACTAGGGATCGACCTTAGCCGTTCCTTGCCACTCCGTGTCGTAAATGGCATATTGGCAAGTTTACGTTTCTCTTCAGCTGATTTAAATGTCTTTTTCAAGGTCATTTTCCTGAACTTTGCCATTTGGGATTGTATGTGCCCTCTACTATGACATTGGGCATCGGCCTTGGCAGACGACGTTGATGGCATGTTATCGTCTATGTCATGACTAGTGGCAGCAGCTTCAGCACTAGGAGGAAGTGGTTCTTGATCTTTCTCTATTTTATTTTTATCGGAGAAAGTTTGGTCCTCCATTTATGTTATATCGATTTGATATATACGTGCGGCTAAACACAGAAAATAAATTTTTTTTTGGTTCGGACTGGAGTGTACTTTGTGGGTTACAGCACCCTTTAACGGTCAAGCCAGCCGGCCCTTTACTTATGACACAGGCGCACTCTTGGCACTACTTTGTTGATGCACGTGCGGCTACTGCGCACACAATTCACAAACACAGAAAATAATTTTTTTTTGGTTTGGACTGGAGTGTACTTTGGGGGTTACAGCACCCTTTAACGGTCAAGCCAGCCGGCCCTTTACTTATGACACAGGCGCACGCTTGGCACTACTTTGTTGATGCACGTGCGGCTACTGCGCACACAATTCACAAACACAGAAAATAATTTTTTTTTGGTTTGGACTGGAGTGTACTTTCGGGGGTTACAGCACCCTTAACGGTCAAGCCAGCCGGCCCTTTACTTATGACACAGGCGCACGCTTGGCACTACTTTGTTGATGCACGTGCGGCTACTGCGCACACAATTCACAAACACAGAAAATAATTTTTTTTTTGGTTTGGACTGGAGTGTACTTTCGGGGGTTACAGCACCCTTAACGGTCAAGCCAGCCGGCCCTTTACTTATGACACAGGCGCACGCTTGGCACTACTTTGTTGATGCACGTGCGGCTACTGCGCACACAATTCACAAACACAGAAAATAATTTTTTTTTTGGTTTGGACTGGAGTGTACTTTCGGGGGTTACAGCACCCTTAACGGTCAAGCCAGCCGGCCCTTTACTTATGACACAGGCGCACGCTTGGCACTACTTTGTTGATGCACGTGCGGCTACTGCGCACACAATTCACAAACACAGAAAATAATTTTTTTTTTGGTTTGGACTGGAGTGTACTTGGGGGTTACAGCACCCTTTAACGGTCAAGCCAGCCGGCCCTTTACTTATGACACAGGCGCACGCTTGGCACTACTTTGTTGATGCACGTGCGACTACTGCGCACACAATTCACAAACACAGAAAATAATATTTTTTTTGGTTTGGACTGGAGTGTACTTTCGGGGGTTACAGCACCCTTAACGGTCAAGCCAGCCGGCCCTTTACTTATGACACAGGCGCACGCTTGGCACTACTTTGTTGATGCACGTGCGGCTACTGCGCACACAATTCACAAACACAGAAAATAATTTTTTTTTTGGTTTGGACTGGAGTGTACTTTCGGGGGTTACAGCACCCTTAACGGTCAAGCCAGCCGGCCCTTTACTTATGACACAGGCGCACGCTTGGCACTACTTTGTTGATGCACGTGCGGCTACTGCGCACACAATTCACAAACACAGAAAATAATTTTTTTTTTGGTTTGGACTGGAGTGTACTTTCGGGGGTTACAGCACCCTTAACGGTCAAGCCAGCCGGCCCTTTACTTATGACACAGGCGCACGCTTGGCACTACTTTGTTGATGCACGTGCGGCTACTGCGCACACAATTCACAAACACAGAAAATATATTATTTTTTTAGCACTTGGGGGGAGCACCCCTGATGGACAGAGCACCCCCTGGACAACACTACAGCACTCCTTTAGGACTGGGACACTGCACAGGACTTTGGAGTGGACACAGCCCCTATGGAGAACTGACTGCACAACACAGTCCAGCCAGCCCCTATGGACTTTGAAGTAGTGGACACAGCCCCTATTAACAACAGCAGCACAGCACAACACAGCCAGCCCCTATGGACTTTGAAGTAGTGGACAACAGCAGCACTACACTACACTACACTACACAGCCCTAACTCCCACCCTCCCTCTTCACTGTCCACAGCCGAGTGAGAAAATGGCGCCGACGTGTGTACCTTATATAGGATCCAAAACCCGCGAGACTCGGAAGGCGGGAAGATGACGTTTTGCCTCGATTTCAGATCCGAGTCAGGCGGGAAAAGTCGAGCCTGACTCGGATCGGACTCGGATCGGGGGGGCTCGGGGGGGTTCGGATTTCAGAAATCCGAACCCGCTCACCCCTAGTATTAACACACATCATGTACTGATTCATCAATTAGGAAGTCTTAAATCTCCACTTATTAATAAGAGTGACGTGTGGTACAAATGTATGGATGCTGAGAATAAGAAGATGTGTATGCATACAGTATGTAACCTGCATGAATTTTGCAGTCATACAAATAGAGGGATGGATACGAGATGTTAATGTTCGGAATCCCGTCGGTCAGAATCCCGACGCCAGCATCCCGACAGGGTTAGCATACCGACACCTGTCAATTGGTATGCTAACCCTCCGCGTCTCCCTACTCTAACCCTCCCTACCCGGTGACTGACCCTAACCCCCCCACATGACTATAACTAACCTCCCCCTCCCGACATCCTAAACCTCCCCCTAGTGCCTAACCCTCCTCCTAACCCTGCTACTTACCTTCGGGATTCCAGCAGTCAGGATGCTGATGCCAGGATTCTGACAGATGTCGGGATTCCGCCCCTGGCATTGTGACCGCCAGAATCCCATGTGCCAGGAAGGTAAACGTATCCCAAATAAAATGCACTTGGTTAACTCTTGTTTGAATATAATGCTAGTTTTTATTTTTTCTGAATCTTTGTGGTTTATACTCAACCCGCACTGTAACAATTATTGTTCATTATGCATATCCGCATCCACACATCCCTCCTTTGAGCGTGCCAATACATTTATCACCAAATGTAAGACACTGTAATACTGTAATTGTGCAGATACAGGAAACCATACAATTTACTATGTGGCTGCAGTACCCAGGATTAACGTCCAGAACTATTCAATTACTAGTCACTTTCCATGTGCGGTAAGACCATGGCTAACATGTGTTAACTCATAGCGCTCATGTTAGTGCCCGGAGCTATAGAATTACTCTGCGCGGTAACCCCAGGGGGGTAACAAATTTTTCCTCGCAGCTCCTGAGGCTGCAGGAAAAATCAGCATTAAGTGCACCCTTAAGGGTAGCAGCAGCAATTGAATAACTCAGGACAGAGCTGCAGCTGTGCGGTAAGTCCCATAGCTAATCATATCTGCCCCTCTATATAACATACCCATTGGACTGTACCACTGAATACTAGGCAGCAGATCTCTCTCTCTCTGTATATATATATGTATATATATATATATATATATATATATATATATATATATATACAGTCAGGTGCATAAATATTGGGTCATTGACAGAATTTTCATATTTTGTCCTCTATTCACCACCACAATGGCTTTGAAATGAAACAAACAAGATGTGCTTTAACTGCAGACTTTCAGATTTAATTTGAGGGTAATTACATCCAAATCAGGTGAATGGTGTAGGAATTACAACGGTTTCTATATGAGCCTCCCACTTTTTAAGGGGCCAAAAGTAATGGGACAAACTAAACAATCCTAAATCTAACTTTCACTTTTTAATACTTGTTGCAAATCCTTTGCAGGCAATTACAGCCTGAAGTCTGGAACGCATAGACATCAGCAGGCGCTGGTTTTCATCCCTGGTGATGCTCTGCCAGGCCTCTACTGCAAATGTCTTCAGTTCCTGCTTGTTCTTGGGGCATTTTCCCTTCAGTTTTGTCTTCATCAAGTGAAATGCATGCTCAATCGGATTCAGGTCAGGGGATTGACTTGGCCATTGCATAACATTCCACTTTTTAGCCTTAAAAAACTCTTCGGTTGCTTTTGCAGTATGCTTCGGGTCATTGTCCATCTGCACTGTGAAGCGCCGTCCAATGAGTTCTGAAGCATTTGACTGAATATGAGCATATAATATTGCCCGAAACACTTCAGAATTCATTTCAAAGCCATTGTGTTGGTGAATAGAGGCCAAAATATGAAAATTCTGTCAATGTCCCAATATTTATGCCCCTGACTGTATATATATATTTATTCTCTATTTGGAAGTAGCAAAACAACATATTTATTTAGAATAAGATCCCATATAGAAATATCCAATGCAAAATTAACTGCCAATAGTTTGTACACTTTGCATGTGTAAATAAATTTGCCTATATGTCCGTAAGTGGAATGAATAGCAGCTCAGGATCTTGTCATACTACAACTGTATCATTAAACATTTATTTCAGATGACCATGACAATTTGATGGCTAGTGAGTGAGTGTCTCAACACACTGACTCGAATCATTCAGATGAGTGAATGATTCGAGTCACTCAGTGTTTGGTGTGTCGAGACACCCACCTTCCTAGCCTCTCTGTCAGTGGGAGCTAGAGTGAATGGCAGCTCCACCCCCTACACTGCTGATCCGACCTGATTATACTTCTCCACTGTGTCAGATCAGCAGTGTAGGGGGCGGAGCTGTCAGCGACTCACTCTGAGTCGTGCAGCTACTGCCAGGGCTCAGGGCAGTGCACTGACTCTCCTGAGTCAGTGCAGAGGCTTGAGCTGGCCTGGGGGGGCGGAGCTGTCAGCGACTCACTGAATCACTGGCTCCCCTGCTGGCTCCAGCGCTTGCTCTATCTAAAGAGCCGTGTCTCGAGACACTGTCTCCAGACACTTCACTGAGTTGAGCCATGAGGCTCAACTCAGTGCAGTGAATCGATCTGCCCATCGATACTGCAGAGTGTGTTGCTGGCTGTTGCTTGAAGTTGTGCCCGGCAGGCAGCAGTTCCGTCGCATTCGCCACCAAGCTGCCTGTTCCAGTTCCACTTCTACTTCCAACGTTCTGGCTGGTGCGAGTGCAGCGTCGCGCATAGTGACATCGCAGCATCATTCATACTATGCGCAGCATGGACTGGCTGGATCAGGTGACGGGGATAACCGGATGAGTGGGGGGGTCTTTGCTTGATCTTTATTTTTTTGCCTAATTGTGATTTATAACATGGTGCAGTCAGTTTATAAATCACCATTAGCCTCCCGGCCCCGTTTTGTGCCCCTATGAACCTTGGGGACTGGGACGTACCCCCCATCACCGGCCCAGATATTTACGCAGTTGAGCGATTACTGGTAAAATGCACATGCATCTGTCGCACTGTGCCTGTGTCATATTACCATAGTCTCTCGCAGTGTGATTGACAGTCATGGAGCATTTGTGGGAGGTAACTGGAATTTGCGGCAAAGAATGCAGGTGTGTATGTGGCTCCAGCTTCTCAGTACCCGCGGCCATTCTGAGTAGCCATATGGTTACTCAGAGCTGCAATCATTGAATGATCTGCGACCAATTCTGCATCTTTGTACGCAGATGCTTGCATTAGCAAAGCCGCAGGTGGGCGTCCTAATACGACTGTGACTACAGTCTGCGACATTAGTATATTTTCGCACAGCAGCTATGTATCTCTAAATAAGGCCTCGCTCACAGCTACAAGCTGGTGCCATTTTCACCTTCGACTAGTGTGAACTTATGGGGAGGGAATCTAGGGGCATCGTGGCACAAATTCTGATTTATACATTCACAATGTTTGGAGGTACTGCATGCACTAGTCTGCTAAAAGCTGATATCTGATGGGCTATGTTATGGTTAGGAAATAGTTACATTATCTCAGGGCCGTAACTAAAGGTAGTGCGACCAGTGCCATGGCACAGGGCACCGCAGGGCAGGGGGCGCTGTTTGGGCCTGACAGTTTTCCTATTTATTATCATTCTCACTTGTAGCTTCCTCTTCGCTTATCCCCAGCATCTCCTGGCCTCCCTATCTCTTCCCAGGCCCTTCCCCATGAGGCCATGACCCTTTTTCAGGTGCACTATCTTATGTTCCTATTTAAAAATGGGGAGGGGGAGGCGCCAATGCTCTTTCTGGCACAGGGCACCAAAAAGTCTAGTTACAGCTCTGCATTATCTCATACCATATGATGAATTAAGCCCCATCTTTTTTTAAGTTGCAAGAAATACGAAAAAAAAAAATTAAAAATTATTACTCACAGCTCAAAGTGCTGAACTTTTCTACAGGTCACTATCAGATTATGGAAACTTTAGTTCCAGCCAAGATATAACATCACACAAATATGTTTTTCTGTTTCATTATCACAAGTTCTTCTGCCAAGATAAATCTGCCCTAGATAAGTGTTGGTGACATGTACGTTGTATAAGCTGAAGCAACAGTATAAATTGTATGTACTGCTCTCTAGACCTAAATAGGCTCATACTAACTTGTGTTAGTGTAACAAATAAAATAATAAATTTAAAGGAGAAGTTAATATATTTGTATTAATACCCCCAAATGCTTTATGTTGAATATATAAGAATGTGAGCTCTCACATTGGAATCGGTATGGAGTCCCAGCTGCCGCATGGCCGGCAGTTCGATTCCCGGCAGCAGCAGCCCAACAGATTAGCAGAGCCCGGCAGTGGAAGCCCGACAGCGCTGGAAATCCCGATCGTCCCTAAGGTAAGTATAAACTAACCTAAACTAACCCTAACCCTCCTTAGGGGTGTCTAACCCTAACCTCCCCCCAAGTGCCTAACCCTAATCCCCCCTCTAAGTGCCTAACCCTAACCCCCCTTTCCCCATTGCCTAAACCTAAGTCCCCCGGGGGGGGCCTAACCCTAAGTCCCCCCCGGGGGTACCTAACCCTCCCTCCCTCTAGCCTAACCCTAACCCTACCGGGGGGGCGCCTAACCCTAAGTCCCCCCCCGGGTGCCCTAAACCTAACCCTCCCCCCCCCGGAGCTGTCCGCTCGCGGCGCCAGGCATCCCTTCGATCGGGACGCCGGGCACGTGTCTCCCAGCGTCGGGGAAATGACAGGCGTCTAGATATAGACGCCCGGCATTTCACCCTCGCCGGGATATGACAGTCGGGAAGCCGGTTGCCTGTATTAAGGCAGCCGGTTTCCCGATAGTATACCTTCACATTACCCCTTCCCTGTTTTCTTACAGAAAAGTTTTTTGGGTAGACAGAACTGTTATATATTGTTACTTTTTTTTTAAAACAATGTTGCTGCACTTTGTGGAATACTGTTATTAAATAATTCCACCCGGCGAAGGTCTAAGCCTAATAAGCTAACCCTAAATGGGCAGACTTGATAGGCCAAAGGTTTCTATGAATGTCAAGGCGCACACATATCTAACCTGCATTCTGCAATACTAAGAAATATTGCTGGTTTCCTGAAACAAATTCAGAACCTCTCTTGGGACCTCCAGTAAGAGCATAATTTTCGTGTTTCTAGCCAAGATACCTATAAGTCAGGGCTGCTAAAATCTAACTACCATGTCTGCTTGTTGCCTAACCTTAGCTCCTGACTATGGGTACACATTTGGGACACGCACTTGGGTCAGGTATCTCCCCTTAGAGCCCTCCAGTAAAACCCCTATATGGCCAATGCCTATTTCATGCCTGTACCTACAGACACAGCCATGAGAGACCAGCTATCAAATGGAAAAATCATAGATCATGATACTTTTCTGGCTTTCCAAGTGTTCAAATACTACCAGAGCCAAAGCTAGAATATCACAGAATGTGTCAAATACGGGCTGGTTGGATACCACTGACTCGCTCTCCAGGATTCAAAGTTGTCAATAGCTGATCTCACCTCTCTTTGATAGATTGTATTTATTAATAGTGGATAGGATTCTGTAATGCACCATCATGCTTGCACAATTTAAATTGGGGGAAATGGCCAACTACAATTCCAACTGACTCTCTGACACCTATACCATGATGAAAACTGTAAGTCTTAATTTTTGGCAACTCTCTAAATATCCAATGGGGAAAGATATTACAGGATTTCATACAAGATTCTTGGGGAGAGGAAACCTCCTTGCTTCATGAAATTTGACAGTACCTTAAACACTAGTGGCGAATCATTAAAAGTACCTCCTGCTAATTCTGGCATGCACAGACACCTTTTAAAGCTTTAGAAATCAGAACTACTCAAGGGGACAAAGGAAAACTGAAAGAGATGCTCCAACACCTCAATACATCCCCTCTAAATAAAATTTCCAAGCTCTGGAACAGAGACTACAGGAGAAAGTGAAAGCAAAAGTCTCATATAACCAAACTGATACTAGGCTGCCGTAATTGCAGCCACAGCAGAAAATAAAGAGGCCTCTGATGACTTCTATACAAACCTCTGAGACATGGTACATCATCATGCACTAGAGATAAGCCCATTATCACAACAATTTATTAATAAGTGGGATTACAGAGGGTATTCGTGGTGCATGGATAAACATCTTTGGCCAAACATGTACCAAGAACCTCACTTATACTCCATGTTAATTGTAGAGTTTATCAGGATTATTTTGACTGTCATTGTTCTTAGTACTTAGAGTGTGTACCTGCATTATTAGTTCCCTGCATTGTACTACAAGTCTCAGCATGGCAGCACCTCTTGCTATGTTTAAAATTAGGGTGTGCAATCCAAGCCCCTCCCCCCTTTCCTCTATATTTGTGTATATATTGTACACTTGAAGGCTAAGACGCCTTCTACTTGGTATTAGCACTACAGAGGAGCAGTTCGGATTCTGTGGAATCCGAACCGCTCTGAACATAGGGGATCTGAGTCCACCCGAACCCTGTTCGGAAGTTCCCCGCTTGACTCGGATCTCCGTTCGGGGCAGAACGGCAGCCGCCTAATGTCGGATTCTCACTAGAGAATCCGACATCAGGGCTCCTCGAGTGTAGGGCAGACTGTTGTGATAGCGGTCTGCCCTACACAGAACAAACACACAGCCGCCAGCGGCAGCTGTGTGTTTGTTACAGCAGCCAATGAGAGTCACACAGCCTCTCAATGGCTGCTGCACGGAGGGAGCCGGCTGGAGCTCACTCATGAGCTCCGTCTTCCGGCTCCCTCCTCGTCGCGTGGCAGCAGAGCGGACGGCGGCTGGAGCGGGGATACAGGTAAGTTTTTTTTTTTTCTAAATGTGTGTATGAGGGCCTGCTAATGGAGGGGCCTGCTACTGGGGAGGCATACTACAGGGGGCCTGCTACTGGGGGGCCTACTACTGGTGGGGCATACTACAGGGGGGGCATACTACAGGGGGCCTGCTACTGGGGGGGCTACTACTGGGGGGGGCATACTACAGGGGGCCTGCTACCGGGGGGCCTACTACTGGGGGAACATACTACTGGGGGGCCTACTACTGGGGGGCATACTACTGGGGGCCTGCTACTGGGGGGCCTACTACTGGGGGGCACACTACAGGGGGCCTGCTACTGTGGGGCCTACTACTGGGGGGGCATACTACAGGGGGCCTGCTACTGGGGGGCCTACTACTGGGGGGGCATACTACTGGGGGCCAGCTAATGGGGGGCATACTACTGCTGGGGGCACTGCATAGGGGGCCCTACTACTAAAGGGACTGCATAGGGGGCATCACTACTGTGGGCATTGTGTAAGGGACACTATTGCTGTGGGCATTGTATAAGTGGCACTACTACTGTGGGCATTGTATAAGGGGCATTACTACTGTGGGCTTTGTGTATAAGGGTCACTACTGTGGGCATTGTGTAAAAGGGGTCACTACTGTGGGCATTGTGTAAAAGGGGTCACTACTGTGGGCATTGTGTAAAAGGGGCACTACTGTGTGTCGTAACATAAATAAGAGACACTACTTTATGGTGTAATGTGAATCAGGGGCACTATGTGCGGTGTAATGTGAATAAGATTGTGCACTGTGACTCCTTGGGCCGTAGCCCACTTTGTAAACAAGTACTGTGATTCTGCTGGCCGTACCCCACTGGGTGGGTGCACTACTTTTCATTTCTGCCACTGCTGTGTGGCAATGTGTCATAGATGTACTTTATACTGTGGTGTCTGTGTCGTTGTGCCGCTGCTTTGTCGCTTAGTAACCAGTCAGCTCACTGCAACCTTTGGCCAATAATGTTGAAAACAATATTATAAGCTGTGAGGTGTTCTAAATTGACTGGAAATTACTGTTATTGAGGTTAATAATACTCTAGGAAGAAGAAAAAGACCAATTTATGTGATTTTAGCTTTTTTGTAAATTTTTGTAAAAAAATCCAAATCCAAATCCAAAGCCAGTCACCGCAGTTTGGCAAATCCAAATCCAAAGCCAGACAACGAATTAGAACCAAATCCAAATCCGGCAAAAATGTGCCGGCGCACATCCCTAATTAGCACCCCTCCCATCTGCTCTTAGGCATTTTCAAACAGCACTGGTTCCTACATTGCTGTCTACATATTAGAATGGGCACTGTTATAGGTAAGTCCTGGATAAATTTAACGTAATTTGTTAGTATTAGGGATGTTAGGGACCCATCTAATTGGGTTCACCTTGACGTGGTAGATGGGCAAACATCTTTGGCCAAACATGTACTTACAAACTCACTTATACTCCATGTTAATTGTAGAGTTTATCAGGATTATTTTGATTGTCATTGTTCTTAGTATTTAGAGTGTGCTCCTGCATTCTTTGTTCCTTAGAGGGTATGCTCAGCTGATAGTAATAAGAATCCCAAATTCCTGATGAAACATGACAGCCACAATTGGAGGTAAGTAACTATTATTAACTGCTGAGGATTATTGAAATTGAACTAAGACAGCCCTGACGGTAGTCCTTTTTTTCAAGTGAGGAGTAATGTCCTGGTTTACACCGGAGATATCTGCTGCAGTTCCCCCAATTCTGATCACAATAACAGCTCCCATCGGTTTCAAGGGCAGCTGCTATATTGTGAAACTTACAAAGCTCTGGAACTCAGCCCCATTAGCTTATAGGCTACAAGGAGAGGGATCCTTCAGAGCCTTCCCTGGTAATAGCCACTCGCGCATGCACTGTTTGATGACCACGCAAGTGCAGTAGGCCGCTGGGGAGTGTCACACCACAAGGTCAAGATAAGCGCCTCTTTCTTTGGATGTCTTCATAATACATCCCTCCAGTACAGAATTTCTTACTGCCACAAATAAAGGCGATAAGAAAGTATAATTATCAAGTCTAAGAGCCGACAATTAATAAGGATCTTAGTAGTTTTACTTTTAAAGCTGTACTGCCATATAAGTAAAATATTTACTAAGGTACCTAGCCAGAGCCCAGGGAAGCTTGTTTTTTTTCCCAGTCCTTTCTCAGTTCTTTATTACACAATATATAAATTAAGCTGTTTTTAAATAGTGTGAAGGACAGGGGTCACTATACTTGCTTACTCTCCTGGAATGTTTGGGAGACTCCAGAATTTTGGGCAGTGCCTACAGAATTGAATGAGAGTAGGTCACTTCCCCGAATCCTGCTCACCTCCAAGTCAAAGCGCCCCTCACCCTATACTGATAACCTGCATCTGCCCTCTGGGAAAGACAAATAAAATGGTATGCTAATCATAAACTGCAATATTTTTCATTGCTGCATCTGATTGGTCCTTCCACTGATGCTGTAAGAGGAACCGAAGAGACCTGGGAAAAATGGCTGCACATGCAGTACCCAGGTGTACGGCTAGAGAAAGGGGACCTGTTTTAGAAGATTCCTCAAACGCTTTTTAAGAGTAACAATCATCTTCTCTTCACATCACTGCTGCAGGAGATGCTGAGATTTTGCACCTGTGCATGGAATGCTGTACACATAATACAAATATTGGTTAATACTTTTACCTTTATTATTTAAAGGAACACAAGTTAAATATCATAGACTAAACCTTCAATTTGTCCTTTTCTTAAACTAGTATTAAATCACTAATTATTCAAAATACATTTGTATATATGTTGCGGTCTCCTAGGACTCACCGTGTAAGACCTCTCGAATCACTCATGCAAGGTCTTCACCAATAACAGCCACCTGCTGTTCCCTTAGAACAAGTTTACCGGTACTTAGGTGACCGCCTTGAATTAACTCCAGATAGTAGAGGCTTACACGGTTAACCTAGGGCCACTAGATGTTATGTGACTGATTGAGGACTGGAAAGGTGAGGTAATCTTGATGAAGACTACTAGGTAAAACTTGCGTAGTTGGGGAGAGGCTAGGACTGCCAAGATGCGGCTAGAGAACTGAGAGGTGGCCTTGAGGATGTGGCTTTGAGAGCCGATATGAAAACCAGATGAGAGGTAGCATAGAGAGCCAAGGTGCAGCTAATGAGCGGGTAGTTACATCGATTGAGATGCGACCTTGTGGGGCGAGGTGCGGCTTGAGAGCCGAGGTGGTAACAGGCTGAGAGATGGTAATAGATGACTACAATTAGTGGCAAGGCCGCAGTCACAGCACAACCCAAGAACACCGCAAGCAGCAATAAATGAACAATCTAGATGATGGAGTAGGAGTGTAGGACTAGAGTTCTTAGAAACACAGCAGAACAGGCACAGACGAGCAGGATCACGACTGGCAGGGACCGGAAGGACACGTACAGACACACTATAGCCGGCAAGCCGGCGATGGACCAGCAGGCTTAGGAAAGGTGCTGAACCAATGAGTACAAGGCAAGTGATTAATAAAATCCACAGGTGAGGAGGAATCGTCATCCAGTATCATGTGCCGAAGTCCGGCGACCCGATCTCCAAACAATTGGAGATGCCGTCCCAGTACGGCATGTAAGTTGTCCAGGAGTAGAATTCTGGGAGAGTGGCTGGCGACCTGGAGGATTGACCTGGCGCACGAGTAAGTAACAAGGCGCCCTGGCGACTCAAAGATTACCTGCAGCATTTAGGCCCTCATTCAGAGTCGATCTCAAGAAGCGATCACTCACTCTGAATGAGGGCGGGCACTTCTTGTTTTGAAGTGCTGCCTCCAGGTCGCAAGCTAAGATGTGGGTTACCACCCACAGCTTAGCTTGCGATCAGGGTGATGGTCGCGATGGTCATCACCATCGCGGCTTATGACCAGACCCTAAGGTTGGGTCAGGGCACTCGTAAGCCCCAGGGAACTTCCTGCTCTGTTTAAGCAGGAAGTTCCCCACTGACATCATCAATGATGTCAGTGGGGCCGCCCACAAATGGCAAGCGCTCCGACTGGAACGCCTCCATTTGGCCGGGCACGCCCTGGCCCGCCCAGCAAATGGGGCGAGCTGTCACTCAACATCGACAGCTCGCCCCGTCTGCTACGAGACCATGCGCATGCTCTGTGGGGACCATCGACCCGGTTGCGACCGGGTCTGAATGAGACACTTAGTGTTGTCAGATGAGCCTTAATAAAAACTTGTTAGTCATCAATTTTTTCTATTAATCTTTTATTTTTGAAGGTGTCACAGTAGAGTACAACAGGTTTTCTGACAGATTAGTTACAATTTTACAGATTTACACATAGCCGACCAACAGTACTGTAGCTAAATGATAATAGAACATTATTGCATTTTTAACATGCTTAACAAAGCTGAATGCTGCAGGCAGTGTTGAAATTGACGTGAAATAAAACAAAGTGAGAATACTGAACCATTTGGGTAACATTATGTTTCAGAGTTTAAGTGTAATGGGACATGTAATTGTGTGTACAAGGTCCCAGTGGCGGAATTAGCGGTGGTGCAGCCGGTGGCTTGCACCGGGGCCTGCTGTGGTGCAGGGGCCCATAGCCACCGCTGCACCAGCCGCTAGTGTCCCCCAGGCCCCACAAGTGTAGTGCAGACCGCAGTGAGAGCGGTCAATGTGTTTATTATAGCAGCCAATGAGAGTCAGACAGACAGGGTTATGGTAGCCAGACAGGATTGGAAAATAGTTATATGAAGCCCCAAAAAAGCACCTTCCGAGCCCCAGCGCATGCAAGGAGGTTCACATCCCTAAGGCCACAGCCCCTGGGTTGTCCTGTTTCAGGGTTGTGACTGCGTGTCACATCCCCATTGTCATCATGCTGGGGACCCCAGCCTCTCTGGACACATGGGGGTGTGTAATGGATGATGAGCATGCGCATCATCCATCACCACTACTAGCCGCTTGGTGACACTATCCGAGGGGATGACAACCAAATAGCAGAGCTGTTTGGATGGTGTCACCCGGAACGCCAAGCCCCCGCATCCCCCTCGTGACTTAACTGCGCAGATCTGCAACTGGTGCCAGGGATAGGACCCATATATTGTTCTGCATAGCCTTTGCACCAGCTTAGATATGGTTATGCATATTAGTGAGATATAGTTATGCATATTTGTATGTGAACTTTGGTGACAGCTATTATTCTACATATTAGCCTTGGCATCAGATCAGGTTCTGCTTATTGACCTTGTGTCAAGTTGCAGCCTACGATCGGCCGTTACTTACCCCAGTGCCGGCTTCCCCTGGCTTCTTGAGCGGTCAGACGCCAGGTGCGGTGGAGGGTTACGCGCTGAGGATTATGCCTAGGGACTACTTGGACAACCATGTGTTGCTCCGTGACTTGGTTCCTGCGGTTGCCATTATGGGTGCAGCCATGACAATCTTCATCACCTGACTGGCCCTTTACCCAACGGTAGCTTGGTTGTTGTCAGCTGACACTGTCCTCCAATGGACCGCTCCCTTAGGGTATTTAGCTGGGCTGTGGACAACAGGAAGTTGCCTGTACAACGTTTTTACAGTGCTGTGGCGGCCTCAGGCAAATCCCAACTGGGGGCAGGTCCAGACTTGTCCATGCATGTCAGCGCACATGAGCGACCTTGTTGCAAGCATTGCATACAGATATATCAGACCATTCACCAAACTTTTTAGACAGACCTCGTATGCATAGCCATATTGAAAGTGATTGTTCGCTAATACGAAATTAATTAGATCACCAATGAACTCAATCGTCGGACCATCAAAATCAGGGGACACAAGGGCTTCTTTTGCAGCATCAACCCCTTGTTTATGTGGAATAACCACATAGAGTGAGTTAACATCCATTGTTGCAAACAATACATCAGTTGGAACCTCACTGATATTCTTAATTTAGATAAAAAATCAAGAGTGCTCCTAATATAGCTTGCACTGTTTTACTGCACAGTACATTGACTTTTTGTTTTAGCCCATAGTAATAAAAAGTGCAGTCTATTTTAGGGACACACTTGTTCTGTACCACCCTGTTTTGGGCCATTAATACAACACTGCAGACTCTCACCTGTGCCGTACTCTGGCAACATTGAAATGACCTAAACGTATGTTATTCACCAGAGCATTCATCTTCTTCTATTCTTCACCTGATCCAGAGGCAGACACATGGGCGTAGCTGTGGGTGTAGGGGAGTGCCATTGCTATCGGGCCCAGAGGCTTAAGGGGCCCACTTTTTAAGCAATTTGTGACATAATGTGAACTGGGACACTGTGTGGCATGTGTACTGGCAGCACTACAATGTGCCATACAATAACTAACTTCGGGCAGTATAGTATGGCATAATATGAACTGGGTGCACTGTATGGTATAATGTGAACTGGGGCACTACTATGGGGCATAACATGAACTAGGGTACCACTATCAATCATAAAATAAACCATGGCACTACTATGACTAAATTAACTGCTGAGGAGAGAGGTTTCTCTCAAGCAGGGGTAGGGGCCCCTTCAAAATGTTGCTATGGGGCTCACAAAGTTCTGTCTACTCCCCTGGGCAGACAACTAATTCCACTTGTAAGTATGAGCAGAAACACCAACCTGCACAAACATCTGACACCTCTGTGCCTGCATAATAAGACACCTGAGAGATGCTACATACAAAGTTCTCTAACCTGTCTACATCTCCTGTGTATTTAAAACGTTCATCCTCTTTTGTTATTAAAAAATCTCCGTGTTACCAGTAGGGTGTCTAAAATCATCTGGGCTCCACTTATTTGGTGGTCTGGCCATTCCTGGTTGCCACATTTTGGCACCACAATAGTGCAAGCTGCCTCCATTGCCTTTCTTTTTAGCCCCAACCTTCTTTTATCCATCTTCTCACTGGGTGGGGATTTATTCTGCTCCCTTATGACCTTTCAGTATCTGAGGCCTCATTTAATTTACTAGAACACTGGAATAGCCTCCAATACTCTGTATCCCCATGACTCTAACCCCACCTGACTTCTCTGGGCTGCATGCCCCTCCAGTCTTGTTTTCAGTCCCAGAGGGACCTGATGATAACTCTCCTTGCCCAAATTGTTGCTTGGGTACAGTCTACTGATCCTGTCACATGTAGGGCACATGAATTGCCATAATCAGGGAACAGCATTGAGAGAAACCACTGTGGACCCTTCTCCTGTAGGCCAATCCTGAGTGTCTCCAAAGCTGCTTTACAACTTGTTTTATCCATCCATAGACTACAGCTACTGAGTCACATAATATCCTAAAGAGGCTGTTGGAATTACCCGTTGCTTCTGATTTTGTTTATACTGGATATTTAAAAGGGCAATGCTTTTACTAGCAAGACACAGCTAGTAAAAGCATTGCCCTTTCAAATATCGGGCATAAACACAATCAGAAGGGTAGGGTTTTACAACCTGACGTTTCATGGATAAACCCCTATATCTGTGTTACAGTAATAAAATGTAAAAAAAAAAAAAAAAACATTTATGGGGCAAATATTAGTTGTATTACTGTTTTTAAGATGAACTTATCATTTAAAGTCAATTTGCTTGATAATAACCTGGGCTGTGAGCCATGCTTGGAAATAAAAGTGAGTGTTGGGCAAAAAGGAGTAAGCACTACAGAGTGATGCACAGGACATATCCATCCCAGTACTACTGAGAGAGAGAAACCCCTAACTGAGAAAAGAATGTGTACAAACCAAAAGTGTAACATTAGCCTTAGCAACTCTGACTTGGAAGAGCAAAGAGCAAAAGTGTCAGAGCTTATTTAGCCATAGCCAACGATGATAATAGTGGTATTGTATTTACAAAACGCATTCCATTTCATTGCTGAAGGGATCATGTGCATTATGACTGCACCACCTGTGCTTTCAACAAAATGATTATCCCATTGTTAATGTGGAAGCTGCTAGTCGATAGGAGTACCTAGCCAGCTCAACTAGCCCAGTGGGACTGCTGCAAAGTTGAGACAGCCATCATTGAAATTCCAGCCCTCTTCCAGGACAACAGGACATCTTCCTTATTTTGGAGAATGCAGAGAATGAGTTTCAGGGACATCGTTCCTCACATTACTGTCATAAGCTAACTGGTGATAATTAGATCAAATTAACAAAGAGAACATTCCTTGCACAGCTACACAGACAGCTGAAACATTTTAGTGGACAAGAGGAGAAGAAGGTTACTGATATACCCCTTGCTCTAGGCCAAGGCGAATGCTTCTTGAGGCATAGGCTTTCTATAACACAGTTCCCAGGGGTGGATTAAAATAAATGAAATAGTTCAAAGCTCCAAGTCTTGTTCCACAAATAAATTACACTTGATAAATGATATGTCTCTAAAAATAAGTGTCTTCTAATGGAACATATTCGCTTCCCGGAGGTAAAGTGGCTGCCGCCGAGCCTTCGGTGTGTGTCAGTAAAACACGATGAAGCCATTCCCAATAGTTAATTTTTCAGATATGAAACATGAAGATAAAATGCATTGTGCAGTTTCCACTGTAACTCCATTGTGACTGTTATAGAAAGTAAACGATTACCGCCAAAGCTGTATTTAGAGCTCATACTTTCATAGGCATTGTAATTCTATAGACAATTAATTTCCCATGTTCCTTTACCCAATTCTTCATTTTCCATTATTTTTAACTAGCTGGGATACCCAGCATTGCGTGGGTTGAAGAATGGACCTTGAAGTACATCTACAGCTTTCATTTTTTACATTGCAGACCAACATAGGAGACCATGGCATATGAAAATTTGCTTGGAGGAAATTAGTAACTGTCAGTGCAGGTGCAGTGTGACAGTTGATCCTCCGGCTCACTGCTCTTCCATTGGAGCTGTGCCTGGCCCCCACTGGTACATATCAGCCTGTGCCTTCAGATCAGTGCAGTTTTAGGCACTGGAAGACACCCTGTGTGAACTTGCTTAAATCAATATGTGGGCATCTCTGTACGAATCCCTTCGGCTACAACATTAACATAAAGAAGCTGTTGCGTTGCAGAAAAATATGCAGTTGCGGCTTCATTAGCGTGCACCTCTAAATCAGGCCCAAGGTCTCACCCTTTACTTTTTTGTTTTACAAACAAAAAAACAAGCATAATACACATAATTCTACACATATATGGCAGCCATACTGATGTAGAAAAGCTTGTTACAAGGGCACCAGCAATGTGCAAATAATTACAGATTAAAACATATAAATAACAGTACACATTAACAGTAAAATAACTGACATTAGTAAAGACATTTCTACGGAATAGCTAGAATTGCAGTCCTGTTGTGCGTTTTTCATTTTTATTTAAAAGGTTGGGGAATGTCTATAAAAGGCATACAAAGTTTTTTGGGAGAGGTGGGTAAGATAGAAAAGCAATAAAGAGGGGTCTCAGGAATTATCAGAGGGGGTTTATTTTCACACTCGGGGTGATTTATGGGTGGACGCTGTTCCAATTTGGTTGCAAATGACCAATGTTTTCTGTTCTGCACATGTGTTGGTGCCACAGTGCGCGTGCATGGTGATTGTGTTGTGGCTCCGGTCTTGCAGTGCAATTGACATCTTGCAGGCATTTGGGGTCAGTGATGAGGAGTGTTCCTGAAAATGAAGATGTGTGGACACTGTTTTGGGGCGTGCCGAAGCCAGCAACTGCATTTTCCGATGCAAATTCATTGGCCTCGGTAGCTTAGTTGCAGTGGACATTGTGCTTAGATGTCTGATGGTTCATGCAATGTTCCTGATGTTAACCTGATGCTGCATCTTCGGAAGCATGCAGCGTATCGAGCAGCTGACGGCACCTCCAGCAGTTGCATAACTTCTTAGAATCGCTGCCATAGAAGAAGCAGCACCGATCTTTCTTGCGTCTAACTCTGAATCAGGCCCTCAGTTCAATTTGAGCCAGGTAAGTTGTGGTGGATGAACCAGGAAGACTAGAATTTGTGAAAAGTGGGGATCAAGTTGTGTAACAAGGTAAAGACATACTCTATTTAAACATTGATTGTAATTCTATTAATTATGTTGCTTCTAGCAGGCGAATATATTATATGATATCATTATTATTATTTGGGAATATATTATTATTATTATCTTAACATGTAGCGTTTGGAATAAGCACAGGACAAAGTACTCAAAGCACAAGGCAGCCATACTACAATCCATACTGTAATGCTGGCCATACACCTGCACGATTTTGGGCTGATTGCCCGATTTTCGACAAGTCATAATATGGATCTTGTGAAAATCATGTATTTTTTTAGTAAGATAAGATCCAATGCGCGCTCCCGCAGCTCCTTTAATCGGATCTTATGATCAGATGTGCAGCCCATATGTTCCATCTTATCGTGTGCAGATCGTGCTGTTTCTTTTGTTCATGCGATCCATCGTGCAGCGCAAGTCATTTCAATAACTGTTTCCCTAATGAGTGTGTGAGACACAGGATCGATCATACGACAGATCCTGTGCTAAGAAAAACAACAAATACGCTGCCAGGACTGCCAGGGAGCTACGGGGAGTCGGATAGTGAATCGGATCTGATGCAGATCGTGCAGGTGTATGGCCAGCATTAGAAGATAGTTTTTCTGTTACCTGTGCATACAAGTTCACCACCTGCTGATGCCTTAAGCTCATTTGCTGCTTACCTGGATCTTAATATGTAAGCTCCTGTTTGGAAAAGGGATATATACTATTCACCTCCTGTAAAGCTCAGCAACTAAAATATTTTAGCCCCCAAACCAGCTCCAACATTAAATCCAGGGGTTAAAGTAGGCCGGAATTGGGCGAATCTGCGTTCCGTCACTTCTATTTTCGAGACGGACCCAGTTCCGCCTCCTCCGAACCACCTCAGCCCAGCGCCGCAGGGAGGCTCCATTTGCCAGGCGCCCGCTGAGATTTTACCAGCGGGCACCCAGCTCTTTTCCCACAGCGCCAGCTGCAGTCGGAGGCTGGAGCTCACTCTTGAGCTCCGGCTTCTGTCTCCCCCCACGGGCATTATGGGAGAGACGCATTACGTCATGACGTCTCTCCCATAGTTCAGAGGAGCAGCCAGTCAGACCGAAGGCAGCGGACGCAGGAGCAGGGCTTAAGGTAAATATTGGGGGTGGGGAGGTTTTGTAAGCGGCTTCACTATTGGGGGTATAACTTCTGGGGGCACTACTAATAGGGGCATTTACTTGGGGGCACTATAACTGGGGGCATTACTTCTACAGGGGGCATTGCTCCTGGGGGCACTGCATAAGGGGCACTACCACTACTGGGGGCACTGTATAAGGGGCACTACCAATACTGGGGGAACTGCATAAGAAGCACCACTACTGGGAGCACTGCATAAGGGGCACTACCACTGTGGGCACTGCATAAGGGGCACTACCACTACTAGGGGCACTGCATAAGGGACAATGCCTCCCAACCTCTCCACATTACAACAATGCCTCCCAGCCTCTCCACATTACAGCAATGCCTCCAACCCCTCCACATTAAAGAAATGCCCCCCAGCCCCTCCACATTACAGCAATGCCTCCAACTCCTCCACATTATAGAAATGCCCCCCAGCCTCTCCACATTACAGCAATGCCTCCAACCCCTCCACATTATAGAAATGCCCCCCAGCCTCTCCTCATTACAGCAATGCCCCCAGCCCCTCCACATTACAGCAATGCCTCCAACCCCTCCACATTACAGAAATGCCCCCCAGCCTCTCCACATTACAGCAATGCCCCCCAGCCTCTCCACATTACAGCAATGCCTCCAACCCCTCCACATTATAGAAATGCCCCCCAGCCTCTCCACATTACAGCAATGCCTCCAACCCCTCCACATAACAGCAATGCCCCCCAGCCTCTCCACATTACAACAATGCCTCCAACCCCTCCACATTATAGAAATGCCCCCCAGCCCCTCCACATTACAGCAATGCTTCCAACCCCTCCACATTACAGCAATGCCTCCCAGCCCCTCCACATTATAGCAATGCCTCCAACTCCTCCACATTATAGCAATGCCTCTCAGCCTCTCCACATTACAGCAATGCCTTCAACCCCTCCACATCATAGAAATGCCCCTCAGCCTCTCCATATTACAGCAATGCCTCTCAGCCCCTCCACATTACAGCAATGTCCCCCCAGCCTCTCCACATTACACCAATGCCTCCAACCCCTCCACATTATAGAAATGCCTCCCAGCCACTCCACATTACAGCAATGCCTCCAACCCCTCTACATTACAGCAATGCCTCTCAGCCCCTCCACATCGCAGCAATGTCCCCCCAGCCTCTCCACATTACAGCAATGCCTCCAACCCCTCCACATTACAGCAATGCCCCTCAGCCTCTCCACATTACAGCAATGCCTCCAACCCCTCCACATTATAGAAATGCCTCCCAGCCCCTCCACATTACAGCAATGCCTCCGACCCCTCCACATTACAGCAATGTCCCCCCAGCCTCTCCACATCACAGCAATGTCCCCCCAGCCTCTCCTCATTACAGCAATGCCTCCAACCCCTCCACATTATAGAAATGCCCCCAGCCCCTCCACATCGCAGCAATGTCCCCCAGCCTCTCCACATTACAGCAATGCCTCCAACCCCTCCACATGATAGAAATGCCTTCCCAGCCCCTGCACATTACAGCAATGCCTCCAACCCCTCCACATTACATCAATGCCTCTCAGCCCCCCCACATTACAGCAATGCCCCAGCCTCTCCACATTACAGCAATGCCCCCCAGCCTCTCCACATTACAGCAATGCCTCCAACCCCTCCACATTATAGAAATGCCCCCCAGCCTCTCCACATTACAGCAATGCCTCCAACCCCTCCACATAACAGCAATGCCCCCCAGCCTCTCCACATTACAACAATGCCTCCAACCCCTCCACATTATAGAAATGCCCCCCAGCCCCTCCACATTACAGCAATGCTTCCAACCCCTCCACATTACAGCAATGCCTCCCAGCCCCTCCACATTATAGCAATGCCTCCAACTCCTCCACATTATAGCAATGCCTCTCAGCCTCTCCACATTACAGCAATGCCTTCAACCCCTCCACATCATAGAAATGCCCCTCAGCCTCTCCATATTACAGCAATGCCTCTCAGCCCCTCCACATTACAGCAATGTCCCCCCAGCCTCTCCACATTACACCAATGCCTCCAACCCCTCCACATTATAGAAATGCCTCCCAGCCACTCAACATTACAGCAATGCCTCCAACCCCTCTACATTACAGCAATGCCTCTCAGCCCCTCCACATCGCAGCAATGTCCCCCCAGCCTCTCCACATTACAGCAATGCCTCCAACCCCTCCACATTACAGCAATGCCCCTCAGCCTCTCCACATTACAGCAATGCCTCCAACCCCTCCACATTATAGAAATGCCTCCCAGCCCCTCCACATTACAGCAATGCCTCCGACCCCTCCACATTACAGCAATGTCCCCCCAGCCTCTCCACATCACAGCAATGTCCCCCCAGCCTCTCCTCATTACAGCAATGCCTCCAACCCCTCCACATTATAGAAATGCCCCCAGCCCCTCCACATCGCAGCAATGTCCCCCCAGCCTCTCCACATTACAGCAATGCCTCCAACCCCTCCACATGATAGAAATGCCTTCCCAGCCCCTGCACATTACAGCAATGCCTCCAACCCCTCCACATTACATCAATGCCTCTCAGCCCCCCCACATTACAGCAATGCCCCAGCCTCTCCACATTACAGCAATGCCTCCAACCCCTCCACATTATAGAAATGCCCCCAGCCCCTCCACATCACAGCAATGTCCCCCCAGCCTCTCCACATTACAGCAATGCCTCTCAGCCCCTCCACATAACAGCAATGTCCCCCAGCCTCTCCACATTACAGCAATGCCTCCAACCCCTCCACATTACAGCCATGCCCCCCAGCCTCTCCACATTACAGCAATGCCTCCAACCCCTCCACATTATAGAAATGCCTCCCAGCCCCTCCACATCACAGCAATGTCCCTCCAGCCTCTCCACATTACAGCAATGCCTCCAACCCCTCCACATAACAGCAATGCCCCCCAGCCTCTCCACATTACAGCAATGCCTCCAACCCCTCCACATAATAGCAATGCCTCCAACACCTCCACATTACAGCAATGCCTCCCAGCCTCTCCACATTACAGCAATGCCTCCAACCCCTCCACATAACAGCAATGCCCCCCAGCCTCTCCACATTACAGCAATGCCCCCCAGCCCCTCCACATTACAGCAATGCCTCCAACACCTCCACATTACAGCAATGCCTCCCAGCCTCTCCACATTACAGCAATGTCTCCAACCCCTCCACATAACAGCAATGCCTCCCAGCCTCTCCACATTACAGCAATGACTCCAACCCCTCCACATTACAGCAATGCCCCCCAGCCTCTCCACATTACAGCAATGCCTCCAACCTCTCCACATTACAGCAATGCCTCCCAGCCTCTCCACATTACAGCAATGCCTCCCAGCCTCTCCACATTACAGCAATGCCTCCAACCCCTCCACATAACAGCAATGCCTCCCAGCTTCCCCACATTACAGCAATGCCTCCAACCCCTCCACATTGCAGCAATGCCCCCCAGCCTCTCCACATTACAGCAATGCCTCCAACCCCTCCACATTACAGCAATGCCTCCCAGCCTCTCCATATTACAGCAATGCCTCCAACCCCTCCACATTATAGAAATGCCCCCCAGCCCCTCCACATCACAGCAATGTCCCTCCAGCCTCTCCACATTACAGCAATGCCTCCCAGCCTCTCCACATTACAGCAATGCCTCCCAGCCTCTCCACATTACAGCAATGCCTCCAACCCCTCCACATAACAGCAATGCCTCCCAGCCTCTCCACATTACAGCAATGCCTCCAACCCCTCCACATTACAGCAATGCCCCCCAGCCTCTCCACATTACAGCAATGCCTCCAACCCCTCCACATTACAGCAATGCCTCCCAGCCCCTCCAGATTATAGCAATATCTCCAACCCCTCCACATTACAGCAATGCCTCCCACACTCTCCACATTACAGCAATGCCTCCAACCCCTCCACATTACAGCAATGCTCCCCAACCCCTCCACATTACAGCAATGTCCCCCCAGCCTTTCCACATTACAGCAATGCCTCCAACCCCTCCACATTACAGCAATGCCTCCCAGCCCCTCCACATTATAGCAATGCCTCCAACCCCTCCACATTACAGCAATGCCTCTCAGCCCCTCCACATTACAGCAATGCCCCCCAGCCTCTCCACATTACAGCAATGCCTCCAACCCCTCCACATTATAGAAATGCCCCTCAGCCCCTCCACATCACAGCAATGTCCCCCCAGCCTCTCCACATTAAAGCAAAGCCTCTTAGCCCCTCCACATAACAGCAATGTCCCCCCAGCCTCTCCACATTACAGCAATGCCTCCAACCGATCCACATAACAGCAATGCCTCCAACCCCTCCACATTACAGCAATGCCTCCCAGCCCCTCCAGATTACAGCAATGCCTTCAACTCCTCCACATTACAGCAATGCCTCTCAGCCCCTCCACATTACAGAAATGTCCCCCAGCCTCTCCACATTATAGAAATGCCTCCAACCCCTCCACATTACAGCAATGTCTCCCAGCCTCTCCACATTACAGCAATGCCTCCAACCCCTCCACATAACAGCAATGTCCCCCAGCCTCTCCACATTACAGCAATGCCTCCAACCCCTCAACATTACAGCAATGCCTCCCAGCCCTTCCAGATTACAGCAATATCTCCAACCCCTCCACATTACAGCAATGCCCCCCAGCCTCTCCACATTACAGCAATGCCTCCCAGCCCCTCCACATTACAAAAATGCCCCCCTACATCTCCACTTTACAGCAATGCCTCAAACCCCTCCACATTACAGCAATACAACCATGTGTACCCAGCTTTAGAGATCACACAGACAACTTTCTGACCCTTCCTCCCCAATCCACATGGACCCTCATCCATTTTCCACAGTAGGTAACTCTTGGCAACCACTTAGTGATTCCCTTCAAATGGGGCTGGCCTATAGTAAATAATCACAAAAAGGGGTGTGACGGATTGCGCAATGCTTGTACAAAAATCTGTAGGTGTAAAAAATAAAATAGAAATAGCACAAATCAGGCAGCACAATTAGGAGATCGGCCTAACAGGAAAAGTAAGTAAGGTATATGGCCAATTCACCCCAGTTTCTTGGTACACTGGGCCTGATTCAGAGACGCTCGTAAGTGGCCGCTCGTTCGCTCCGAGCAATGTTCGCACAATTGCGCATGCGTATGGTTTGTAATACGCATGCGCGAACCATTCATTGCGGTCGGAAATTGTAGGAAAATCCAACCACAAGCACTGCGAGCAGTTCATACGCCTTTCGATGTTCTCGATTAATCTAATAAATAGCGGAGATGACGTAGGATGCGAGCGGCCAGGGGGCGTTTTATAAAAAATAGCGAGCGCATGTTTCGTTCGCTCGTTCAGAGATAGAGGCGTCAACAGACCACAAAGAGCGAGCGCTCTATTTAAATATCCGGCCCCTTTTTCTGAACGAGCGAGCGCAAATAGCGTCCGGCTCTGAATCAGGCCCACAATTCCTTTTATTTTCTTATTTTGTTTATAGTATGCAATTATCACTATCTTACTCTCTGTGGTTTGCTATGTGATACATATTAAAGTAGAGTGTAAAAAAATGACTTTGTAATTATGGGCAAGCGCAGGGTCTTGATAAAGTGTGTACAGATCCCCCTCATTCCATGCCGCTTTATATGCTATCAGATCAGAAATAGCAAACTCATCATGTACCAATGCACTTATGCCAGGTCCTCGAGTCATGCCATATATGCCATCACAACACAGGGCTCCTCATCTTGGCTTCCCTTGTGTATAACACACAGTGGCCCTGATTCAGAGCCGGACGCTCTGACAGAGCGCTCGCTCTGAATCAGGGCCGTCCTTCTGAATTTTAGAGCGGCCTCCTGGCCGCTCGTATAGCTGTGGGTGACCACCCACAGCTATAGCGAGCGGCCAGGAAGATGGTCGCGATGGTCAAGACCATCGCGACTATCGGGCTTGCGACGAGACCCTTGTGGTAGGGTCTCGTTGCCGCAAGCCCTGGAGTGCTTTCGGCTCTATCAGAGCCGAAAGCACTCCCACTGACATCACTTGTGATGTCTGTGGGGCCAGCCCCAAACGGTAGGCGTTCCCATGGGAACGCCTCCATCTGGCCAGCCATGCCCCCAGCACGCCCACCAAAGGGGGCGTGCTGTCACTCACCATCGACATTTGTAGCGAGACCCATAGCGATGGCTTGCCCGTCGCTATCCGGGTCTCGCGCATGCGCACAACGGAGCCGGGTCCGTCGTGCGCATGCGCACTGGGCCAACATCGACACGCTTGCGAGCGGGTCTGAATTAGGCCCAGTGTATGTAATTGTGTACCATCCGATCTGCAGCCCAATCTAAACAATTTATTTATCAGCCAGCCAGTCCAGCCCATACAGCAGCACAGCAAGTACTTGTTCTGCTGATCAACACGTACTGACTCGCGTCACTGTGTGAGGCGGAGCACTTCATGTTCTTGTTGTCACGCAGTACAGGCAGAGGAGTAGCACAAAAAGGGACGATTTCTGGTTACTACCTGCGTGGGATTGACAAGCCTCTGGACAAATCTTGTAATTTCAGGACTGTCCGGAGAATCCTGCGTTGGTGTAGGTTGTGGACACACACCCTGCACAACCCGTGCTCACAATCACTGGGATTGTAATCAAGCCTAGAGAGCAGGGCATGCACCAGCACAGGAGGAAAGTGTCCCTGGAAATTCATTTAAACATTTTGGCAACTATGGTTGTATATTATGTATTAATGTGTAGATTTGAGCCTATAAAAAATATTCAATCAACACAACATACAGGATAACTTGTTGAAGTATAATACTTTTCACATATGTTGCATAATATAATATGTAACTGTAATCTAGTTGAATGTGTTTATTTGATTTTAAACTAGGTGAGGATTAATGGAAGATAGAAAGCAGAATATTGTTAGTTATATTTAGGAATTTATATACAGTGTGAAAAAACAATACAATCCTACACTTTAGTAAATAAACCCCATAACATGAGCACACTGTAGGCAAGGTGATGTGGAAGACAACAAATTACTCAAAAATAATTGTTTGATTCAAGCTTTTCAATTTAGCCAATATCACCCTTTGCACCAAAATATGTCCCATGGTCCAAAGGTGGCCCCCTGCTAGATTCTGGCTCCCCACCCTATCCGGGATTCCTCCGGAGCTCCAGACAACTCTGGCCCTGATTCAGAGCCGGACGCTCTGACAGAGTGCTCGCTCTGAATCAGGGCCGTCCCTGCTCCTTTTTGGAGCGGCCTCCTGGCCGCTCGCATAGCTGTGGGTGACCATCCACAGCTATAGCGAGCGACCAAAATGATGGTCGCGATGGTCAAGACCATCGAGACCATCGGGCTTGCGACGAGACCCTGCGGTAGAGTCTCGCTGCCGCAAGCCCAGGAGTGCTTTTGGCCCCATGGGAACGCCTCCGTCTGGGCAGCCACGCCCCCGGCACGCCCACCAAAGGGGGCGTGCTGTCAATCACCATCGACAGCATGCCCCCTTTGGTGCGAGACCCTTAACGACAGCTTGGCCGTCGTTATTCGGGTCTCGTGCATGCGCACGATGGAGGCGCCTCCGTCGTGCGAATGCGCACTTGGGCACCATCGACCCACTTGCGAGCGCTCAGCGCTCGCGAGCGGGTCAGAATCAGGCCCTCTGTCCGGACACCAGAGGTAGTAAAAAATTTGCACAGCAGCGTGGACCCGCAATGTCACTGCCGGGCCAGCCGCCTCTACAGCTGCACGTGGTGATGTCAGTGCAGACTCGTGACAGTGTACAGGCTGAGGAAGACAGGACTCGGACACAAATCAGTAGGGGTAAGTAAGGTGGGCTCTAGGCTGGCTTATAAGGGGGATCTGGGCTGCCACACAATGGGGGGGCAATGGGCTGGCACATAGGTGGGGGCTCTGGGCTGGCACACAATGGGGGCGCAATGGGCTGACACATAAATGGGGGCTTGGCATAGAACCCTTACCTAACTGCTGGGAGGCAAACAGAAAAAAAAATCTTGTGGCTCTTTATTCAAAGTCATTTTCTTAATATGGCTCTCCAAGAAAAAAGTTTGGATGCCCCTGACTTATACAATGTTCTTCTTGCTTATTTTACTGTTGTTGCATCACATCAATCATGTGAGAGGTGTTTTATTACTTAATTAAAGGTGTTTCCACCTTCAGGTGACTCTAATTTTATACATGCCAACCTGCAACTATTATTACTACCTGCGGCTAATATTATAATTTTTCATGTGCTTTTCAGCCATGTAATGATATTATTAAAAGTATTGTAGCTACTGGTAAACAATTCCTTTAACGTAACTAAGATTACTGCATTAGGATAAGTAGTAGAGAAAAACATGAGTATAGCCTTGTATTCTATATGAAATTGTATATGTTGAAGTATGGATCAGCTTTTAATAAATTTAAATATTACAACTGTAATGGATAAATAAAAAAGCTTTGTCAGCCTTAATGTGTCCCAGGCAAGACTGGGCCTGTATAAGTCCTATGGCACATGTAAGATGACAGGAGGAAGTGACACAATAAACAGGTAGAGCAAGATCTGCTTTATACTGTGTATATATGACCCTGAATTATATGTTTTTACATGAACTCTTTACTGTACTTTTGAAATTATATTTCAAGATTTTAAGAGACAAATATCAGTAATATACAATTTAAGATTAAAATTAGCATAATCTTTAGAAGCATATTGTTAATATATATTTTGCAAAGATAACATTTAAACAAAATTATTGGTGGAAATGTAGGATTTATTTTTCGAAGATCAATGTTTCAGCAACTGAGAATTATGGAAAAGAATGAGTTGAAAGGTTATTTCAAAGGTTCCAAGCTTAGGGCTATCGCTGAATGTAGCAATGGTCATCGATAGATACCGCCTATATAAAGACAGCGGCAATACAAGGACAGACGCCATCTGTTGATCAGTATCGGGATATCAGTATGCTGATAGTGGGGATTAAAAAAAAACCTTAAATGTTCCCTGAAAATACACTTCTTTAGGCAAGTATATCAAATTTAGGAACCCCTCTTCATAAGCTCCATAAGCTGTTCTCCATAAGCTGTTCTACTCAAATTACCTCCTCTCTAAACAGTTCACACATATCTTTACATATGTTCTCCTTTTACATACACACAGAGGCACCGACAGAGGGGGGGAGCGGACACTAATTACCTGGGACCTGGCTTGCATCGGGCTGGGTCCAACACCGCTTCCCTCTCCATCCTACCTCTCAGCAGCCCAGAACATGCTGCTGTGTGCTGGGCTGCAGTGGGAGACTGGCCCTGTGGCCGACGCCGCTCCCCTCTCCCTCCTACCTCTCAGTAGCCCAGCACACACTGCTGTGTGCTGGGCTGCAGTGGGAGACTGCTCACTGCTGCTGAGCAGCAGCAGTCTCCTCTGCCTGTGGGGGTACAATCACACTGATCACGCGCCCCCCTGGATTTGTGCCGGGCTGGGGGGCTCACAATGCCGTAGAAAGGTTTTTGGGTTTTTTCTCCTAAGTGCTGTTAGGCCACGCCCCTTCCCCGGGCCACCTCTCTACAGCCCTGCACACACAACCTATTTCTACACACACAACACATGCCATCATTGTCACTGTGTGACTGGATCATATAGCCCACCAAGAACCTTTGCAATCTGGCTGTACCAATTTGCAATTTGTATCACTTAGTTTTAAGTATCAAATTAGTATTTACTACTACTACTCTGAGCTTTGAAGTAATTTTGGCATATCTTGAAATGTTTCTGACAAAAATGTATATTTCAGTTAGGCAGTGATGTGCTGCTTTTCTGTGAACAGTGTCTGTGTGAGAGATGTTATTGTTTACACTTGTGGAGTGATATAGTTGTGGCTTTGTGATGAGGTTTTCATAAAAGTGGGATGTACATCAGGCATTAGGTGTGTGGTCATTGGGAAATAAAGCACTGTCATGTGATCTAGTGTGTCCAATCATGTTGGTGGGATCTGTTTCAATATACCATACCATTTAAAAAATATAAATATATATAACTCAACTGATGTAGATACGAAGGAACTTTCCAGACTCGTTAAAAGTTTTGCATACTTTTTATTTTGCAATAGTCATATCCTTATTGCTGCTCATTTAACTGTGTCAACAAGTTACCATATTGCCAGAGTGAGCCGACATTTCAGATTCTATATCCAGGCATAGAAAAACATATCCAAATCAAATGTCAGGGTACAGCAGCATCATCTTCAAAACTCATCAGCACAATAGCATGACATAAAATGTTATCTACAAACATAAGTCTAACTAACAATTCTTTTGAACAGATTTATGGTAAGTATTTTTTACCTCTCTAAGCAAATATCTCCTAAGTGAGCAATTGCAGTTGTACTACACAGATCAGGTGCTTATTTCAACAGTGACATACATATATTTACAAGTTACGTATAAGTTAACACAAGGTATATTTAGTGACCAGCAGAAAGTATTATTTATTAAGTCTGTTAATTTAAAGCAAATATCCTCAAATTCTCAGTGGTGCTGGTGTGAATAGGTTTTTCTTTTAATACACTATCAATCCACATCTCGCAACCAGGCAATATACCCTTACTAAATAATTGTCACTGAGAAAGTTCTCTGGTCATTTCAATGGTTGGTGCACATACTATAATAAGAACAGCTAGGTGCTCGGGAGGTGACAGAACTTGTAAGTTGCTAATAACTGGATTCGATATGAGTTGGTTAGCCTGAGTGGCAGGGGCGGATTGGGAAGGAAAACCAGCCCGGGAAATTTTTGGAAGCAGCCCTAATGGGACGGGCTCAGTTGAGAGGACGGGGTATGGTGAGGGGACAGGATACTCCCTCCTTATAGGGCCTGATTCTAAATTGGATGCAGTCGTGGCTACTACTAACCCCTTGCATGATGCACAGCGGTAAACACAGCGAAACACCAATACAGATGCAGTGAGGGGTGCCACAACATTTTTAGGTTTAGGGGGAGGGTTAGGGTTAGGTACTGAGGGAAAAGGGTTAGGTTTAGGGCGCGGGGAGGGGGAGGTTAGCTTTAGGAACCAGGAGCGGAGTCAGGATTTTGACTGCCGGGAACCAGAGTGATGGCATTCCATATATCTATATCTATATATATATATATATATATATATATATACACACATACATACATACACACACACACACACGTAAACACAAATATATATATATAAATATATATATATATATATATATATATTAGGGGTGAGCGGGTTCGGATTTCTGAAATCCGAACCCCTCCGAGCCCCCCCGATCCGAGTCCGATCCGAGTCAGGCTCGACTTTTCCCGCCTGACTCGGATTCTGAAATCGAGGCAAAACGTCATCTTCCCGCCTTCCGAGTCTCGCGGGTTTTGGATCCTATATAAGGTACCCACGTCGGCGCCATTTTCTCACTCGGCTGTGGACAGTGAAGAGGGAGGGTGGGAGTTAGGGCTGTGTAGTGTAGTGTAGTGCTGCTGTTGTCCACTACTTCAAAGTCCATAGGGGCTGGCTGTGTTGTGCTGTGCTGCTGTTGTTAATAGGGGCTGTGTCCACTACTTCAAAGTCCATAGGGGCTGGCTGGACTGTGTTGTGCAGTCAGTTCTCCATAGGGGCTGTGTCCACTCCAAAGTCCTGTGCAGTGGCCCAGTCCTAAAGAGGTGCTGTAGTGTTGTCCAGGGGGTGCTCTGTCCATCAGGGGTGCTCCCCCCAAGTGCTAAAAAAATAATATATTTTCTGTGTTTGTGAATTGTGTGCGCAGTAGCCGCACGTGCATCAACAAAGTAGTGCCAAGCGTGCGCCTGTGTCATAAGTAAAGGGCCGGCTGGCTTGACCGTTAAAGGGTGCTGTAACCCCCGAAAGTACACTCCAGTCCAAACCAAAAAAAAATTATTTTCTGTGTTTGTGAATTGTGTGCGCAGTAGCCGCACGTGCATCAACAAAGTAGTGCCAAGCGTGCGCCTGTGTCATAAGTAAAGGGCCGGCTGGCTTGACCGTTAAGGGTGCTGTAACCCCCGAAAGTACACTCCAGTCCAAACCAAAAAAAAATTTATTTTCTGTGTTTGTGAATTGTGTGCGCAGTAGCCGCACGTGCATCAACAAAGTAGTGCCAAGCGTGCGCCTGTGTCATAAGTAAAGGGCCGGCTGGCTTGACCGTTAAGGGTGCTGTAACCCCCGAAAGTACACTCCAGTCCAAACAAAAAAAAAAATTATTTTCTGTGTTTGTGAATTGTGTGCGCAGTAGCCGCACGTGCATCAACAAAGTAGTGCCAAGCGTGCGCCTGTGTCATAAGTAAAGGGCCGGCTGGCTTGACCGTTAAAGGGTGCTGTAACCCCCAAAGTACACTCCAGTCCAAACCAAAAAAAAAATTATTTTCTGTGTTTGTGAATTGTGTGCGCAGTAGCCGCACGTGCATCAACAAAGTAGTGCCAAGCGTGCGCCTGTGTCATAAGTAAAGGGCCGGCTGGCTTGACCGTTAAGGGTGCTGTAACCCCCGAAAGTACACTCCAGTCCAAACCAAAAAAAAAATTATTTTCTGTGTTTGTGAATTGTGTGCGCAGTAGCCGCACGTGCATCAACAAAGTAGTGCCAAGCGTGCGCCTGTGTCATAAGTAAAGGGCCGGCTGGCTTGACCGTTAAAGGGTGCTGTAACCCCCAAAGTACACTCCAGTCCAAACCAAAAAAAAAATTATTTTCTGTGTTTGTGAATTGTGTGCGCAGTAGCCGCATGTGCATCAACAAAGTAGTGCCAAGCGTGCGCCTGTGTCATAAGTAAAGGGCCAGCTGGCTTGACCGTTAAAGGGTGCTGTAACCCCCAAAGTACACTCCAGTCCAAACCAAAAAAAAATTTATTTTCTGTGTTTGTGAATTGTGTGCGCAGTAGCCGCACGTGCATCAACAAAGTAGTGCCAAGCGTGCGCCTGTGTCATAAGTAAAGGGCCGGCTGGCTTGACCGTTAAGGGTGCTGTAACCCCCGAAAGTACACTCCAGTCCAAACCAAAAAAATATGAGATATGGTAAGAACTTACCCTTGTTATCTCTATTTCTACGAAGTCCATAGGGTTCCACAGGGTACCTTGGGGTATAGGTGTGACGTCAGTCGCAGGGCACCAAAGAGTTAAGCTTTCAGCCTCCCAGGATGCACTAGGTCCCCCTCCTATACCCCGCCCCCGGGCCAAGGCACCTCAGTTAGTTACCAAGCCATAGGCCGGAGGAGGAGAAGGAAGAGAGAGAACAAAGATCTGGACACATACAAGAATCACATTCTCACCAGAGGGAGACGGAAAACCGGTGACCAGAGCAAAGCCCATCTGCAGCACAGGTGCGACAGGGCGGGAGTCCTGTGGAACCCTATGGACTTCGTAGAAATAGAGATAACAAGGGTAAGTTCTTACCATATCTCATATTTTCTACTTCAGGGTCCATAGGGTATCCACAGGATACCTTGGGGATGTCCCAAAGCAGTATCCTTTAAGGGTGGGGACGCTCCTGTGCAGAAAGGAGAATCCGCCGCCCGAAGGAAGCATCCTGAGAGGCGAAGGTGTCAAACCTGTAATACCTCACGAAGGTATGGACAGAAGACCACGTAGCAGCCTTGCAGATCTGAACTGCCGAGGCACCACGTCGAGCTGCCCACGAAGGACCCACAGACCTAGTGGAATGAGCCTTCAGAGAAGGAGGGACCGGTAGGCCTTCATGAAGATAAGCTTCAGAAATAGCCATACGGATCCAGGCTGCCAAAGTTTGCTTTGAAGCAGGCCAACCCTTTTTACGGAAGCCAAAGAGGACAAACAAAGCGTCCGACTTCCTAAACGAAGAAGTGCGGTCAACATAAGTCCTTAAGGCCCGCACAACATCCAAAGAGGCCTCACCCACGGAAAGACCCGGTGAGTTAAAGGCCGGAACAACTATTTCCTCGTTAATATGAAACTGGGAAATAACTTTGGGAAGAAACTCGGGCCGAGTGCGGAGCACTGCCCTGTTCCCATAAAAAACCAAGAAAGGGGGTCTACAAGAAAGAGCCCCTAACTCAGAAACACGTCTGGCCGAAGCAATGGCCAGAAGGAAAACAGTCTTAGCTGTTAGCCATTTAAGATCCACTGAGCCCAGTGGTTCAAACGGCGGTCCTTGGAGAGCCCTCAGGACCACAGCCAAATCCCAAGGCGCCACAGGTGGAACAAAGGGCGGCTGAATGCGGAGAACACCCTGCATAAAGGTGCGCACATCCGGGATTGTAGCAATCCTACGGTGAAACCAGACAGATAGGGCCGAAACCTGTACCTTCAAAGAAGCAAGGCGAAGCCCATGATCTAGTCCCGCTTGCAGGAAGGCGAGAATCCGAGACAGACGAAACTCCCGCGGTGCATAACCTCTCGGTCGACACCACTGGAAGAACGTATGCCACACGCGATGGTATATCCTCGCGGAAGACGGTTTCCGAGCTCGTAACATGGTACGCACCACAGAGCTGGAAAACCCCCGGGACCTCAGCATGGCCGTCTCAACAGCCACGCCGTCAAAGACAGCCGAGTCAGGTCCGGGTGAAGGCAAGGACCCTGAGACAGAAGGTCTGGTCGTAGCGGCAACCGCAGAGGAATGTCCACGGACAGACCCTGAAGGTCTGAGAACCAGTGCCGTCTGGGCCACGCGGGAGCTATCAACAGGAGCGTCCCTCCTTCCTGTTTGAATTTCCGGATTACCCGTGGAAGAAGGGAGACCGGAGGGAACAGGTATGCGAACCGGAACGTCCACCGGACGGACAGAGCATCCACCAGAGACGCCCCTTCGTCTCTTGTGCGAGACCCGTACACCGGCAACTTGTTGTTGTGCCGGGACGCCATGAGGTCGATTTCTGGAAGACCCCACCTGTCCACCAGTAGTTGAAAAACGTCCGGGTGCAGGGACCATTCCCCCGGATGAACGTCCTGGCGACTTAGAAAGTCCGCCTCCCAATTGAGCACTCCCGGGATGAAGACCGCTGATATGGCCGGAAGATTGCGCTCCGCCCAAACCAGGATCCGAGAGACCTCTACGAGAGCCGCCCGACTGCGAGTTCCTCCTTGCCTGTTTATGTAGGCCACGGTGGTAGCGTTGTCCGACTGGACCTGCACCGGGCGACCCTGGAGAAACCGCTGTGCCTGCTGGAGAGCATTGAAGACCGCACGGAGTTCCAAGATATTTATTGGAAGCTCCGCTTCTGTCGGCGTCCACCTGCCCTGGAACAAGTGTGGACCCGAAACTGCTCCCCAGCCCCGAAGACTGGCGTCCGTTGTCAACAGGACCCAATTTGGAACCCAGAACGGACGTCCCTTGTTGAGGTGGGTCGTCTGTAACCACCACGTAAGGGACAGGCGAACCTCCTGGGTGAGCACAATCGTCTGGGACTTCAGAGACTGAGTCAGCCCGTTCCACTTGGACAGGATCAGGTGCTGCAGAGGTCTGGAGTGAAACTGGGCGTATTCCACCATGTCGAACACCGACACCATGGAGCCCAGTAACCTCATCGCCGAGTGTAAGGACACCCGGCGGCTGTGCAGACAACTGCGCACCCTTGACTGTAAAGCAGAGATCTTGTCCTCCGTCACGAAGATCCTTTGCTGTCCCGAGTCCAATAAGGCTCCAAGATGCAGAATCCTCCGAGACGGGATTAGAGTGGACTTCTGCCAGTTGATTAGCCAGCCGTGCCGTTGCAGCAGTGCAATGGTCAGGTCCAAGTGGCGTAACAGGAGCTCTGGAGATCCTGCCACCAATAACAGGTCGTCCAAATACGGCAACATGCGGACTCCCTGCAGCCGCAGAGAAGCCGCCATGACCGCCATCACCTTGGTGAAAACACGTGGTGCTGTTGCCAGGCCAAAAGGTAACGCCCGAAACTGGAAGTGGTCGCTGCTGATTGCAAACCTGAGGAACTGTTGATGGCGCCAAAGAATAGGGACATGCAGGTAAGCGTCCTGTATGTCCAATGACACCAAGTAGTCCCCAGGTTCCAGCGCCAGAATGATGGACCGTAGGGTCTCCATCCGAAACTTCGGGACCCGCAAAGACTTGTTGAGTGCTTTGAGGTTGAGTATCGGACGATATGACCCATTGGGTTTCTGTACCAAAAATAGATTTGAATAGAAACCCTGGCCCCTCTGGGAGAATGGAACCGCCACTATAACTCCAGCCTGGAGCATAGTGTGCAATACCTTCCGCAGCTCCGTAGCCTTGTTCCGGTCTGATGGGAGACCCGTGGTGAAGAAGCGAGCCGGGGGTCTGTGCCGGAAGGAGAGGGCGTATCCGTGGGAAACCACCTCCAGAACCCAAGTGTCTGTCGTAGTGGTCGACCAACACTGGGCGAACTGTAGCAGGCGGCCTCCCACCCTGGGATCCCCCAAAGGGAGGCCCGGACCGTCAGGCCGCAGGCTTGTCATCTGGCTTGGGGGCCGGACGTCTGGTACTCCATGCCTGCTTCCGGGGCTTGACCGATTTCTTAGGGCCAGCCTGTCGAGGAAACGACTGTGGTTTGGGCCTGCCCTGGGCCCTAGATGACCGAAAGGACGATGGTCCCGAACCAGAAGGAGCAGCGGCCGACGGGAGACAGGCAGATTTGGCTGCCGCCAGCGTGGCCACAATCTTATCCAGATCCGGACCGAAGAGAACTTCTCCGGTAAACGGCAACGCTTCCAGACCTTTCTTGGAATCTGCGTCCGCCTTCCAGGATCGCAGCCACAAGGTGCGACGAGCAGCTACCGCTGCTGAAGAAATTCTAGACACCAGAGTACTAATGTCTAGAGCCGCCTCGTTGATGTAGGTGGCCGAATCACGGAGATTGCCAATCAACTCCGCCTGATCGGCCGGACAGTCGGATTCAAAAGAAGCCTCTAATGAATCCGCCCAGCGCTCCATCGCTCTGGCAACCCAGCAAATGGCCATAGCCGGCCGTGCTGCCCCCCCTGCAAGGGAATAAGCGGACTTCAGGCAGATTTCTACCTTGCGGTCCGTAGCATCCTTAAGGGAGGACATGGATGGCATCGGCAATGTGGCACTACGGACAAGACGGGTCACGTGAGAATCCACCTGTGGAGGGGATTCCCACTTAGCAAAATAATTATCCGCGAACGGATAAGCCACCGCCAGGCGTCTCTGCGGCTGGTATCTTTTGCCAGGTTGTTTCCACGCCTCCTCTAAATGGTCCACCAACTGACCCGAAAGAGGAAAGACTGTGGCATCGCCCTTCACATCTTTGAAAAAGGCATACTTAGATTTAGCCGCTGGGGGAACTTCGTCCTCAATCACCAAGGCTGTGCGGACCGCCCGAATAAGTCCAGGAATATATACTTTGGACTTAGCATCAGCGTCCTTAGTATGGAGAGGTTCCTGATCGTAAGGATCTAGAATCTCCCCATCATCAGACGTCCCTTCGTCATCCTCATAAGGAGCGGACAGAGACGCCACCGGCCTTTTATGAGACCGCATCACAGACTCCCCTTGCAACACATCCGACAAGTGCTGTACAGAACTTGTCAGGGAGTTAACCCACGCTGGCTCCTGAGAACCCGGGAGCGGGGAAATAGGGAGACTGTGGGGTACCACCAATTGTCGTGGGAACCCCTGCATGGGTGACGACACCACAGACTGCTGGGACAAACCCATCGGAGTAAACGCGGGCTGCGGAGCTAACTGGCCCACTAAAGCTGTTAACGCCTGAGCGAAACAAGCCCAGGGCGGCTCCTGTACCGGTGCTGTAACCGTAATAGGCCGCGCCATGGACAAACACTGCCGGCAAAGGCCCTCCGCGCTACCCTCCCCCTCCGCTAACGGTACTTTGCACGTGGTACACTGTAGCCGGAGGGGAAAATCACTTTCAGACATGATGGCACCACGTATGTGACCTCTCTCACCAATTAAGTATTAAATAGGCGAGAGACCACCCTGCAGCACCGCACCGCAAGGGCTTTAGCAGAAAGAACAGGGACAGTAATAAAGCTGACAGTTTAGAGAAGAAAAGATTACAGGCAGCAGCGCTAGCACAGTCACATACAATGCAGAAAAATAACAATTCCTGCACTAACAGCGCTGATCACTCAACTACACAGACACAGGGCCTGGTAGGACACAGCGCTGCATACACAGACCTGACCACAGCGGAGGAGAGGTATGCGGGGGGACCCAGACCACGATGCTTCCGTCCAGCGCTTCCAGCAGCGTTCACCATGCGTTCTGGAGAAGATGGCCGCCGAGGAGCAGAGAGGAGGCTGGCCTGGGGGAGGAGCGCTGCCACAGGACCAGTCGGCAGCATGCAGAGAGGGCTGTGTGCAGCGGGGGAGGCGCCGGCTGTGAGACAGGGAAGGCACGCTCCCCTGGCATGCATTTAACCCCTGGGACGCCGCAGCGCTACCGCTCTGCTGCGGTCCGCTGTCCCAGGGGGTAGTGGAAGCGCAGGTTGGTCGCCTGGCTCCACGCTGCAGCCAGTCCCCAGGGAGCCCCCTGCCTGGGGACTTAGGACCATGTGATCAGCGGGGACCCACCGCGGGACCCCGCTGCTTACCTCTGTCCCCCTTGAATCCGGCCATGGTCCGGAGCATCTGGGGTCACCGCTAGCTGTGACCCCAGACGCCCACCAGCATCCCCGGATCAGTACCGGCGTTCTGGTACCGGCGGGGTGTAGGGAAGACAGCATGGACGTCAGGACTGACTGTCCATGCTGTTCATCCAGATGTGCAGCCACAGCTGCATGAAGAATAAGCTTCAGGGGCTCTTCTAGTCCCCACTCCAACAGGTGCACCCGACTCCGGCCGGGCACCAAACTAAACTGAGGTGCCTTGGCCCGGGGGCGGGGTATAGGAGGGGGACCTAGTGCATCCTGGGAGGCTGAAAGCTTAACTCTTTGGTGCCCTGCGACTGACGTCACACCTATACCCCAAGGTACCCTGTGGATACCCTATGGACCCTGAAGTAGAAAAAAATTATTTTCTGTGTTTGTGAATTGTGTGCGCAGTAGCCGCACGTGCATCAACAAAGTAGTGCCAAGCGTGCGCCTGTGTCATAAGTAAAGGGCCGGCTGGCTTGACCGTTAAAGGGTGCTGTAACCCCCAAAGTACACTCCAGTCCAAACCAAAAAAAAAATTATTTTCTGTGTTTGTGAATTGTGTGCGCAGTAGCCGCACGTGCATCAACAAAGTAGTGCCAAGCGTGCGCCTGTGTCATAAGTAAAGGGCCGGCTGGCTTGACCGTTAAAGGGTGCTGTAACCCCCAAAGTACACTCCAGTCCAAACCAAAAAAAAAATTATTTTCTGTGTTTGTGAATTGTGTGCGCAGTAGCCGCATGTGCATCAACAAAGTAGTGCCAAGCGTGCGCCTGTGTCATAAGTAAAGGGCCAGCTGGCTTGACCGTTAAAGGGTGCTGTAACCCCCAAAGTACACTCCAGTCCAAACCAAAAAAAAATTTATTTTCTGTGTTTGTGATTTGTGTGCGCAGTAGCCGCACGTGCATCAACAAAGTAGTGCCAAGCGTGCGCCTGTGTCATAAGTAAAGGGCCGGCTGGCTTGACCGTTAAAGGGTGCTGTAACCCCCGAAAGTACACTCCAGTCCAAACCAAAAAAAAAATTATTTTCTGTGTTTGTGAATTGTGTGCGCAGTAGCCGCACGTGCATCAACAAAGTAGTGCCAAGCGTGCGCCTGTGTCATAAGTAAAGGGCCGGCTGGCTTGACCGTTAAAGGGTTCTGTAACCCCCAAAGTACACTCCAAACCAAAAAAATATATATTTTCTGTGTTTGTGACTTGTGTGCACTGTGGCTGCACGTGCATCAACAAAGGAGCAGCGCCAAGCGTGCGCCTGTGTCCCATAAGTAAAGAGCCGGCTGGCTCATTTCTTAAAGGGTGGTGTAACCCACAAAGTGCACTACTCTCCAGCAAAAATAAAAAAATATTTTCTGTGTTTGTGTGCGCTTTAGCCGCACGTATATATATCAATATAACATAAATGGAGGACCAAACTTTCTCTGATAAAAATAAAATAGGGAAAGATCAAGAACCACTTCCTACTAGTGCTGTTGCTGCTGCTGGGAGTTGTTCATCATCCCAGAGAGGAAGTAGGAACATCACTACTTTTACTAAACAATTGACCCTCCAACAGTCCCTAGCGATGAGGATGAAGTACGACAGCAGTCATCCTGAAGCAAAACGTATAACTGAGGCCTTGACTGCTATGTTGGTGTTAGACGTGCGTCCGGTATCCGACATTAGTGCAGTGGGATTTAGACAATTGATGGAGGTAGTGTGTCCTCGGTTCCAAATCCCGTCTAGATTCCACCTGCATCCTCAAAGCAGCAGCGACAAGCGTGCGTCTGTCTGTTAAAGGGTGGTGACACCCTCAAAGTGTGCTACACAAACAATTAAAATATTGTTCTTTTTTTTTCTGTCTTTGTGAAATGTGTGGGATGTAGCCGCACCTGCATCCTTAAAGCAGCAGCGGCAAGCGTGCGTCTGTCTGTTAAAGGGTGGTGACACCCTCAAAGTGTGCTACACAAACAATTAAAATATTGTTCTTTTTTTTCTGTCTTTGTGAATTGTGTGGGCTGTAGCCGCACTTGCATCCTCAAAGCAGCAGCGACAAGCGTGCGTCTGTCTGTTAAAGGGTGGTGTAACTCACGAAGTGCTCCAAAAAATAAAAAACTATTTTTTTTATGTGTTTGTGACTTGTGTGCGATGTAGCCGCACTTGCATCCTCAAAGCAGCAGCGACAAGCGTGCGTCTGTCTGTTAAAGGGTGGTGACACCCTCAAAGTGTGCTACACAAACAATAAAAATATTCTTCTTTTTTCTGTCTTTGTGAATTGTGTGGGCTGTAGCCGCACCTGCATCCTTAAAGCAGCAGCGACAAGCGTGCGTCTGTCTGTTAAAGGGTGGTGACACCCTCAAAGTGTGCTACACAAACAATTAAAATATTGTTCTTTTTTCTGTCTTTGTGAATTGTGTGGGCTGTAGCCGCACCTGCATCCTTAAAGCAGCTGCGACAAGCGTGCGTCTGTCTGTTAAAGGGTGGTGACACCCTCAAAGTGTGCTACACAAACAATTAAAATATTGTTCTTTTTTTTCGGTCTTTGTGAAATGTGTGGGCTGTAGCCGCACCTGCATCCTTAAAGCAGCAGCGACAAGCGTGCGTCTGTCTGTTAAAGGGTGGTGTAACTCTCAAAGTGCTCCAAAAAATAAAAAACTATTTTTTTTGTGTTTGTGACTTGTGTGCGATGTAGCCGCACTTGCATCCTCAAAGCAGCAGCGACAAGCGTGCGTCTGTCTGTTAAAGGGTGGTGACACCCTCAAAGTGTGCTACACAAACAATAAAAATATTCTTCTTTTTTCTGTCTTTGTGAATTGTGTGGGCTGTAGCCGCACTTGCATCCTCAAAGCAGCAGCGACAAGCGTGCGTCTGTCTGTTAGAGGGTGGTGTAACCCTCAAAGTGTGCTCCACAAACAATAAAAATATTCTTTTTTTTTTTCTGTCTTTGTGAATTGTGTGGGCTGTAGCCGCACTTGAATCCTCAAAGCAGCAGCGACAAGTGTGCGTCTGTCTGTTAAAGGATTACATCGGTGACAACATCCAAGTAGGCATGTCAGACAGTCCGTACCTGTACTGGCAGGAAAAAGAAGCAATTTGGAGGTCCCTGTACAAACTGGCTCTATTTTACCTGAGTTGCCCCCCCTCCAGTGTGTACTCCGAAAGAGTGTTTAGTGCAGCCGGGAACCTTGTTAGCGAAAGGCGTAGGAGGTTGCTTCCACAAAATGTGGAGAAGATGATGTTCATAAAATGAATGATCAACTCTTCCAGGGAGACCAGCCTCCAGAACGTACAGAGGGACCTGTGGTTCCAGCAGGGACGAATTAATACTCTGTGAGGATGAGGATGTACATAACACTGAAGAGGGTGAGGAATCTGTGGATGAGGAGGATGAGGACGACTTCTTGCCTCCGTAGAGCCAGTTTGTGCAGGGACAGATTAATTGCCAGCTTGTTTTGTGGGGGCCCAAACGAACCAATCATTTCAGCCACAGTTGTGTGGCAGACCCTGGCGCTGAAATGATTGGTTTGTTAAAGTGTGCATGTCCTGTTTATACAACATAAGGGTGGGTGGGAGGGCCCAAGGACAATTCCATCTTGCACCTCTTTTTTTTCTTTGCATTATGTACAGTTTGGGGCCTAGTTTTTCAATGCCATCCTGTCTGCCACTGCAGTTTCACGCCTAGATGGGTCACGTGTTTGTGCCGCCCACTCGTGTCGCTTAGCATAGTCATCCAGCTACCTCGGTGCAACCTTTTGGACATAAAAACACTATTGTGAGGTGTGAGGTATTCAGAATAGACTGGAAATGAGTGGAAATTAAGGTTATTGAGGTTAATAATAGCATAGGAGCAGAAAAACCTACAAATTCTGTGATTTTAGCTGTTTTTATGCTTTTTTTCAAAAAAATACAGATCCAAAACACAAAACCCAGAACCCAAAACACGGAAGGGTGGTTTTGGCAAAACCAATCCAGATCCAAAACACGAAGAAAGATCCAGATCCAAAACCAAAACACAAAACACGAAAAGTGGCCGGTGCACACCCCTAATATATATATATACACAGACCCTCCAACATGACCCGTCCCATTAGGTACAAAATGCTCTGCTCCTTGACTTCCCTCTTAATGTATGATTGCAGCCACCTGTGGCAAGTCCAGGACCAGAGCATTTTGTACCTAATGGAACGGGTCTTGTTGGAGGGTGTATATATATATATATATATATATATATATATATATAGCAAGTGGATGAGTGGCACTCTAAACGTATATATATGTACATAAATATATATATATATATATATATATGTATATTGCATATATATATATATATATATATATAAATATATCTAAACAAACACACACATACATATATACACATACATGTGTGTATACATGTATATATATACACACAGTATATGTATATCTATATGTATATAATTATATAAATATATATATATATATGTATGACATATAGATATACATATACTGTATATATATATACTGTTTATCTATATATATATATATATATATATAAGCAAGTGGAACGGCAGGCAGACATATGTTAGATATAATTAAACAGGTTACTTACTGTTTAATTATCAGCAGTCACACTGTGTATTTGCAGGCTGATACTGTGCCCGGCGTTCTGTGTGTGCACAGGCTGCTTGTTGTACCAGCCAGCGTGCACGTAGTTATCCTGGATGGAGGCTGGCCACAGAAGCCTGGAGGCAAAGCCGTCAGTGACAGGCTCCGCAAAGGATTATGGGAGGAGCTGCTGCGGCTGGGCATGCGCAGCAGCTCCCCTGGCCGCCATTTTATTTAACATACAGTGTAACTGTAATGCTGCGCGATCGGAGCAGAGCCCCGATCGCGGCAGCCGGGCCACCAAAGTAGAGGGGTGGGTAAGGGAAGTGCAGCCGCCGGCCCCTAAAGGCAACTAAGGGACCGGCCCAGCGGGAACCAGCCCGGCGTCCCGGCGGCCCAATCCGCCCCTGCTGAGTGGTATACTATTCTTATCCTATAGAGCTGCACTTGCTTTCCACTAGCTCTGTCTTAATATTGATCTCTAAAGCAGGGCCGAAACTAGGATTTCTGTCACCTGGGGCAAGACAGTAATTTGGAGCTCCCCCCAATAAAAAAAAAACAACAACAGAGGACAAAAAGGATGTGTGTTTTTGTGACACAGTAATGCCCCTTACAACACATTATGCCACAGTAATCCCCCTTAAGGCAACACATTATGCCACAATAATCCCCCTTAAGGGTACGCATTATGTCACAGTAATGCCCCTTACTACACATTATCTCACAGTAAGTCCCTTACACATTGTGCCACAGTAATGCCCCCCAGTGAGAGCAGCCCCGCCAGAACTGACAGAGGAAACACTATTAAAATCAGGCTTTCACATTAAAATGGGATCTCCCAGTAAGCCAGCTCCCTCCTTTTACCTGCCGGGACTGCGTGGTGGGTGAGATCGGGCAGCCCGGGACGTGATGGAGATGCCACATACCAGGGATCAGTCAGTGGCACTGTCATTCGTAGCGCCGGTCGCATACCGATTGGAGCTCGCGGACCGGCAGCCACTGCTTATTGGCTGTCGGTCGCAAGCTCTCATTGGCTTGCGACCGGCGTCACATCAGATTGATGGCTGTGCTGTGTCTCTCAAGACTGGGCATGCGGCCCAAACCCTAAAGCGCAACTACCTGGGGCCGCCCCACCTTGGCAGCCTCTCCTTGTCACCCCCTTAAGTCCAGTGCTCAGAGCACGTGCACCCTTATCCCCCCCCCCCCCCCCCCCCCCAGTTGCAGCCCTGTCTGCAGAGTTATCTGTGAACAAGGTGTTGTTTGATGGACAGTAACTCGCTGGAAAATGTATGTACCTGCAGAGTCAGCATAGTTAATTGCTGCTCCTCGAGAAGTTGTTGCTCAGACAGACTTAACTGCTGTCAAGCTCCATTCCCCTAAGTTATAATATGCTCCGCTCCTTGTTCTCTATCTAATGCTGATGATGGACGGGGAATTATTGGCAGCGATCATTAGTCCTAGGCTACAGAGATCTGGTAGTGTATATCTTGTTATATAATATTTGCTAGGAGTAGGCTTGCACAAGCTTCGGCTTCCCCTAACATGTGACTCAGTGATGGGGTAGCAGACTGAAGAAAGGGTCAGTGTATAGTTCAATAGGGAGCTAATGCCTCTGACAGCCCTCACTAATGTGGTTGTGTAATGCGGCAGGGGTCAGTGCACTGTGCACTGTGAGAGGGTGTGAGACCAGTAGTCCAGCTGCTGTTCTAAATACCTGTCCAGAGCACTTGTCACAGGACTGGATATTATATCAGTGTCCACCTCCACTCTATAGTTAGCTTCTGTTACAGTGAGCCGCTACCCCGAGTCTTGGCACGGCCTCCAATGGGGAGGAGCTCTCCACCACCGACTGAGTTAATACTGCTTTCTCTTACGGATCAACCACACCCGTGGGTCCGCCTCTGGTGCCGGCTGGCTTCGGGGGCAGGCCTGTGCTTAGCCTGTCAATCCTTCGGTTCTCACTGTCGCTGATCGCCACTAGCCACTTGCTCTCAACTATCACTATCCGCTGCACAGTATCAGAGTCTCCCAACCACTAGATCCAGATCTACAGAATGGCTTTCCTCAGCACCTCCGCACAGCATAGCTCTGCTCTCCAGGGCAGTTACCTGAGCTAGTCTCCTCTGACCAACTGCTGCTAGCTTCTATCTACCCTTTGCCTTACCATCTACCAAGCCTACTGGGAGTTGTGGTCTGACATACACAAGCGCTGTAGTGACAGTGTGAGGTGTAATACCTCGCATAGCGGGGTTCTACACACAGTTCTGTATTTGGTACACGGGGGCAGGCCCTGCACATTTGATGTCCCACCTACCTCTTTTCTTACTATACCTCCATATCACCTGAAAGCAAGGTTGGAATAGTAGCAAGTATGATTACAGTGTACATTTTATAATGGTCCAAAACTTACAGCTCCAATAGAGGGTTTTAGTTCTTTTATCCCCGTAAACATAAGACTCAAAATAACATAGGTGTATATTTGGTGAGTAGCCAAGGGAAGAATCACAAAAACAGTACCCATAAAGTTATTTGCATAACTAAAAGTAAGCCCTTTATGCTCTTAAAAATGGCAATATAAACTTTGCTTGGGTAGAGTTGACAATAGAAAAATATATTACTGGTAAAACCAACAAAATGCAAAACAATGGTGTGAGCTACGGTTTTTCGTATGAACCTACGGCAGTGAATGTGTTAAAAAAATTTTAAATAAATTTGGGAAAGCATGTAAATGATAAAAGTCTTTGCCCACCATTATCATGCAATACCTTTTAGACAAAACGTCACTCCATGCCTGTTTGAACAGCAATAATTAACTATAAACAGCAAACATACAATAAACATATACTGTATATGAGTATATACTGTATGTAGACAACATTTTAAAAAACTATCTCGCTAAAGGCTGTCCTGCATATCCAGTCAGAAACATCCAATTGAATTACCTTTATTGAATTATTAAGATTAGCTTTATAAGCGTTACTTTGTAAACACATTTAAAAATTTGAAAATGGGAAACTTTTCTGAAAACTATTCTACAGGTAACTATAGAGAAGTTGTGTTACCCACAGATCTTCACTTTTATTTTTATTCTGTACTATGAACTTATAACTAGCACCTAATTAGTTGTCATGGGTAACAATAATTTTTCTACATAGTAGCTGTACAGCAGTTTACTTAAATGTGCCCTAGTATTTTATTACATAAAAATTACTGTATATTTAATTGATCTCATTTAGATATACAGTACTGTTATCAGTACTTCTTTATATTCACTTAGTCACTTAATATAAATACATTTCTGTATACCCTATTATTATGCTTGTTTTACTATAACTATGAATACAATTATTTAAAAATATATCATTATATTTCATGGTCATCGGACCTTCCCAATGCATTACTCATTTGTAGATTCACTTTTTAAATGCAGAGAGTTTTTGATTATTAAAAATGTTGACATTGAACTGTAATTGTGCTACCCAAAGTCTAACTTTAATAAAGCCTTTTTTCAAAACATATGTAGAAACTGAAGTTTCTGCATAATTTTATGCATTGTTCCTATTCTGTGTATGTAGTAATAATCAAATGCACAAGATTTCACAGAAATCCCCGACAAAAGGCTAATTAGCGCTGCAGACCGCAGTCCCCATTATCAGTGGGGACTATGGAATGAACCCTACAGCTGTAAGAATAGACAAGTTTTGTTTCCTTCAGTTTCAGGTTCCTCTTAAGGCATACTTGCCGACAATCAGTTCCCTCCTTCCGGGAGGGAGCTGATTGTCAGCTAACAGCGGGGGGCGTGCCCGGCCATGATGTCACTTTTGGGGGCGGAGCTGCGTGATCGTGTCATCGTAGCCCCGCCCCCTCTTCACAATGCCATTATTTTTGGCATTGTGAACCAGGGGGCGGGGCCACGATGACGCGATTCAACACGAATCGCGTCACCGGCCCCCCCGTTGCGGGGTTTTTTCGTTTATTCTTGTGGGTGGTTGGGAGGGTTGCCGGCTGCCGGGAGGCTTGCCTGCCTTTCCGGGGGGCCGGAAGCGGCACCCGAAAATCAGGAGACTCCCGGCCAAATCGGGAGGGTAAGCAAGCCTGTCTTTAGGGCCCCATACATCAGGCAGTCATTACACCGATTCCTCGATCTGATCATAACAGCCAATCCGCCAATCGGAAATGCAGATCGGCGGCCATCGATGATCACTGATCTGTAGGGGAATCTATTAAATTCATATTAAAAATCCCCGATTTGCTGATCACGATCATATTTTGATCATGATCGGCAAATCAGTGAAATCCAACATGTTGGATTTTACCGATGCCCCGACCCTGGCATCTGGGGATCAGGGAATCGGCCCAATACTTTGCTTATGTATGGGAGCCCTTAGGGATCTAACGGAGCTGTCCCTTAGGGAGCCGTCCCTGCAGGTTACATTTAGTACACAGGAGGAGATATTTTTAATAAAACTGAAAAAGTCTGTTGCTATACTGACTGATAATAATCACAGCACTAGTCTATGTTCTTCAAAATAAGTAATGTTCCCATATGATGGTGCTTTTACGACACACGTTAAGTTCCTTTCATGGAGTTTTATTTATAAAAAATAATCAGGTTATAAAAACAATTACTTTTGCCCTGAGTGTGTTGTTTTGAGATGTCCTATAGAGCTCCTTGAGGATTGAGTTCCCTGCTAATTACAGCAGGTGGTAAAAATATCTGCTGGTCTAGAGAGCATATGTTATGCCCCCATCCTTGCTAAGGACCTGACGAGTGTATTATTAGAAGACATTATAAACTACCTTAAGAGGAGGAGGTATGACAGGTTACTGGAGGGGTCATTCTATTCTGGCTGGGGAAAGCTGTGAACTTTTCATTGAAATCATTACTAACAACTGCATTAGGCAGCTGTGTCCTCCGTTCAGCACAAGGAGAGATTGTTAAGTGCTTGGTAACAATAATAGTAACCTAGCTTTTTACAGAAGCCAGCCCACCCACTATGTCCACTTTCTGACCAGTTGTAAAGCCACCCACCCCCTTTTGACATCCTTGTACGGCTTGTAAGGGGAGACAAGTTTTGTGTCCTTCAGTTTCAGGTTCCTCTTAGTTTATTAGATGTCTTAAGCTCTGGGCAAAGTAGTATTTTTGGATTCCTCTGCATGAATCTCCACAGCTTCCTTCCCCCCACATACTATAGCAATGCTAAGCCACACATCATTATACTGGCAGTGTCCACCCATTATGCCACAAGTTACAGCCTACTCAATACTATATGTAATTTTCATACATTTACCTTTTCACAGACTGACATTTTGGACTAAAGATTCCCAATTTACAAGTTGAGAATTTTGTTATTTTTTATGTTGCCACTTGGGTTTTTTCACAATTGCAAGTACTATAGCATGACACTGTACATCCAAAATTTCATTCATGGGTAATTTGTTCTCCTTGATGCATAACTTCTTATGTTTTTCCATGTGGTTTTTACTATATATTTACTTCTGCATAGTTCAATTTTTCCCAATTATATATAACCCAGTGTAACCAATGTATGGCGCTGCAAAACAGTTGCATAAACAAGGATAATGATATTTATTGTAAACAACATTTTTTATTATAAGGCTTTATTTATCGATTAGCCCTGTAAAGTCCTAATTATTATTGCCAATCACTGTAACAATATAAAATATTTGAGGTTATTTATCATTACAGAGTATTTGCGATGCTCAGATCCCTCACAATACTGTCCAGCAGCAGTAAGCATAGACTCACCACATGGCTTGTCAGTTGCTATCACTACTGCTCATGCCTGACCTAGCAATGCATGATCCAATATTGCCCAGTCTAGGACTTATGGTGCGCACACACGGTACGACTTTCATGAATGATATGAACGATAACGATATCGTTCAGATCATTATCGTTCACTTTTTTGCAGTCACCAACCTGACAACGACCAACGATGCGTGTTCCCGCATAGACGATAAAGTAATCTTTCATCGTCCATGCATGCAGGCCAACTTGGATGATACCGTCAACTTTGCCTGTTCAGAGATGTGGCAGGATGACTTCACTGAAAGATATCTTTCAAGTCGTTGGTGGTACAGATCGTACCGTGTGTATGCAGCTTACAGTTGCAGATTCATTAAAAATAACATATGTGGATGACTTCCGGTGGGCGGTCCTACGCTAGTGGTCGCACTCCCGCAGAGCTCCCTGCTGCCATCCATGATTTCACCATCTATCGCTGGAGTGGTCCAGGTGTAGGTCGCCACTAACATCTCAGCCCCTGTAGGAGGCTCCCGGGCAGGTGTATAGACAGGTCCCGCTTCCTGGCATGGCCTCTGCCATCTTGGATTCGGCCCAGTGTCTCTGTGCAGCTAACTGTTTCAGGCTGCACAGCAATTTTCCCTGTTCCCTTTTCCCAGCCCTGGGTAGATGCTCTGCCAGTACCACAGCCCTTCAGTGGGTTTCACATACCTCTGTGGCTCAGTGCACTTCCTGCAACTCTGAAATCTCTTCTCCCAGATACACCCTTCTGGCAATTCCTGCAACTCTCCAGCCTCTCCACAAAGGCAAAACTCCTGCAGCTCTGACAACTTCGGCACCCCATCCAGCCATTCCTCCCACAGCAGTGTTTCCTTGGCATTCCCCTTCTACACTGCATCTTGCCTTTCAGTCTCCTACAGTGAGAAACATCCTGCTTACTGTCTGTCGTTATTGCTCTCTGGAGTCACCCATGCAGACATACCTGAGAAGTATGTTGCCAAGCAGCTGCAAGACTCCAGAGATGAACAAGCTGTGAAAGGATGCGACAAACAAGCCATCCCCTCTGACCCGCATTCTTCGTCTTCCTCCCGTACTGGTTGGGGTCCCGAAGAGTGGTGGACTGGATACGAAACCCCTTGGACAGTCCTCTTCTTCTCTACATGATACTAAGGACATGAAATTGTGTCTCATTTACATCATCAAAAGCTGGCCCCTTTAAAAGATTTGTTGGACTCTGCTCTAACACAGCTACTGAACATGACAGGCATCTCTCTGAGGCTCTACAGTGGATTTCTGATCTGGAGGATGATTTCGCCAAGACACAAGCTGCACTTGCTTTTTACAACCTGACATAGAAGCTCTGCACTCACCATACTAAAGCATGGGAATTTAGGGCCCGATTCAGCACGGATCGCACGGTTCCGTTCTCATGCAGCCGACCAATGTTTGCAATCTGCGCATGCATCGCCGTGCACGTGCGCGAACCAGTGATCGCACACAGTGATTGACATTTGGGGGTGGAGAGGGAGGTGGTCGGCATAACGTAGGCATGCTTGTGCGTTTGAATGCCGTTACAGGGGCGTGCATAATTAAGCCCCTGTGTTTGTATATGTTGCCAGAGTTCTAGATGGCGACAGGAAGTTTAGCAGTTTGTGAGGTTGGGTTAGGTCAACCACAACTGTGCGAATGGTTCTGATGTCACCGATATTTTTGCTGACTTGCGGATGCATATCATGGGAAATGGGCAGGCTTTATACAGTGGTGGGCGTCTGCAGTTGCCGTGTGATTACATTCATTAGCATATTTTTGCAGCTAGTGGGTGCGTGCGAACGCAACCGTGCGATCCGTGCTGAATCAGGCCCATCAAGGGACCCCAATTTTCTGCACACATGCACCCCAGATCTAGGAGTGGTGGATTTTATACATATTGAAGGTATATATACAGCCATTGCCAAAAGTTTTGAGAATGACGCAAGTATTGGTTTTCGCAAAGTCTGCTGCTTCAGTGTTTTTAGACTTTTTTGTCAGATGTTACTATGGTATACTGAAGTAAAATTACAAGCATTTCATAACTGTCAAAGGCTTTTATTGACAATTACATTAAGTTTATGCAGAGTCAATATTTGCAGTTCTGACCCTTCTTTTTCAAGACCTCTGCAATTCGCCCTGGCATGTTGTCAATCAACTTCTGGACCACATACTGACTGATGGCCACCTATTCTTGTCTAAGCAATGCTTAGAGTTTGTCAGAATTTGTGGGGTTTTGTTTGCCCACCTACCTCCAGATGATTGAACACAAGTTCTCAATGGGATTAAGGTCTGGGGAGTTTCATGGCCATCGACCCAAAATTTTCATGTTTTGTTCCCCGAGCCACTTAGTTATCACTTTTGCCTTATGTGCTGCAAAAGGCATTGTTCATCACCAAACTGTTCTTGGATGGTTGGGAGAAGTTGCTCTTGGAGGATGTTTTGGTACCATTCTTTATTCATGGCTGTATTCTTAGGCAAAATTGTGAGTGACCCCACTCCCTTGGCTGAGAAGCAACCCCACACATGAATGGTCTCAGGATGGACTTTTGGAGGATGGCCTGGTGTCAAGAAGGGCATCAAAGAAGCCACTTCTCTCCAAGAAAAACATCAATACAGACTGATATTCTGCAAAAGGTACAGGGATTGGACTGCTGAGGACTGGGGTAAAGTTATCTTCTCTGATTAATCCCTTTTCAGATTGTTTGGGGCATCTGGAAAAATCCTTGTCTGGAGAAGGAAAGGTGAGCGCTACCATCAGTCCTGTGTCATGCCAACAGTAAAGCATCCTAAGACCATTCATGTGTGGTTGCTTCTCAGCCAAGGGAGTGGGATTACTCACAATCCATGAACACAGCCATGAATAAAGAATAGTGCAAAAACATCCTCCAAGAGCAACTTCTCCCTACCATCCAAGAACAATTTGGTGACGAACAATGCCTTTTCCAGCATGATGGAGCACCTTGCCATAAGGCAAAGGTGATAAGTGGCTTGGGGAACAAAACTTCGAAATTTTGAGTCCATGGCCAGGAAACTCCCCAGACCTTAATCCCATTGAGAACTTGTGGTCAATCCTCAAGAGGCGGGTGGACAAACAAAACCCCACAAATTCTGACAAACTCCAAGCATTCATTAGGCAAGAATGGGCGGCCATCAGTCAGTATGTGGCCCAGAAGTTGATTGTCAGCATGCCAGGGTGAATTCCAGAGGTCTTGAAAAAGAAGAGTCAACACTGCAAATATTGACTCTTTGCATAAACTTAATGTAATTGTCAATAAAAGCCTTTGACACTTATGAAATGCTTGTAATTTTACTTCAGTATACCATAGTAACATCTGAGAAAAAGGTCTAAAAATACTGCCGCAGCAAACTTTGTGAAAACCAATACTTGTGTCATTCTCAAAACTTTTGGCCATGTCTGTACATATCAGGTGCGGTTTAAGAGATTAGAAGGCCTGTGTGCAGACTCCGTGTGGGCCCCTTCCTCTCTGCCTTAGTGCCAGAATTTACTGCATATGTGCAGGTCTCTGGGAAAATGGCGCCTGCATCTTATTCCCAGGGACATCTCTACTGTGCATGCGCAAATCATCGAGAAAATTTCCACCGCCCAATTTCCACTATGATTTTTACCAGAGAGGTAGGTATAACTATAAATAGTTGCAGGGTGTGTGGTGTGGGCCAATTATATATGGGCCATTGATATATAAGTCACAGAACCGGCACTCACCTTTCCTGAAGAAAAGAGTCCAGGTGCACGGTCAGCAATAATAGATACACGATCCACAATTGGAGGTAGTCCAGGACTTGCAGTAAACAGTACAACAGCAATGCTTTGCAACGTTTCAGTTTATTGTTTAAGCCATCATCAGGCACAGACACAGCTTAATTAGAGGAGTACTCTCACTAGGGCATATGTAGCGTTTTACCAAATTGTTCAGTGTCTTTGAGGATATTTAATAAATGCTATATTTTATATAAATATTGTATTGTTTTTTTTATCTGTAATGATTTTGTATTTGTATAAATATATTGGTTTAGAATTAATTGATTTAGAATTAATTGATTTGTGTAAAGACCGAACATATTTCAGTGAAGACTTTGCATACAGTAAAGCAAGATAATTTAATTTGTCATGAAAACAACAATAAACATTTGCATGCCCATCTTGTCTGCTGGATTCATTCTCTGCATCTGAATGCTTGTCTCTGACAGCTGCCTAGTATATGGGATAATGATGACATCCTGAAATTCTCTGCTATGCAATATGAGTCTAGGGTAACATTGTAGTAGTCGTTCACACGGAGATTCTGAGACATATTCGGAGCCAGCGCTCATTGTAAAGAATTCCACACTAGTCTCCCAAGCATTGCTGTCATTTACCTCTGAGACCATGGTAGAGGCCCCAGTTCTTTCTGCCAAAGGTGCTCTCAGAATTTACATAGCTGGAACCTTATAATGCAATCTCAGGATAATACAAAACAGGTAGTATTCTCTCTGCCCAATATGGTGCAGCTTAATTCTTTTGCAGCAATCACCCACCACCAAAACTCAATATGCATACAAATAAAGAAAGAAAGAGTGCAACCAAATACATCATTGAGCACTTGTAACCATATAACAGTCAGAGGGATTGGAGGCAAAGTCCTTAGCCACAAACGTCGGGACAATCACGGTGTGCCTGAGAATAAAAGGTTAAACCATAGACATCCAGGATGTGTAATTCGTACCAGATGCAGGGCCCAACTTTATTGCCATATGTATCCTAGAAAACAAAGGATTCAAGGTCAAGTTCACGAAGGGCAAAATAAACTGTGATAGCAATAGCATCCCAGTGCCATCACATGTCCTAGACACAGAAGAGTGTTGTGCGATGACAGCCTCTGATTCAAGCTAGTCTATGGAGCTGTGATAACTTTGAGAAACTCCTTGCAGGAATCGTGAAGAGATTTAGTAAAGTGTCAGCGCTCAGAGGGCTACCTGTCAATTCTTAGCAACCGTCCAAGATTATAATTAATGATGCTGGTTGCTATTTCTTTGGGTGGGTTTTATAAAGTAGTCTCGAAGTTATGTACCCAATATATACTATGGGGTGATGTTAATGTTACACTAACAACGTTCAATGGGAAAAGTCAATCATCTAGTGGTAGGTCACAGGTCGGCAACATCTTGTGGCAGAGAAATTCATCTGTATGACATGTGTCAGTGGTAATGTTAGTCTAAAATGGTTGCAGATATATTGCTCCCCTCTCCAGCTGGTCACTGCGCCAGAAAAAGCTTCCACTCCGCCTCGGAATATACACCAAAAAACAGAATAACATACAAACCAGGGTGTCAGGTATGATGGACACTATTGTGCAGAAACGGTGGGTAAGATATGCAGACTTACCCAGGGTCCGACGTGTTCTTGCTGGTTCACCTGACGTCCTCCTCCTCTGGCTTGAGTGATGCGTGTTTGAGGTGCGGGTGGGGTGGGGGGGGGGATGGGAGATAAACGGAGGACTCTCTAGTCCAGGTCTAAAAGATAGCACTAAGTATTGAATAAATGAAAGTTCCGTTTATTATCTGTCCACATGCCAGACTTGGCCTCTGTGGTAACAGATGATGTAAAATGCTGGTATACAGCCAAATACAAGTGCCACAAGTGGTGGCATAAACATACAGACAATGGTACAGATCAATGGGTGGTGTTATCAAATTGTCCCAACGCGTTTCATCCCATTTATGGGACTTTTTCAAGGGTAGGTGAATGGTGGACTGCAGTGTGGGAGCTTAAATACCTGATGTCCTATACTTCATTGTGCCCCTCCCGTTTCTTCCGGTTTTTGCGCTTCGTTTGCGCGCTCTGCTGTAGCCGCTAGAGCTAGCTCTGATGTCCTGTGTATTTGAGCGACTGTGCATGCTCTATGGGCTTCACGCGGACCTTGTTCATTATTATATTCTGCCCCTATTTTCTTCAATAGTGATGGCTTAAACCTGGTCTCCGGGTGAGGGGAGTGTGAGGGATTAGTCTCTCTTATGCGGGCGGCCATTTTTGGGTAGTTATTATCAATGGAATCTCTACTGTTTAGCCTCTCTGCGTGTTAGAGAACATTGTCAATCAGAAACCCTGCTGAACGTTATTCAGTGCTTAATGGTGATTGCTTGCTCTTATACACAATACTTCTATAGGTCATGCATCTATGATTGGCATTTTATTTAAAAAATAAACATATTGGTGTATTCGTTGGTGGTTCTGTTTTCTGAGATGGCTATGGGTCATTGCTAATATGATCATATATTTTACTTGTATCCCCATGTACAGAGGATTGCTAGGCTCCCTCTGTCGTGTACTATGTATTAGTACATCTCCAATGCATAATGTTCCCATCTCTATAACATACTAGCACCTTCTGTTTCTGTTCCCATGTTGTGTTATGACAAAAAAAAGCGCCAGATTTGAGGAAGAAACCAGTTATCAACCACATTAGGGAGAACAAGAAACACCAGACACAATCTACTCTAGATGGTCAAACAGTTAAATCAGGGTTCTATCACTGTGGGAGGTGCAAGGCGTGCAGGATACTCAAATATAATAGTACAACACCCACTCGTAGAGATTCCATTGCAAATAACTACCCAAAAATGGCCGCCCGCATAAGAGAGACTAATCCCTCACACTCCCCTCACCCGGAGACCAGGTTTAAGCCATCACTATTGAAGAAAATAGGGGCAGAATATAATAATGAACAAGGTCCGCGTGAAGCCCATAGAGCATGCGCAGTCGCTCAAATACACAGGACATCTGAGCTAGCTCTAGCGGCTACAGCAGAGCGCGCAAACGAAGCGCAAAAACCGGAAGAAATGGGAGGGGCACAATTAAGTACAGGACATCAGGTATTTAAGCTCCCACACTGCAGTCCACCATTCACCTACCCTTGAAAAAGTCCCATAAATGGGATGAAACGCGTTGGGAAATTTGATAACACCACCCACTGATCTGTACCATTGTCTGTATGTTTATGCCACCACTTGTGGCACTTGTATTTGGCTGTATACCAGCATTTTACATCATCTGTTACCACAGAGGCCAAGTCTGGCATGTGGACAGATAATAAACGAAACTTTCATTTATTCAATACTTAGTGCTATCTTTTAGACCTGGACTAGAGAGTCCTCCATTTATCTCCCATCTCCCCCCACCCCTCCCGCACCTCAAACACGCATCACTCAAGCCAGAGGAGGACGTCAGGTGGACCAGCAAGAACACGTCGGACCCTGGGTAAGTCTGCATATCTTACCCACCGTTTCTGCACAATAGTGTCCATCATACCTGACACCCTGGTTTGTATGTTATTCTGTTTTTTGGTGTAAATTCCGAGGCGGAGTGGAAGCTTTTTCTGGTGCAGTGACCAGCTGGAGAGGGGAGGAATGTATCTGCAACTATTTTAGACTAACATTACCACCGACACGTGTCATACAGATGAATTTCTCTGCCACAAGATGTTGCCGACCTGTGACCTACCACTAGATGATTGACTTTTCCCATTGAACGTTGTTAGTGTAACATTAACATCATCCCATAGTATATATTGGGTACATAACTTCGAGACTACTTTATAAAACCCACCCAAAGAAATAGCAACCAGCATCATTAATTATAATCTTGGATGGTTGCTAAGAATTGACAGGTAGCCCTCTGAGCGCTGACACTTTACTAAATCTCTGCTCTTACGATAGGAGGTTGGGATACCCTCCATGTGCCCAGCAGCTAGAGGCTATATTTGTGCAACACAACCTTGAGCGCAAACCTCCCTTAAACTTTTGAGGAATGGTGAAGGGAATAGACATGAACAATCTAAAGTGGCTGGCGTGTGAGTTATAATGGGTAAGCAAACCTGTTGTCTCTTCCCAAAGTCAGCAACCAGAACTGAGGCACCACTATGATTGGTGCATATAGATATGTGTGGTCCGATGGAAGTAAAATCGATAAGTGGAAACCGCTATTTCCTGACATTTGTTGATATCTTCACAAGAATGACACATATGAGGGTTGTTCAAAAAGTAATGCCTAAATGCTCATCACTCTGAAATAATATTCAACATTTATTTGAAACTTTGCCAGTTTGTACTTTAATATGTCTGCTAACTATATATGTAGTTTTGTTTAGGTAGTCCAAGAAATACCATGGAATCCAAGATGAAATAAAGAGCCGTCATTGAATTTCTGGACTGAAATCCACAGAAGACTGAAAAAAGTTTATGATGAGTGTACAATTGACTATAACAATGTCAGAAGGTCGATGAAGCATTTTCAGTTGGGAGAATCGTCCGTGTGCGACAAACGTCGTGGTAGCAGACCATCAACTGCAGTGACAGCAGAGAACCGACACAAAGTCGATGCCATGATTCAGAAAGACCATTGTGTGACCATCAGAGATATCAGTGATGAACTGGAATGTAGCCATGGCACTGTAGAAACACTAATCAATAATTTGGGATATTGTTAAGTGTGTGCTAAATGGGTTCCAAAGCAATTAACCATCATAAGGCCCAGAGGGTGGAAGTGTGCAATGACCTTTTGACCAACTTTGAAGCCAACCCTGAGATGTTTTTGGAAAATGTCATTACAGGAGATGAGACCTGTATATTCCTTTATGACCCAGAAACAAAGGCCCAATCAAAGCAATGGAAACACCCAAGTTCACCTAGGCCAAAAAAGTTTAAATCACAGCGATCCGTAATCAAAGTCATGGGCACATTCTTCTGGGATTGCCGAGGTGTTATTCTCATCGATTACTTGGAACAAAACCAATCAATCAAGTGATCGATACATTATTACACTTAAGAAGCTGAAAGAAGGCATCCGCAAAAAAAGGTCAACAATTTGACTGTCAAATGTCATCTTACACCACAACAATGTCAGACCTCACACTTCGATGATAACATCTGCGGCCATTGCCAAAATAGGGTGGGCAATAATGCCACATCCACCATACAGTCCTGATTTGGCCCCTTCTGACTTTCATCTGTTTGGCCCTCTCAAATGCTGTCTCCGTGGTCAACATTTTGAAGACATAAAGGTTGTTAAAAACGCCATATATGTTCCTGGGTCAAACATCAACCACTGGAATTTTTCCAAAGTGGATTCACAGCTTGGGTTGAGAGGTGGAGAAAATGTTTGAGGGCAGATGGTGAATTTTTTGAGTAGTCATTTTGTTACTAAGACTTCAAAGTATTTTACTGCAAATTTTCAAATCTGTATCTATGATAAAATTTGAGTTGTGAGCATTTAGGCATTACTTTTTGAACAACCCTCGTATATACTTCACCAAAATCCAAAAGATAAATAGTAAACAAAATTGCAGATAACAAGAATCTAATGGAGATTCAAATGGGCCAGAAATTGAAGATCTTGAGATCTGAAAACAGTGGGGAATATGAAAATAAAAATGTAACCTGAAGAAATATGGCATTGAGTGCTAGCTAACCATTGCATACACACCAGAACAGAAAAGTGTCAGTGAGCATGCCAATCTCATGACTGTGGAGAGAGTGCAGACTATGCTGAGTGTCCCAGGCCTAGAAAAGTATTTTTGAGCAGAAGCAGTGTCTACTGTAGCTCAGTATAACTGAAGAACCATGCACCCACAGTAGCTGTAAAAGGTAAAACAACGTTAGAGACATGGGACCTCATTCAGAGTCTCTCGCTAGATGCGATCGCTCGCCCCCTGCGTATGCAAATTTGTCAAAGTGATGCCACAGGAAGCGATCGCTCGCCAAGGCATTAGCACGCCCACCATGTCTTAGAGAGCAGCCAGCGTACACCCAATCACACAGGCAGAGCCGCCCACCAGCACATCATCTCCAGGAAGTGTATTAAAACATTGATACATCGAGGACAGTCGGAAGCGATCGCAGCGCTTGTGGCTGCCTTACCTTACTGCAAGCACTGTGATCACTTCAGTGTAAAAAACAGGCATGTGACGTGTACTATGACAAGGCGTGTTGATTATGCATGCCTCTAAAACAGCGTTGAAACACTCAGGCACGCCTGCGTTCGCACCTCCTCCCCCGTTATTAGTGTCCTGTCCCTGTTACCACCCACAAGCGGCCTCTCCTGTCACTTATTTCACTGGGTTGTCTTTGCTGGGCAAGCGAGCGGCCTGCGATCGCACAGAGTAGTTTGCGCATGCACAGAACGAAGCATGCGCATGCGTGTACGCAAACCATGGGGCCAGTTGCGAGCGCACAGCGCTAGCGAGAAACTGTGCGCTAGCGAGAGACTCTGAATGAGGTCCATGGTCTGAAAGCAAGTCAATTGTCATTAATCTCAGAGTGTTTGGATGCAGCAGATACTGTATGCACAAATTCCTAATGAAAAGAGTAGATGAATCCCAAGTCAGTGGAGTGTATCATGCTTGGATATTGCCAATAAAGACATAGTTTTCCAGTAAACAGCACCACCTAATGTGAGGCTGAAACTAGAATCACCACACGAGTTTGTTACACTGGATATGCTGACAGCTGGAAGAGTGTCTGAATTAGAGACTGCCAGTGTGGACATCCAATCATAGAGCAGGAGTTCTGTGAGGTATAATAAAGAACCCACCTAAGAGATATTGTGAGGAATTTGCAAATATAGCTCTCTGTAAATACCAAAATATCCAAGATACAAAGACAAGCAATTCTGGGAGGAATGGAAATCAGCAATAGATAAAGAAATGGAATCATTGCATGACAACAATATAAGGACTGTTGTTAATAGGCCAAGTCACCGTAAGACAATCAAGAACAAGTGGGTCTTTTAAAAAACCTAATTACAGGTGGAACCATTGCCCATTACAAAGTCCATCTTGTTGCAAAAATATACACACAGTAATCAGGGATTGACTATGGGGATATCTTATTACCTGTTGCAAAGAAAGCTAAGTAAAAAGTGTAACTGGTACAGCATCAAATCATGTATGCCAGATATGACAATGACTAAACGCAATGTACTGTACATTACATTTAGTCATTGTCATATCTGCTATACATGATTTGATGCTGTACCAGTTACACTTTTTACTCAGTTTTCTTAAGAGAAAGAGTAATTTGAAGAAATCTATATGTAATCTCCCCGGCATTATGATGAGCACATGTTCCAAGAAGGAAAAGTCTGTTTGTTGAAGAAAGTTTTATATGGTCTTAATCAGAGTGGCCATTGTTGGTACATTAAGTTAGATGCTGTACTAATGGAAATTGACTTTGTACATTCAGGGACTGTTCACTGTCTATACCACAAGGCAATAGAGCAAAAGCTGTTAATCATAGTTTTGTCTTTTGATAGCAGGTCAAGAAAAAAAACACATGGCCAGTGTCAATCATCTACTAGAAAAGAAATTCAAGTTAAAATACCTAGGGCCTGCACATCACCTGTTAGCTTAATGATCTGGCAAAACTTGAGTGCTGGAACTGTCACAATTGAATAACAGGGATATATTGAAGCAATACATTCTAAGTATACAAGTTGCAAAAACAGCTAGTACTCCCATACACAAAGGCACTAAACTCACCAAAGCCATTTCACCAACAAGCAAGGCAGAGTTAGAGGATATAAACAGAATCCTTCTCAGAGTGCTATTGGAAGTTTAAGGGATGCAAGCATTGGAACTCATCCAGCCATCATATATGCAGTGAGCCAGGTGAGACAATTTTCAATTAATCCTGGGAAACAATACTGGAATGTAGTTAAGAGAATCCTAAAATACTTAAAGGGTTCAACTTCCTTGAAGTTAGAGTTTTCAACGTGCGAAAATTCTGCATTGAAATCTTTCTGTGATGCCAACTGGTGATCAGATGAGGATGACAGTCATTCATTCACGAGATACCCGATTGTACTTCCAGGTACATCCATCATCTGGCCAAGCAGAAAGGAACCCACTGTAGCCCTATCCACCACTGAAGTGAAATACATGGCACTTACAGAATCTGGACATTGAGACACGGTGCCAGCCAGAGGCTCAACATCTGACCTGAGTTGTCACTACGCATGCGCAACCCAGCGAACGCCACTGTGTAGACTGCCACAGTATGGCCCACATGTTTAGAGACCACTAATAACCTGTCATTAGCATTACTGTGTATACTACATACTGCTGTTACCAATAAATCTGCAAGTCTGGTTAAGGATCTCTCTGTGTGGACTAACCTCAATTTCGCATTCCGCTGTCACCCTATTGCAATTAGGGAAGCCAATGATGCCTTTTTTTCAAATCTCAATCCCGAGATTCATGAGATACCCTGGATTGAATTGATCAATGAAAATATTATTATTCTGTATCCCCCCAGGAATAAAATAGCATTCAGCAGCCACACAGGAATAAAAATAAAACTTTCATATACCCCAGCCCCCACGCCACAGGATTCAGGAATAAAATAACATACATCATGGGCTGGCCAGCTCCACAGAAAAAATATAAAACTTTCATGCCTCTCACAGGAATAAAATAATTTTCGTCTCATGCCCCCCCCCCACCGAAGCCACCCCAGCCCCCCCCACCAGCCCACACAACAAAAACTAGGCTGTGTGTGACAATGACAATAAAACATTACACATTCACCCTGTACAGCTGTCTTCTCCTCCAGTCCTCATCTTCCTCCCCCTCTCAGGCCGCACTGGCTCCAGTCCGGTGTGCTGCTCATCTCAGGAGACAGGGACCAGGACCAGGGAGTAGTAAGCCAGGCCTCCGCTTATTAGCCACTGGCCGCCCACAGCAGACTTCTCCAGAGCAGGCGGGTGCAAGCTGATGTGTGGCTATGCAACGGGACCCCCCTATGACTAACACAGCTGCACAGCCATTGGAGGTCTGAGGGCAGCATAGTGCTCAGCGCTGCCCCAGCACTGAAGAGAATGTGCACAGATTAATCCTGAGATTCAAATCCTGGCGGTTTTCACTCTAATAGTGCGTACACACTGGGCGATAAAGTGGATGACTGAACGATAACGATATCGTTATCGTTCAGTCGTCCACTTTATTGTCCATTTTTAACCCCAAAAAGATGAATGATGACGACGACGCGCGTTCCCGCGGGTCGTTCGTCATCATCGTTCATCGGGCTGACATGCAGGCCAACCTGACGATCTCGTCAGGTTGCTGCATGTCAGAGAATGGGGGAGAGAGCCCGGCGCTGAACGATATCGTTAATGATATCATTCAGCGGCTGTGCTCAATGTCATGAACGACATTGAGCACAGCCTGCCGGGGACAACACTACACGATATCGCTCAGGGAGCATATCGTGTAGTGTGTACTAGGGGTGAGCGGGTTCGGATTTCTGAAATCCGAACCCCCCCGAGCCCCCCCCGATCCGAGGCCGATCCGAGTCAGGCTCGACTTTAACCGCCTGACTTGGATCTGAAATCAAGGCAAAACGTCATCATCCCGCCTTCCGGGTCTCGCGGGTTTTGGATCCTATATAAGGTACCCGCGTCGGCACCATTTTCTCACTCGGCTGTGGACAGTGAAGAGGGAGGGTGGGAGTTAGGGCTGGCTGGGCTGTCTAGTGTAGTGTAGTGCCAAGCGTGCGCCTGTGTCCCATAAATAAAGGGCCGGCTGGATTGACCGCTAAAGGGTGCTGTAACCCCCAAAGGGCACTCCAAACAAAATAAAAATATATATTTTTTTGTGTTTGTGAATTGTGTGCACTGTGGCTGCACGTGCATCAACAAAGTAGTGCCAAGTGTGCGCCTGTGTCCCATAAGTAAAGGGCCGGCTGGCTCATTTCTTAAAGGGTGGTGTAACCCACAAAGTGCACTAGTCTCCAACAAAAATAAAAAATTATTTTCTGTGTTTGTGTGCGCCTTAGCCGCACGTATATATCAATATAACATAAATGGAGGACCAAACTTTCTCCGATAAAAATAAAATAGGGAAAGATCAAAAAACACTTCCTCCTAGTGCTGAAGCTGCTGCCACTAGTCATGACATAGACGATAACATGCCATCAACGTTGTCTGCCAAGGCCGATGCCCAATGTCATAGTAGAGGGCACATACAATCCCAAATGACAAAGTTCAGGAAAATACCTTGAAAAAATCATTTAAATCATCTGAAGAGAAAATTAAACTTGCCAATATGCCATTTACAACACGGAGTGGCAAGGAACGGCTAAGGTCTTTCCCTGTGTTCATGACTAGTGGTTCAGCTTCACATGACGATGGAAGCCCTCCTCCCGCTAAAAAAATCAAACGAGTTAAGCTGGCAAAAGCACAGTGAAGAACTATGCGTTCTAAGAAGATATCACAAATACCCAAGGAGAGTCCAAGTGTGGTGGCGGTTGCGATGCCTGACCTTCCCAGCACTGGACGGGAAGAGGTGGCTCTTTCCACCATTTGCACGCCCCCTGCAAGTGCTGAAAGGAGCACCCACAGTCTACTTGCTGATATGCAAATTGAAGATGCCACTGTTGAAGTACAACAGGATGAGGATACTGGTGTAGCTGGCACTGAGGAGGAAGTTGGCGAGGAGGATTCTGATGGTGATGTGGTTTGTTTAAATCAGGCTCCGGGGGAGACAGTTGTTGTCCGTGGGATGAAAAAGCCCATCACGGTCATGCCTGGGCAGAAGACCAAACATTCCACCTCTTTGGTCTGGCAATATCTATCCAAATCCGGACAACAACTGTCTTGCCATATGTAAAGGTGAAATAAGTAGGGTTAGGGACGTTAACCACCTAGGAGCATCCTCCCTTATACGGCACCTGCAGCGCGTTCATAAAAAGTTACTGTCAAGTTCAGAAACTTTGGCTAAGACCGTAAGCAGTCCAGGGACACCTAAATCCCTTTTTCCTGTTTTATCCAAGGAATCGGTGGATGAGGACGCCATCTTGCCTCCGTAGAGCCAGTTTGTGCAGGGACACATTAATTGCCAGCTTGTTTTGTGGGGGCCCAAACCAACCAATCATTTCAGCCACAGTCATGTGGCAGACCCTGGCACTGAAATGATTGGTTTGTTAAAGTGTGCATGTCCTATTTATACAACATAAGGGTGGGTGGGAGGGCCCAAGGACAATTCCATCTTGCACCTCTTTTTTTTCTTTGCAGTATGTACTGTTTGGGGCCTAGTTTTTCAAACTGCCATCCTGTCTGCCACTGCAGTGTCACTCCTAGATGGGCCACGTGTTTGTGCCGCCCACTCGTGTCACTTAGCATAGTCATCCAGCTACCTCGGTGCAATCTTTTGGCCATAAAAACAATATTGTGAGGTGTGAGGTGTTCAGAATAGACTGGAAATGAGTGGAAATGAAGGTTATTGAGGTTAATAATAGCATAGGAGCAGAAAAACCCACAAATTCTGTGATTTAAGCTGTTTTTATGCTTTTTTAAAAAAAAATACAGATCCAAAACACAAAACCCAGAACCCAAAACACGGAAGGGTGGTTTTGGCAAAACCAATCCAGATCCAAAACACGAAGAAAGATCCAGATCCAAAACCAAAACACAAAACACGAAAAGTGGCCGGTGCACACCCCTAGTGTGTACCCACCATAAAGGTGCGTACACACTGGGCGATAAAGTGGACAACTGAACGATAACGATATTGTTATCGTTCAGTCGTCCACTTTATCGTCCATTTTTAACCCCAAAAAGATGAACGATAACGACGACGCGCGTTCCCGCGGGTCGTTCGTCATTATCGTTCATCGGGCTGACATGCAGGTCAACCTGACGATCTTGTCGGGTTGCAGCATGTCAGGGAATGGGGGAGAGAGCCCGGCGCTGAACGATATCGTTAATGATATCGTTCAGCGGCTGTGCTCAATGCATACTTGCCGACAATCAGCTCCAGCCTTCCGGGAGGGAGCTGATTGTCGGCTAACAGCGGGGGCAGCCATTGGGGGCGGAGCCGCACGATCACGTCATCGTGGCTCCACCCCCTCTTCACAACGCCGTTATTTTCGGTGTTGTGAAGCTGGGGGCGGGGTCACGATGACGCGATTCAGCGCGAATCGCGTCACCGGCCCCTCCTGCTGTGGGGGTTTATAGTTGTTTCAGGGGGGATGTAGGGAGGGTCAGAGACTTCCGGGAGGCTTGGCTGCCTTTCCGGGGGGCCGGGAGCGGCACCCAAAAATCGGGAGGCTCCCGGCCAAATCGGGAGGGTAGGCAAGCCTGGCTCAATGTCATGAACGACATTGAGCACAGCCTGCCGGGGACAACACTACACGATATCGCTCAGGGAGCATATCGTGTAGTGTGTACCCACCATTAATCCCGTTATCCCGCCGATCCTGGGATTGGCCTCACTAATTGTAACCATCCAAGACATACCAATAGGCTATATCAATAATGTCTCCAGCTGTCTCTCTGCTATTTGCTCCTGGATTTCCCAGTGTTTTCTTAAATTTAACATGACTAATAAGTAGGGAGCTCATCATCTTTCCAACCTCCAAAGTCTCCTCACGTCCCTCCATCTCAATATGGACAATATTACCATCTGTTTTATTATTATGCAAGTCCACTGTCTAGGAGTTATCACTGTGTATCACACCGGAACTCTGTTTTTCTTCCTATCAGACTCTCAATCTCTATACTGTACAAAGCTTCAAACAGGCTTTCAAACCGCATTTCTTTAATAAAGTCTACCAGCTGTAATCCTAACCACCACTCTGTGTTCCTCACACACTGTCTCTCCCCTCTGTTTGTCTGCCACTCCCCTATAGACTGTATGCTCTCTATTCCTCAGTCTACTCTCCCCTTCTTCACTAATACCATCACCTCCTTTCCTTTGCCAAAAGCACTTTCAGTTTCAGCTGGTGCTGCTTTTGTGGGTATGATTAGTGTAAATGTAATGATAATTTGGCTTGTATCCTCCTATGTTCTGCACTGTTTTGAACGAATAGTCTTTTGCACTATATTTCTTGTTATGTTTTCACATTAGTGGTGGAACTAGCGGTGGTGCAGCCGGTGGCTTGCACAAAGCCGCCTGCATCCGCCACCAATGTCCTCCGGGCCCCACAGTAGTTAAGTGTAGTGCAGACTGCAGTGAGAGCGGTTCGCACTACACAGTAACAAACACACCGCCACCAGCAGTGGCAGTGTGTTTGTTATAGCAGCCAGTGAGAGTCAGACAGACTCTCACTGGGTGCTGCAGCAGGTGATGGGAGAGACGTCATGACATCTCTCCCATAGTGCAGAGCGGGCAGAGAGGAGCAGATAGCGGCGGTCGCGGCAGGAGTGGGGATTCAGGTAAGGTGTGTGTGTGTAAGGGGCATGGGCACTGACACTGCATAGGCGGGGCGCTACTGGGGGCACTGTATAGTGGGGACTACTACTGAGGGCAATGCATAGGGGGGACTACTACTGGGGGCAATGCATATGGGGACTACTACTGGAGGCACTTCATAGGGGGACTACTACTGGAGGCAATGCATAAGTGGACTACTACTGGAGGCAATGCATAGGGGGACTACTACTGGAGGCACTGCATAGGGGGACTACTACTGGAGGCAATGCATAAGTGGACTACTACTGGAGGCAATGCATAGGGGGACTACTACTGGAGGCACTGCATAGGGAGGACCACTTCTGGGGGCACTGCATAGGGGGCTCTACTGGGGGTACTGCACAGGGGGACCACTACTGGGGGCACTGCATAGGGGGCCCAAAGCATATTCCACCACTCTCTAGTTTTTCCACTGTTTCACATTGGCTCCATATCTACTTTGTAAGGCGCTGCAGACCTTTTATGGAGCACCATAAATAAAGGATAATAATATATGAAAAAATACACATTTCATAATATCAAAAAACAAATTTTGTTTAACTTTGTATTTTATCATCATGCATTAGCAGCTATTCTGCTGTGCTGCATCTGTTTTAATGCTGTGTAAAATAAGAAAATAGGATTGCCCCTTCTAAGCATAACCATCACTAGCACTTCTGCCTAGTCTGGTATTGGAATTTTTTTTTGAGACAAAGGGCATGAGGTCTCCCCAGTTTTTCCATCACTAGAACTAGGCTTGACAATCCCCCAAACCCCTTGCGGCAGTTCCCATGCTCTGACCAATTAATGTAGCCCTGTCACGGTTGGTGTTTGAGAGTTACCCAACTCAGGTGTTGAACTGAATTCAGCGGAGACCGGCTTGACTGGAACCGTGGATGACGTAAATAGCTCTATTTGCATATGAATTGCATGGCATTGAGAACTGCCTTTGATGATAAATGACAGGAACAGGAAACTTGTAACGTTGGAGGGGAAAACCAAATGATGTGAGGGCTTTGAGGACTGAGGGCCTGATTCATCGTGCGCAAACCGTCGCTCCGGGTCTCGTACCAAAGGGGGCGTCCTATCGATATTGAGTGGGGCCGGCCCCACTGACATCACAAGTGATGTCAGTGGGAGTGCTTTCGGCTCTGTTTGAGCCGAAAGCACTCTTGGGCTTGCGGCAACGAGACCCTACCACAAGGGTCTCGTCGCAAGCCCGATAGTCGCTATGGTCTTGACTATCGCGACCATCTTCCTGGCCACTCGCTATAGCGGTGGGTGGTCACCCACAGCTATGCGAGCAGCCAGGAGGCCGTTCTAAAAAAAAAAAAAGGCCGGCCCTGATTCAGAGCGAGCGCTCTGTCAGAGCGTCCAGCTCTGAATCAGGCCCTGAGTTTGAGTCAAGATACTGTAAGACTGCCACTGTGGTGGAACTACAAATCACAAAATATGCCTTGTCTACTGCCGACTGTTTCACAAGCAGGGAAGTTGCTCCACCTAAGATCTGCCCCCAGACTCCCGCCTCCCATGCCCTCTTACCCGCAGTTCTGTCTGGTGCATCCTTGTTAACATCCAGCTCCTGGAAGATTTGCAGCCGCTCTTACGCTCGGGCTCGCTGCACAGGTCCACTGCTAGAGCTGCCACAGGGAGGAGTGGGACAGGGAGTTGTGGGTTAGGGGGGGGGGGGGCGCCAGAGTCACACTGGCATGAGAAGCTGCTGAGAAGCAGTGACATCAATGAGCGGGGACAGGCTATGGATAGACAGAAGCGCCATCTGATGGTCTGACATGGAGCCCTCCACTTGTATATGGTTATGGTATCTTCTCAACTGCCAGGAAGAGGTGCCATGTATTGGGCGGCCGTGAAGGTACACTCCGGGTACATATTTACAGCCCTAAGTGGGGTGAATATGTTGTGGGCAATGGAGGAGGTTCCCCTTCAGTGCTGGCGCCCGGCACCAGGCACCTCCATTGTCTCCCATAGTTCTGCTCCTGACTATGGTTATCCACAAAGTTTTCAGAACATTTTCAAACTAAAAGAGATGTGGAAGATGATATGTACAGCAAGATTGGGCTAAGGAAATGAGGAAGGTCCCCAGAGGTGCAAAATACCAATGAAAAAGGTCACTTAAAATAGCTAAAACTATTGACTAAAGGGTGTTGTGTTATAATGAAATAAATAAAGTATTTTATCATTAATACATTGGTCTTCAGCAGTACAGTAGCCTACTTACTTGCATATCAAAGGGAAAAAAATGGAAAGATAGCGCTTATAGACAATCATATACTTACATTTATTCAACACAAATACTAAAAACAGAAACAAAGATACAGATTTTGAAAAAAAAGATAACAACAATGTTCCAATTATAGCACATACATCGGAATGGGGATGCAATCGGGAAGCCGGCTGACATTATACCGACAGCCGGCTTCCCGACTGTCCTATCCCGGCGAGGGTGAAATGACTGGCGTCTAGATGTAGATGACACTCATTTCACCGACGCCGGGAGACCGGCGCCTGGCATCCCAATCGAAGGGATGCCAGGCGCCGTGAGCGGACAGCTGCGGGGGTGGAGGGTTAGGTTTAGGGCTCCCGGGGGGGACTTAGGGTTAGGCACCCCCCTGGGAGGTTAGGGTTAGGCTAGGAGGAGGGAGGGTTAGGGTTAGGCACCCCTGGGGGGGAGATTAGTGTTAGGCAGGGGCGTATCTACCCATTGGCCAGGATGGCACTCGCCAGGGGCGCCAGCCAAGGGGGGGCACCATCCGGGCTGCCACCCGTGGCCAGGGGGTAGAATGAAAACAGGGCTGCCAGGACTGCAGTCCCATGTATGCCCCTGTGGCTCGGCGGCTCCTCAGTGCAGCAGCAGCATCGATGAGACGCACATGACGTCACAACGTCAAGAGCGCCTTGTTAAAAAAAAACTTTATTTATTCTATTGTACAAGGCAGCCGCCTGAGCCACGTAAGCTTCCCCCCTCCGCGCTCCCAACCAGAGTCATGCGTGTGACATCATACGCACGCGCGTATGACTTCAGATGGGCGGAGGAGATTGGACTGGAGAGATGAGGTTCCCGGGACACACCTACCCAACGTGGAGGGCGCTATCCATCAGGATCAAGTAATCCACAAGTTGGACACTGCTGCACTACTGGAACAGGTAAGCTGCATTCAACAGGCAGCTGGGAATTTAGCAAGGGGGAAGGGGTACAGATAGAGGAGGAATAGGGGGTACAGATAGAGGCAGAAGGGTGCACATATGACACAGAGGAATACGGGGTACAGACAGGCTGAAGAGGGTACAGTTAAAGGCACAGAAAGAATAGGGGGTACAGAAAGGCACAGAGAGGCAGAATGGAGCACAGATAGAGGCACAGAGATGAATTGGGGATACATATAGAGGCACAGAGACGAATATGGCGTATAGAGTCAGTGGGGGGTACATATAGAGACACAGAGAGGCAGACGGAGGAAAAGAGAAGCACGTACAGATACAAGGAAGTACAGGTAGAATTATTCCGAAAATATGGGGGGGAGGGGGCGCCAGTCTATTACTTTGCCAGGGGTGCTCGGACCCCTAGATACACCCCTGGTGTTAGGTACCCCCCCCCGGGGGACTTAGGTTTAGGCAGCGGGAAAGGGGGGGTTAGGTTTAGGCACTTGGGGGAGAGGTTAGGGTTAGGCACCCCTAAGGGAGGGTTAGGGGGGTAGGTTAGGTTAGTTAATACTTACCTAGGGACGATCAGGATTTCCAGCGCTGTCGGGCTGCCGCTGACGGGATCTGTTCCACTGTCGGCCTGACGCTGCTGGGAATCGAACATGCAGCCAGCGGTATTACATACCGATTCCATCGGAATGATAGCCAGCCTAACTGAAACTGTATATCCACACCAGAATAAGCTACCTGCATTTACCCATTCAAAGTCCCAAATTTCCCAAGGGATATATCCAGAATGATATACAGTAGGTCCCAAGAAACAAGTTACTGCACCTAAGCAAGTGGTCCAAGTCCAATTAAGGAACCAGATCCTGGTTAATGAATAAGGATCCCAGGGTCTGTATTGTAGTAAATAGCAATCTAACCACAACAATTTAGGCTCCATAGATCATATAGCCGGTATTTTAAACTCCGCGATTCAACTGCATAGCGTGTAATGTTCTTACCGCATAGTCCGGAGCTCTGACAGTAATATAACAGGCACTTAAGGGGTTGGGATGCTGACTACTGAAATGCCGCCTACTGTTATTGTATACTAAGGGCTCCGTACTCCATTGCTACCAAGGGAGATAAATCTTCTTGCCGGTTTTTACTGCTGACACCTAGAGCATCACTATACACCTTGCAACTTCAAGTGTTTGCTTTGGAAAGTAATCACGTTGCAGCAGTCCGGGAGGCCCTCAAGCCGTTTTATCATCTGCCTGCTATATTACTGTCGGAGCAATTTTGTTTTTAGTATTTGTGTGTTGAATAAATGTAAATATATGATTGTCTATCAGCGCTACCTTTCCAATTTTTTCCCTATGATTGCTTTTTAGTGGATTGTAGTTTCCACTTAAGATAGCTGCTGCTTTTAGACAATTATATCTACTCGGATCTGCACACCTTTTCTGTTCTTTTACTTACCTGCATATATACAGTATGTATATAATGTTACCATTATGCTCACAGAAAGGATGTGTTGACAATTTTATGTTCCATCGAGCGTGTAAGTAGGAAATTCCTTAAAAACCAACCAGCATACATAGGACCTGATTCAGAGATTTACACAATGATGATATTTACGCAGATCAAGAGATTGTTAGCCAATGCACATGCGTGTAAGTTGTACTGTGCACATGTAGCAATTGGTTTGTGATTATGCTCGCAGAGGAGATTTATTCCCAAAGTGAGTGACAGGTAGTCAGCGTTGGGGGTGTATTGGGTGGGGGGGTGGCTTGGCAAATTCAGGCATGTTGGGACTGTATAAACTCCGTTTTGGTGTGCATAAATTAGCCATTGTGATCTCCTTCGCTGCATGAGAGTTATCTGCATATCAGGAGAGACACTGAGCCATATTCAATTAGAGGCGAAGTTTTCGCCTGTCCGACTGTTCGCTTCATTCGCCTGTTTCAGAGGCGAATTTATTCCGTGCTTGTCCCTGCTTTTCGCCTAATTCAATTGCAAAACAGGCGAACACGGAAACAGGCGAATACGGAACAGGTGAAAAGTATTGAAAGAACTGGGGAAATCAGTCTGTACCCCAGAAAAAGATGCACTAACATAGGGAATCAGTATAGATGTGTACTAATAACCCTAATAAAGCTATTTTGTGTACTTAAGTTGTGTAAATTGCTTGCTATTAGCGTTTTTGTAAAAGTGGTGAAGAATGGCATAAAGCTGTAGTTTTTGGTGAAAATAAGAATTCCTGTCAAATTTGGGGTGCTTGAAAATGGGTGCAAGCATGTTTTTATGTCTCTAAAGTGAACTTTTAAAAAACGTGAAAAATCCACCTGCTGCATGCACCTGCAATCCCAAAAACACCTGACCCATACTTGTGGATCCCCAAGAAGTCTTTTTCGCTACTTTTAATGTTTATCCCCCCACTTTTTAAATTTACACCCCAAAAATTATATGTCTTTTTTGGGGTGTTCTTAGGTTTTAGTTTCTGTTTTTTTTGCGTATTTGTCCTTTGGGGGGCTGTCCCAAGGGGTCTTAGTTGTTTCCCCACGTTTGCACCCCAAAATAAAGATTTTGCATTTCTTTTCACCAGCTATTGATTGGAGAATCATTTTTGGAGAATTGTTTCCACTTAGGCGAAATTGTCCTGGAATTGAATTTGGCGAATTTTTTTTTAGGCGAATTTTTCACAAAAAAACAGGCGAATATGGCTTTTCGCCTCTAATTGAATTCCCCTCACTGAGTACTGGACACTACACAATGATTAAAACTACAGGATCTGAAATATCTAATTTTTTAGATTTTATTGTAGGTGAAAATTCTCAAGATGACCTTTCTCAAACCCAACATTCTGTGATGGGCAACTTGGTATTATCCACTCCACTGAAAGTGACATTCTTAAGGAGACATTAAGAACCCACCTGAAAACATGTTATGGATTGCATAGACCACATCGTATCTGTGGATTGTTGTTGTTATTATTATTATTATTATTATTATTATTATTATTATTATGTAGTGATGTAAAAAGTACATATAAAAGTACAAAGAACCATAGCAAGACACACAAGTACATACAAAGGTAGAATGCAAAAAAGAACAATATATACATGGTAGTCGCTAGAAAATCAGTGTTGGCTGAAACTGATCACCAATTGATGTGCAAAGCGAACAAACTATTAGAATACTATGAGGGGGGGGGTAGCATGGATAAGGAAAGGAAGAGTGCAGTAGATGAGCAAAAAAGGTCCTTCTCGTGAGAACTTATAAATTATGGGGGAGGGGTAGTTAAACATGAGTGAATCGAAATAAGTCAATGTGCAGGAAAAAGAGGAGTGGATTACTAAGATGGTAGGCTTTGAGAAAGGGATGGGTTTTGAAAGCTCATTTGAAGCTAAGGGGAGTGAGTGTCACAGGTGGGGAGCAGCACTGGCAGATAATAAGCTGGGAAGAGAGGCGGTGGTCATTGGCATAGCAAAGAGGTGGACATTAGTGTGTAGGGGGATACAGTGCATCTGGAAAGTTCACAACGCTTCAGTTTTTCCACATTTTTTTATGTTACAGCCTTATTCCAAAATGGAATAAATTCATTTTTGTCCTCAAAATTCTACACACAATACCCCATAATGACAAAGTGAAAAAAGTTTTTTTGAGATTTTTGCAAATTTAATTTAAAAAAAAACCCTCAGAAATCACATGTACATAAGTGTGCCATGAAGCTCAAAATTTAGCTCAGGTGCATCCTGTTTACACTGATCATCCTTGAGATGTTCCTACAGCTTAATTGGAGTCTACCTGTGGTAAATTCAGTTGTTTGGACATGATTTTGAAATGCATACACCTATCTAAATAAGGTCCCACACTTGACAGTGCATGTCAGAGCGCAAACCAAGCATGAAGTCCAAGGAATGGTCTGTAGACCTCCAAGACAGGATTGTCTCGAGGCACAAATCTGGGGAAGGGTACCTAAAAATATCTGCTGCTTTGAAGGTCCCAATGAGCACAGTGGCCTCCATCATCCATAAATGGAACAAGTTCGGAACCACCAGGACTCTTCCTAGAGTTGGCCGGCCGTCAACACTGAGCGACCATGGGAGAAGGGCCCTAGTCAGGGAGGTGACCAAAAACCCAATGGTCACTCTGTCAGAGCTACAGCATTCCTCTGTGGAGAGAGGAGAACCTTCCAGAAGGACAACCATCTCTGCAGCAATCCACCAATCAGGCCTGTATGGTAGAGTGGCCAGACGGAAGCCACTCCTTAGTAAAAAGCACATAGCAGCCTGCCTGGAGTTTGCCAAAATGCACCTGATGGACTCTCAGACCATGAGAAACAAAATTGTCTGGTCTGATGAGACAAAGATTGAACTTTTTGGCGTGAAGGCCAGGAGTTACAGTATGTTTGGAGGAAACCAGGCACCGCTCATCACCAGGCCAATACCATCCCTACAGTGAAGCATGGTGGTGGCAGCATCATGCTGTGGGGATGTTTTTCAAGTGGCAGGAACTGGCAGACTAGTCATTATAGAGGGAAAGATGAATGCAGCACTGTACAGAGACATCCTGGATGAAAACCTTCTCCAGAGCGCTCTTGACCTCAGACTGGGGTGACGGTTCATCTTTCAGCAGGACAACGACCCTAAGCACACAGCCAAGTTATCAAAGGAGTGGCTTCAGGACAACTCTGTGAATGTCCTTGAGTTGCCCAGCCAGACTCCAGACTTGAATCCAATTGAACATCTCTGGAGAGATCTGAAAATGGCTGTGCACAGACGCTTCCCATCCAACCTGATGGAGCTTGAGAGGTGCTGCAAAGAGTAATGGGCGAAACTGCCCAAAAATAGGTGTGCCAAGTTTGTGGCATCATATTCAAAAAGACTTGAGGCTCTAATTGCTGCCAAATGTGCATCAACAAAGTATTGAGCAACGGTTGTGAATACTTATGTACGTGTGATTTCTTAGTTGTTTGTTTTAAAAAAAAATAGCAAAAATCACAAAAAAACTTTTTACACGTTGTCATTATGGGGTATTGGGTGTAGAATTTTGAGGACAAAAATGAATTTATTCCATTTTGGAATAAGGCTGTAACATAACAAAATGTGGAAAAAGTGAAGCGTTGTGAATACTTTCCGGTTGCACTGTAAGGTTAGAGATTTAGGGGTGGAGAGGATTGCTGATGGCTTTATAGGTGAGTGTGATGTGTTTGAAGTGTACCCTGTAAGGAAAGGGAAGCCAGTGTAAGGGGATGTAGTTAGGAAGCCGGTAGTCGACTGTGAAATCCCGGCATGGGACTAATGATAGGCGTCTAAATACCGATGCCTATCATTAGCCCCACGCCAAAATCCCGATGCCAGGCATACCGATCGTACGTAAGCCGGGCATCAGGAGCGCTAAGCCGCTGGGTGGGAGGGTTAGGATTAGGGACTCCAGGGGGGACTTAGGGTTAGGAACCAGGAGAGTTAGGTTTAGTGTCAGGCATCCACCGGGGGGCGGTTAGGGTCAGGCGCCCCCCGGGAGGGTTAGGTTTAGGGTGCGGGGAGGGGGAGTTAGGTTAAGGCACCCCTGGGGGGAGGTGAGGTTAGGGATAGCCTACTTACCTCCCCTGTCGGGATCTTCAGCTGCCGGCCTTCTGGCTTCGTATTTCATCCGCCGGGCTGATGTCCGGCGGTGTTTCATACAGAAGCACAGTGGTTAGACAGAGAAATGAGTTGAGCAGTAGCAGCTTTAAGGATGGACTGGAATGGTGAGAGTAGGGAAGTCCAGATAGGAGGAGGTTGCAGTAATTTAGTCGAGAGATGATCAGTAAGTGGAATGATGGTTTTAGTGACATACAGGTTGAGAAAGTCTACTGCTAGCATGCTGCATGAAGGTGAAATGGCATTAATTGGAGAAGACATGAATATAGTGTTTGAAAGAGAGGGTGGATTTGCAGATAATTCATTGGCAGCTGACTTTTGACAGAGGATGGAGTTATATCATCATTTAATGAGAAGATAATGGGGTGTTAGATAACACTGGAGGGTGGAAATATGATTAGCACAATTTTAGACATATGAAGTTTAAAGCGGTGGAACACCCTGGAGGAAATAGTAGAAAGACAGCAGGAGACAATAGAGGGGTAGAGGGGGAGAGGTCATGGGAGGAAAGGTGGATCTGAGTATTGGTATTAGAGGCAAAAGAGCTGATGAGCTCGATAAGGGAGGAAATGCATGAGGAAAAAGGGTCAAGAAAAGAACTTTGAGGGGAGAGATTGAGAGTTTGAGTCACAAGAAGAGACAGAGAAAAAGTGGTCAGTGAGGTATGAGTGACAGTGTTATTTTAATTCTCAACATTCTTCTATTACTTTTCTTTCATTTTTTTTATGATTTTAATTATGATCTCATTGTTGTTTTTTTATATTGAATACAAATTAAATTAAGTTTTAACTATTCATCTTGTAACATATAAAACATGCATGGTATAGTGTTCTAAACGAACAGATAATTATCTATTGATAATCTACAAATGACAAGTATGTATGCCTGGCAGTCTATAGTTGTAGGATGAACCATCATAGTGTACATGTAAAGGAAACCATTCAAACATATTTTCATTGAGGGTCTAATGGTGTTTAACCTATGTATCAACATGGCTTCTAATTTCAACAGGGTTTTGGTCCTATCGCTGGCTCATACTGGGGGAGAGACATAATCAATAATTTTATATTTTAAGGTGGCCAGGTCATGTTTATGTTCTATAAAGTGATATGCAGCTGGTTCCCTGCCTTCCAGTGCTAGCCTGATGAACGATCTATGTATCGCTATTCATGTTTTTAATTGTCTTACCCACACGTAGGAAACCACATGGACAGCAAACACTAAGTGATGAATTGTTTGTGCATATCTAAACGTGTCTAATCGAAAAGTGTTTCCCAGATTGCATATGCACAAAGGACTTACCGCTTTGTAGATATATGCATGTAGTACATTTATTAAACTTATAGCAGTCTGGCTTTCTGGTCCATATAGTGGTAGTACTGTGAGACTAAAAATTAGATATATAATTATGGACTACCTAATACTTAATGTTTTGGAGTTAAGCATGGCATCAGGGAAGTGTCCCTTTTTATTCACTTTAGTCTTCAAAGAGTCATATCTAAGGATCATTGACATGCTGCTGGTGTTGGTGAGGTGACGTAGCGGCTGCAGTCAGCATTCCAGAAAATGGAGAAATGTCGGCCCCATTTTCTGGGAGTGGCAAAGCCAGTGGTCTTGGACGCAGCTTTCCTGGCTCCGGCAGTTTACTGGACACCCTAAGTAACCTGAGGGTTACTCAGATGTACGATGGTCACGCAGTTGATCCGATGGCTTCGTCTCTGGACGCCGCAGTGGATCAGAGGAGCCAGCAGTGGCTTTTGCATATATTTGCACAATGGCTGCGTACAACTATGCAGCCACTGTGCTAAAGCATCATCCATCTTTGATTCAGGTCCCATGCTGCACAGCAAGGGGTGCAAATACATTTATTGTTTTATATAAAGGGTAAATACTGGCAGCATTTGCATGTAGCCCACAAATTCTGGCCAGTTTTATTTTTACACTGCAATTTACATTTGAGTTAGGACACACCCCTCGCAAATTTAAATCCCATCACACTTTAAATTTGCTCCCACCTCTGAGTCACTCCCATAATGAGATAATCTAAGGTGTAATGCTGCGAACTTTGTATAGTGTCCCTGACAGCCATGTTCACTTAGAAATGCTGTTGAACATGGTTGTCAGAGACACTATCCAAGTAACCAGATGCAACATTTTATATTGCATACATTGGGGTATATTTACTAAGGTGTGGGTTTTTAGAAGTGATTTTGTTGCCCATAGCAACCAATCAGATTCTAGCTATTACCTTCTAGAAGGTGCTAGATAAATGTTAAGTAGAATCTGATTGGTTGCTATGGGCAACAAAACCACTTCTAAAAACCCGCACCTTAGTAAATATACCCCATTGTTAAATTTGACCCGAGCATGTTTCTTGACATAGCATTAAAATAGTTTGGGAAAGGTATTCTTTGTGGGGCACGCACATTAAATAGCTACTAATGAAACTTAAGAACTACAAAACATTAAAAAAAACAATAAATAAAACAATAGTAAAATTATATATTCCAAATAAAGTTCCTGTTCCTAAATGTCAGTCTGTGTACTGTGATCACTTCTGGTAATGCTAGTCTATGGAATACTTACCTGTATTAACCATACTTATCTACCTTTAATAACCTCTTCCCGGGAGAAGCCCGGGGAAGAGAAGCACCGGAAAAAAAGGCAAAAGTTTCATAAATGGTTCTGATAAACGAGATAGTTTCATACTGCATGTTGTTTGAGTTATCTGTCAAATCAGAACAAAAAAAAAAACAGAGTATTTAATAGTGCACAGGTTCTCAAACTCGGTCCTCAGGACCCCAAACAGTGCATGTTTTACACGTCTCTTCACAGAATCACAAGTGAAATAACTAGCACCGCCTGTGGATCTTTAAAATGTGTCAGTGAGTAATGAACACACCTGTGCACCTGCTGGGTGACCTGGAAAATGGGAACTGTGTGGGATCCTGAGCAGGGCTGCCATCAGAAATTGTGGGCCCGGTGCTGACAAAATAGACAGGGCCCCCCCCCCCCCACCACCTCTTTAGGTAAATGTGGGAGGAGCTGTGGATAATGTGGGTGGAGCTACAGTAACCTTTCCACCAGACAGATTATATGCAAACTGCGCACCTGCCCTATCCACTCACCTGTCACAGAGTCCAGCATGTTCCAGGGTCAGTGCTCCAAGCAGAACTCACTGTGGTAACCCGATTTCACCTATCCTCTGCTGATCCTGCCAGGCAGGGGGTGGGTTCGTGCTTGGAGACACCAGAGCTGAGCAGCTACTGAAAACCCCATCTCTAGCCACTGCTGTGACACCTGCCCGGCCGGAGCTGCATTGCTCCAGCATCAGTACATTAGTGGCTGAAACAGCGGGGGCATTTGGAATAAGGCACTGCCCGTGAGCCACTCACAGCACGCGGACCAGCAGCCATCAGGTGTACCCGCCCCTGATTGGATGCTGTTCTGTGAGCTCCAATTGGCTAGCATCCAGCCCCATATTCATAATGCCGCCGCTGTCTCAGCAACTCCTCGCCGTTTCAGACTGCCCGCGTGCCACCGGCTGGCGGACTGGCATAAATGCGCACTGCTGCTACCCGGGCCCCCCTCTCTGCCGGGCCCGGGACTCCAGTGCCAGCAGTCCCCCCCTGATGGCGGCCCTGGTCCTGATGACCGAGTTTGAGAACCTCTGTAATAGTGCATTGTTAATTACTTTTGTGAAAAATTTATTATAATATGATCATCAGGTACTAGGTGTAACTTACTAAGGTTATATACTTAATGTGACATTGTTTAGGATATTTAAAAAAAAAATTAATAATCCTCATTTGTCCCAATATAGTAACTCTCGTAGACATTGATATTTGTACAAGGAATTGACTGTGTGTACATTGAACTGGAACAATACTGATCAACTGACTTGTAACTATCTCCACAAGGTGGAACGGAATCTGCTACTGAAACTGCCCTTGGAGGCAGAGAAACATGTCAAGGCTATTGTGGACACAGGGCCTGATTCAGAGCCGGACGCTCTGACCAGAGCGCTCGCTCTGAATCAGGGCCCTCCTACCTAAATATGGAGCGGCCTCTTGGACCATCGACAGCACGCCCCCTTTGGTGCGAGATCCCGAGCGACAGCTTGGCTGTCGCTATGCGGGTCTTGCGCATGCGCACGATGGAGCTCCCTCCATCATGCGCATGCGCATTAGGGCACCATCGACCCGCTTGCGAGCGTCCTGCGCTCGCGAGCGGTCTGAATTAGGCTCACAGTTTCCTTACTTGTGTAGTTACTTAACTTACAGTCACTGCTCAATATCATTACTAAAATTGTGGACTACAGACAGACGCAAACTCCTAGAACACATGCCATTCTTTCTGCATTAACCTTGGAACCATGGCCTCATTCAGACACGGACAGTGAGAAGCGTTCGCTTGTAGCAGCCAATGGTTCGCAGTGCGCGTGTGCGAACCACTGCGAAAGATCGGGAAGCGTACGCTCGCCTTACATAGACAGCCCAGCAGAGTGAGTGACAGGAGAAGCCGTTTGTGGGTGGTAACAGGGGCTGGCCACTAGAAACAGGGGAGTGTAGATATGAACGCAGGCGTGCTTGACCGAAATAATGCAGTTTTAGAGGCATAATTTACAGGCAGCGTCATAGTACACGTCACCTGGTTGTATTTCACACTGAAGTGATCGCAGTGCTTGAGGTAGGGTATAGTCTACCTCAAACACTGCGTTCGCTTCCGATGGTTCCCGATGTACCGATAGTTGCATACACTTCCTGGAGATGACGTGCGCTAGTGGGCATCTTAAGACAGGCTGGTGGGCATCTGCATATACAAAGCTTATGGCTTGCCGTGCGTTCACCTGCCATGCCATCACTTAGCCGAATTTGCATATGCTGTGAAAGTGCGTTCGCATCTAGCAACCGGGTCTGAATCAGGCCCCCAGTACTCTGCAGGAACCCAGTACTCTGGCTTTATGGTGGGCACATGTTTTGGGAATACATTAGACACAGCAGCTGTCTCACTTTTCACCTATGTACTGTACTGTTTCACCCTGTATTGTCTTATTGTTTTGCTCTCTGTACGGCGCTGCGGAACACTTGTGATGCCCTATAAATAAAATTTAATAATAATAATACAGAGGAACCATTTGTAAAGTAAGTGACAGATAGTCAGCATTTGGGGGTGGTAACATAACAAGGGGGTGGTTAGAAAACTGCAGGCGTATCTGACCGTTTAATTGTTTTTACATGGGCATGCATAAATTTAATTGCCATCTCCTACGGAGCATGATAGCTCTCTGCTTGTCAGTAGAGCTGCAGTGTCTGCGGCTGGTCAGACTTGACTTACTGTACATGCTACCTGACTGCCCAATGTGTGTCGATGGTATGATGTTTACGCTGTTGCATGTCGTCGAACCGATATGAGAAGGCAGCAGTGGGCATACGCGCACACATGGGGGGTTTCTGAGTACCTAGAAACCCCCCTGCCCACCGTTCAGTAGGTGTAGTGCGGACCGCAGTGAGGGCCTGATTCAGCAGTGAACGCAGATTTCCGATGTTTGCACCAATGCCTGAGTGCAGCTTTGCAATTACGATCCTTACAGGATCAGGCCCTGAGTGCGGTCTGCACTACAAAGTAACAAGCACACCGCCGGCGGCAGTTTGTTTTAGCAGCCAATGAGAGTCAGACAGGGGTACTGCATAGGAGGGGCACTACTGGTGGCACTGTTTAAGGGGCACTACTGGGGGCACTGCATGGGGGGACCACTACTGGGGGCACTGCATAGGGGGGACTACTACTCAGGGCACTGCATAGAGGGGACCACTACTGGGGGCACTGTATAAGGGGCACTACTGTGGGAACTGTATAAGGGGCACTACTGGGGGCACTGCATAGGGGTATCACTACTTGGGGCACTATTTAGGGGGGACCACTACTGGGGGCACTGCATAGGGGAGACCACTACTGCGGGCACTGTATAGGGGGACCACTACTCTGGGCACTGCATAGGGAGGCACTGGCACTACAGGGGGCACTGTATAAGAGGCACTACTGGGGGTACTTCATAGAGGGACCACTACTGGGGGCACTGTATATGGGGCACTGCATAAGGGGCACTACTGGGGACACTGTATAAGGGGCACTACTGGGGGCAATGCATAGGGAACCACTACTGGGGCACTGTATAAGGGGTACTACTGAGGGCACTGTATAAGGGGCACTACTGTGGGCACTGCATAGGAGGACCACTACTGGGGGCACTGTATATGGGGCACTACTGGTCGCACTGTATAAGAGGCACTACTGGAGCACTGTATAAGGGGCACTACTGGGGGCACTGCATAGGGGAGACCACTACTCGGGGCACTGCATAGGGGGGACTACTACTGGGAGCACTGCATAGGGGGGGACCACTCCTGGGGGCACTGCATAAGGGACACTACTGAGGGAACTGTATAAGGGGCACTGCATAGGGGGGACTACTACTGAGGGTACTGCTTAGGGAGACCACTACTGGGGGCACTGTATAAGGGGCACTACTGGGGGCACCATATAAGGGGCACTGCATGGGGGGACCACTACTAGGAGCACTGTATAAGGGGCACTACTGGGGGGAGGGGGGTCTTTAATAAATCATGCTGGCTGTATTTATTTGCCTGCTGCATTCATGTTTTTTAGTGAGGTGTGTGTGTGTATCTGTCTGTACATTTTACTGTAGGTCCTAAATCCTGTGTAAGCTGTTTCTATCTATCTATCTATCTATCTATAGATATATATATGTATTTATTTGTGGCTAGATGTTTTTTCATTGGTTCCTTAACCAAGGATTTGGGAACCCCCCCCCTTTCAAAATCCTGCGTTTGCCAATGGTGGGTGACCCTGTGCTCAGCTAAGCTTGGAATCATTAGGATATTTTCGCAGCTGCATTGTGCACGGAATCACAGCTGCGATTACATTAGCGCCCGCTGCTGAATCAGGCCCCCAACCATAAATAAAATTGCTCCTTTTATAAATCAAATGGTATTGCCCCCTTTATAAAATAAAATATATGGTTATTGGCCTCTTAATCAAGAAATAATCATAATAATAATTATTATTATTATTATTATTACAGTCATTGTTATCTCAGTAATAGATACCTTTAATTCTGTTTTGACAGACCAGATAGCTCAAACAGCATGCTGTTTTATCTGTCTAAAAATTCAGTCTTTGTTATGGTGGTATGTAATCCGCTACACATCAAATTCAGTTCCAGTTTTCAGCTTTTTTTTCTTACCGAACCGCTGCTAACTAAATATTCCTCTGCATCTGCAAATGTGACAGGCAAGCGAGTTGCATATGTGTGCTCTAGAGATTTTTTGACATTGAGATAATGTCATACCAACTGTCCCAGAATGTAAGGGAGGCTCACAAATTTTCAGGGAGTCCCGGAGTCGGTGAACCCCCTTCATCCTACCTACTTCCTATTGAAATGGGTGGGATTGGAAGCATAATGCTTCGAATTGCAGGTCCATAAGGAAGGATGGGGCTAATATGATGTGATTCTATGAGAATTATGAGCATTATGCTGTGAGGGGGAGTGGCCTAATAATGAGATGCACCTGGCCCTGCCCCCATTAGCGATTAGCTGCATCTCCGCGCTGGGGGAGAAAATACATGTTGGCATCTATAGAAAATTATCTGTAAGAGGACAGCTAAGAAAAATCAGATGCCTGCTTAAAAGGTACTTAAAAGTAGTGTCAGAAGGGTACTTTCCCATCACGGCCCTAACTGTGTGGATTTAGTATATTCTCCCTGTGCTTGCGTGGGTTTCCTCCGGGTACTCCGGTTTCCTCCCACACTCCAAAAATATACTGGTAGGTTAATTGGCTCCCAATACAAATTAACCCTAGTGTGTATGTGTGTGCGCATGTGCTAGGGAACATAGGCCCTCATTCAGAGCCGGACGCTCTGAGCAGAGCGCTCGCTCTGAATGAGGGCCGTCCTCCATAAAAATGGAGCGTCCTCCTGGACACTCGTATAGCTGTGGGTCACCACCCACAGCACATACGAGCGTGCAGGATGATGGCCGCGATGGTCTTGACCATCGCGACCATCGCCAGTGCGACCAGAAGCCTGTGGTCGGGTTTTTCGACCACAAGCCCTGGAGTGATTTTGGCTCTATCAGAGCCAAAATCACTCCCACTGACATCACTAGTGATGTCAGTGGGCCGGCTTCTGACGGTAGGCGTTCCCTTGGGAACGCCCCCGTCTGGGAGGCACGCCCCCAGCACGCCCACCAAAGGGGGCGTGCTGTCAATCAACATCGTCAGCACGCCCCCTTTGATCAGACACAACGAGCGAAGGAAAGTCCTTCGCTCGTCGCGTCTCGCGCATGCGCACGACGGAGCTCCCTCCGTCGTGCACATGCTCAGTGCACACCATCGACCTACTTGCGAGAGGACAGCCGCTCGCGAGTGGGTCTGAATCAGGCCCATAGATTGTAAGCTCCACTGGGGCAGGGACTGATGTGAATGGCCAACTATTCTCTGTAAAGCGCTGCGGAATATGTGTGCGCTATATAAATAACTGGTAATAATAATAAATAATACTTTGTATGGGAGAGCTTCTCTAGCAAGGTTTTCATGATTATGTTATTGAGGCTATTATGTGCAATATAAAACAATCAAACAGTAGGGAAAAAACAGATGATAATAAATTGAATTGTTGTAAACCATACACATACATGCATCAGACATTCAGTTACAAAAGAGTTAAGCAGAAGATATTTTACAATGATCATGGAAACTCAGTGTAGGTTGCTCGCCTCCTAAGGTAAACCCATATGAATGGAAACAGAGAAACTTAATTGGCTGCGTATTTGCTTTAAAACAATGCTCAGAAGAACTGGCTGTGCCTCCTCAGCCAGCAGAATGAGAATACAATCATTGCTTTCTCAATGTCTTGTCTCAAGATGTTTCTTTTTTCTGCCCTGAACAAGTCCTGAGGCAAGTTCCAGAGGGTTTTGCAGATCTGGTGTTGGTTTATTTAATTTTAGTATTACAGGGTGGTTTAAGTTGACAGGAAAAAGGATGATGAAGATGGTGGACAAGAAAGAAGTTACATTGTTTTCATTATTTGAGTCTCTCCATATGTAAAATGTAACTTTCGCTAACTACTGGCATTCTGTGCAGGGACCTTGAGAAGCAGGTGCATCCTGCTGACTGCAAATTATTCTCATTATAATCCTCTTGTCTTTATGAGGTTTGGGCTTTGCACACAGCTGAAATTCTCTTTTGAAAATTGTAAGACCATTGCATAGCAGGAGAGACAGGAAGTTGACTAGATCACAGAAAGTGCTTTTATGATAAATAAAACAACGGAGTAAGTTTGAGGATCACAAAGTAGTGATCCTTTCATGTAAGAATCCAGTGTTTAATATTTAAGTATTTATATGTTTATTCTTTACATATAAAGTATATTCCTTTTGACAATCAATCCAGATGTGGCCCACTGTGCTGCTAGCAAACCGTGCTGTGTAGCCGCGACAGTGAAGTGCAATGGGATTCCCAGAAAGGAATGTTGGGCCCCGGGCCCCCAGGCTAGTGTTACTGCAATGCTGCTCACTAAGCAGAGGAGGATTAGAAAACAGACTAGTGTTGTATCTGCCACAAAATAGTTTCCATCTGTAAAATTAGGCACAGGTCAGAGGCAGGCAACATAGGTTCATAAAGAATTAACAAGGCTGAAGTCATGGTATTTGACAGACAAACTTGTTTTGGAACAAACAGATAAGTACCCAGAAAATGATTTAAAGGAATGGGTATGAAGTCCCGAAGGCTCGAAGGATGAAGATGCCAACAAGGGTGGTAAGTATGCTAACCCTACCCCTCTCCCCCCTCTAACCCTAACCCTCTCTTATTGATGCCTAACCTTACCCTCCCCAATCGCACCCTAAACCTAACCCTTCCTGGGGGGGTCCTAACCCTGACATCCCCCCGAGGGTGCGTAAGCCTAACCCCCCCCTCCCCGTAGCCTGACCCTCCCCAGGGGGTGCCTAACCCTAATCTCCTCCTGGGGCCACTAAAACTAACCCTCCCCCCTGCAGCTAACAGTTTACAGGGCCCCGTTTACCTTCGTTCGGGATGCTGGATTTCGTCATCGTCAGGCTAAAGATAGGGACATCTTTAGTCCCGGGTCGGGATTCTGACGCTGGGATTCCGATGGCCGGCTTCCCAGGGCGCTTGTAAATTAACTACATCCTGATATAATATAGCATGAACAACAACAAGTTCCTCAACCACATGTGCTTAGATTGTAATTTGGCTGGTTAATCTTGTAAAAACTAACACAACCAAAAAAACACTTTTCTTGTGTAAATATTGCTCCCTATCCAAACTCTATCTACAAGTATTACTCCTGAAGCAATTCAATATGGCAGAGACGGTTATCCCCATCAGATGGAAATCTCCCTCACCCCATGTATTTTATATTGGTTTTGCAGAATTGACTATTACATGTCTATTACGGTTATCACACTGGCCTCATTGGATAAGAACGCAAAGACATGTCACTTGGTTTGTTGACTGGAATTCAGGGATTCTGGGGGAATTCAGGGACCCTCACCCTAACCCTCCCTCCCCGGTGCCTATATCTAACCTCCCCCGCCCCCCCCCAGTGACTAAACCTAACCTCCCTCTCCCCGCACCCTAAACCTAGCAATAAACCTAACCCTCCCCTAACCCCTGATACTTACCTTCAAGATGCCGGCGGTCGGGATACTGGAGCCAGGATCCCGATGATGTTGGGATTCCGGAGCCGGTATTTAGACCGTCAGCATTCCGCACGCCTGGATTCTGCCTACACCCCGTCCTTCTAGTATACTTACAGGAAAAATGCAGAGTCACTCCCCAGTGAACAGACCCATTCACTGAGCTATCACCACATGATTCCTTCCCTCATTATATAAGGAGCGATAGTGACAGGCAGCCAGGAAATGAATGACTGTGAGGTGCACTCAGACATTAAAGTCCAATCACATGGGCACAAATCGACCAGCCCATAGAATTAAAGTTTAATTTCTTGTTATAAAATAATACATACTGTGTTCTCCGCTTCTCCTTAGTTTCTGCCTCATTAGTCAATGTTCTCACCTTGCTTAGATTGGGTTTAGCACAGAAACAGACAAATCTCAGGTGCACAACTCCAAATTATTAATAATATATATAAATGTAATAAAATTTTGCAATCAATAGAGGTTTTTAGCATAATCATAATAATCATAAAATTTGATTGCATTTATATATATTATTAATAATTTGGAGTTGTGCACCTGAGATTTGTCAGTTTCTGTGCCTGCAATTAGTCTCATCAGGTAGCACCTCCCATCATATATATAGTCAGATTGTGCAGTCCTGAAATCTTTCCCATATACTCCATTTAATATGCTTTATTGCACTTCTGAGGGAAAGGAGACGCCCATATTCTGGATTAGCACCCTTCCTTATTGGTTTAAAAGCATGGAGTATGGTAATGTATATGCACACTGTATTAGCCACAATTCTAGATAAGTCCTACAAGTTATATACTGTAGTGCAACTTTGGTTCATTTATGGGGTGTGGGTCCCCCTGGATTGCGTTGGTTAATCTGTCTCAGGGCACCGCATTATAACACATTTTCCTTTATAACACATTTTAACCCTTCACTGTGTGTTTAATATATATGTAACTTCACTTTTTTATTTTCATTCGTTATATGCAGCTGCAGCTGCTCCTAACTATCTCTTTACACTGCACTTTTCTTACTATGGTGGTGCCCTGGGGCAGCTTGGCTGGGCCGGTTTTGGGGGTCCTGCGCTCTGGATTTGAACCCTAGTATGTTAGGGACCTAACCGAAAGAGGTTACCTGGATATAGTGGGTAGGCCCATAACCTTGGCCATGATTATGCTAAAAACCTCTATTGATTGCAAAATTTTATTGCATTTATATATATTATTAATAATTTGGAGTTGTGCACCTGAGATTTGTCTGTTTCTGTGCCTGCAATTAGTCTCATCAGGTAGCACCTCCCATCATATATATAGTCAGGTTGTGCAGTCCAGAAATCTTTCCTTTGATTGGGTTTGGTACAGGATCCTGACGGTCAGGATGCAGAAGGTCAGAACAGCGGCATTCCGACAACCAAAATACTGATGGATTCAGGTAAGTATTCTAACCCTCCCCCTAACCCACCCCTCCAACAGCCTAACCCACCCCTTCCACAGCCTAACCCTAACTCTCCCATCTCACAGCCTAACCCTATCCCTCCCATATTGCAGCCTAACCCTAACTCTCCCCTCACACAGCCAAATCCTTAACCTCCCCCTAACCCTAACCCTAAGCCTCCCCCTAATGGTGCATACACACGGTCAGATTTTTCTTCAGATCTGAACGATAACGATTGAAAAAAATTGTTCAATCGTTCACATCTGAAGGAAAATCTGACATATCTGATATGCCTGATTGATGAACGATGAACGATGCGCGTTCCCGATGGTCAGATAACGATATCTGACATCTGATGTGTTTGCAGTCAGACTTGGACGAATCCATTAATTTTATTTTAATGCAGTCAAAAATCATTCAAATCGTTCAAAGCTTTGGTAAAATCGTTCAAATCGTTTAACCATTCGTCTGACAGATATGACAAATCTGACTGTGTGTATGCACCATTACGTTAATACTTACTGCCGGACTGTGGGCCTGATTCAGAGCCGATCGTAAGCGGCCGCTCGTTCGCTCTGAGCGATGTTTGCACAACTGCGCATGTGTATGGGTCGTAATGCACATGCGCAGACCAGTCATTGCGGTCGGAAATCGTGCGCTCGCAAAACAGCGAGGGGCTGCTAATGTGATTGACAGAATGTACCATTTCTGGGTAGTAACGGGAAGGTGCTTGAAAACGGGGGAGTGGAGATCCGAACATTGGCGTGCCTAACGGTCAAAAGGGCGTTTAATGGGAGTGCATAATTAGTAAAAGAGCGTCATCGACCACGTCACTTGGTTGTCTTTTGGCTGAACTGCTCGTAGTGATAGCGGTAAGAAAAACCTACCACAAGCACTGCGAGCAGTTCAGATGCCTTTTGATGTACCCGATTAATCTAATAAATACCGGAGATGATGTGTGTTGCGAACGGCAAAGGGGCGTCTTTACAAAATAGCGAGCGCTTTTTTCGTTCGCTCACTCAGACATAGAGGCGTCAACAAACCCCAAAGAGCGAGCGCTAAATTTAAATAGCCGGCCCCATTTTTGGAACGACCTTCCGCAAATAGCGTCCGGCTCTGAATCACGCCCTGTGTTGGGATGCCACTGACCGTCGGCATCCTGGCTGTCAGGATCGTGACTATATCCCCTTCGATCACAGAAGAAGGTGCGTTTTCAGTTTGTTTTTTGTTATATTATATCGCAATGTTAAAAAAAAGGAAAAAAGGTTTCAGATAAAGAATATAAAGAATTATCAATTGTATAGATCAAGGATAGTTCTGTTTTCCCATTTTCTGCTAACAAACACCAGTATACAACACAAATCTACCACAAACCACATATAACAATCCTTTGTCCTTTTGTCTGTAGTCTAAAAAAAGATTATACGTGCTTAACATGCACCTGTTACGATGAATGGAATGCCCTGATTTAATAATACATACAACCTAATATCTATATATCATGTTTGCTGTTTGCTTCAGAAATTCTTTTTTTTTTTGGCTCCTGTTTACAGATGAAAGGATGACGACATCACAGCAACATTCCCGTCGTTTGAAAACTACAATGATTCCTTTTTTGCACAATTGCTGTCATTTGTACCGGAAGGAGCCACCGTTTAGCACATTAAGATGCCTGAAACTGTTAGGTGCAAACTGCAGCAGTAATACCCCCGGTAATGTGCCTGAATACAAAACAAAATCTGTAAATTCAAGAGGTGAAGATGTAGGGAAACTTTTCTACCACCGTAAACCAATTCTAATTTTACAAATTCTCAAAGGTGCTATACAACAGGTGTTAGCAATTACTATCAACGTGTCACATTTTGAACCATCCAGACTCAACCTGAAAAATACATTTAACTATTCTGTAAATATAATATTAAAATATATACATTTGAGGCATGGACATATTTAATTAGGAGCGGGGTAAAGCACCTGGATTTACACCAGGAGCTGTTCAATTATTATGCATTTTCCCCTTGCAGTAAACCCTGGGATAACTCATGGTAACCCATAGATTCTGTATTAAATGTTGGAATCTAGAACCCCAGAGGCGGCATTTAACGTAGATTTTTCCTTGCAGCTCCTCAACATCATGCACAGGAAGGCAGGACCTAATTGGATAGGTCCGTGCTGTCAATTATTGTGAATGCGAAAACACTGGGAAAATTCCCCAGTGATTTCTGCAGTGCCAGCCATCGGAGGGCTGTATAATTATGGGTGCAAGGTATGAAGTGTGGGCCCCCCTGGACCCAGGGGCCCGTGAGTACCGCACACCTTCCACCCATTATATATATACGCCAATGCCTTTACATATTTTGGAGGAGCACACAAACAGCTGCACTGATGCTTCATACATATTTTTGCCCCCCACAAAACCTTGTGGCTGCCATTAAGAAAAAAAATGTCCGATGCACACCTGTTTGTCTTCAGGACAAGATAAGCCCACCCATATCCAGTGGCGGCTCTAGAGGTGGGGCTGCACCTAGCAAATAGGGGAGCCTAACCAACTGCCAGCGAGTCCTGGCAGCGTTTGGTGTGGCTCCTCTATTTGAATTTTGGACTGCGCTGCAGCTTCATCTCTGGAGCCTCCACTGCCCAGATCCATTCCCAGATATAAAGGAGACTACTGTATCTTTGATTTACTGAGATACAGGCATTTATAAAGGGCCACAATCCTATAAATGGCTGCAGACATCAACTGCAGCAAGGCCCTTCCAAACATATGAATGGGAATATGCACATGGGTATTTGCATGGTGAACAAATAATCTGCACAAAAATATATGCACTGGGTATCTGCATTTTTCCTGTTCCTAGATGGCCTTTACAGCTATTAGCATAAATCATCATTTCATGTTTAAAGCAGTCAATGCTATTCTATGTGTCGGCCTTTGGTCTATTTTAAGCTATTTGAAGTACTATGAGACATTTAAATGCTGTGAAAAATGGATTTAATATCCAGGACTTGCTGCCGAATCAGCATAATGGGGTTAGCAGACAGGTATAACTGATGCCAATGGAAAATGTGTTCAGTTACTCAAATAACCAGACTCTTGGAAGTTCAGACTGGAATATTATAAATTGGGCCAAGAATATCATCCAGACAGAACACTGTCACCCAAACATAGCCAGTGATTTGTAATAGAGGATACCATTTGATATGTTCAAGACAAGCCATTTACTATTACTAATAATGTTATTAAAGAGGGACTTTAAGGAAATGTGAATTAATATTTTTGGAAGGTGTCGTTAAAAGGATAAAAAGTCAAACGGTTCCAACATTAAGGCTTGATTTATTAAAAAAAAAAAAAAAAACATTCCAAAAAGTCTAAATCCTTCAATATTTTATTTATTCTAGTTTTATACTAGTATCAAAGTTATGAGTCAGAATAAATATAAGAGGTATCAAGATATAACAGAGATTTTGCTCCAATACACCTTTTCCAAGTAACCTCAAACAGTAAGTCTGACTTTTGTCTAGACCTGTAAGTAAAGTCCAAATGTTGAAGACACTTACTTGATGCCTGAAGAATGCAGAGTGCAGGAATGGATGTTGTTCTGAAATCTGTATATTTTGAATAGCTGGCAGGTTGTGAGTTGTTCGGATAGAAAGGAAGAGAGGACTTCATCTATGGTGACCCAGCTGAAGGATCTGAGGTTGGTATTTTAGTTGGTAGCATGGTAGGGGTCGTTGTGGGAGGTCAGTTTTGTCTGATTTCAATACCTTGTCTTTAAGGTGATGGTTTATCATTATACTGACAGGCAGGGCAAGAGAGGTTTGAGATTAGTGAAGGAAAGATCCTTTTGGCTACAAAGCAGGGTTTGGTGTAGCTGATAGTTGGAATGTCAGGTAGGGATGCTAATATTATGATCACAGAGGCCCTGATTTTGAGTCGGAGGTAAGTAGGTTTGCAGCTGGATCTTACAGATTTCAGCATGCACCAGAGAAAGAAATTAGTGTTGGAGGAGAGTACTCTGTGCTGTCTTCTCTGAGCCATCTGAGATGTGCTACTGCGCATGTGCAGCTAGTCCTCCTGTCTTCCAGCTCTGTACTCCATTGTGAAAGGACATGCCCGTGAGTGTCTCTGCTGAGAGTGTGAGCAACGCCAGACGCCCTGCAAGTGCCACTGTGTCACCACTGCTAGTTACATTATATACTCCACTGCCACCACTGTGTACCAATACAGGTGTGTGCTTCACTATACAGCTTGCCACCTGTATTAACTCCCACACGTTACAGGCTAGATCTGTTGAATATGCTAAATACATTGTGTGCCTACTGCATTAACCCATACTTGTCTACTTTTGAAAAAGCATTTCAGAGAGATTGTGAAAGCAGCACCTATGAGCGCGGCAGTAAAGTGGACTGTAGTGCTACATCTGAGAGGCGTGTCATAAACCTGACGTACATCCAAATGTAAACGAGCCCCAAAGCAGCTACTAAGATTTACTTGTTGATGAAAACACACTGATACTTTACAGAAAATGTATTTAGCCATAGGGATCATTGTGCCTTATAAACAATGCAGGGAAATGATACTAATGGTCCCATTTGAATGTATATATCTCTGTGTTTTTTTACATATATAACAGCTTCATAATGTAGGTAAGGTGCAATCAGGGAAATTGCTGGACTCTTCAGGGAGACAGGGAGATTGCTGCTATTTCAGGGAGTCTCCGTGACAATCAGGGAGAGTTGGCATGTATGCATTAACCCTGTGTTATTCTGCAACCAGGCCTGCTTGGTTAATAAACCACAACCTGGTTGAGTTTTCATCATTTGAAGTTTTGAACCAACCTCTAACACACACCACTATCGCCTACATCAGCGCCTAAAAGTTCTGCCAATAATTAGCGACTGTGCGTGAGCTGGATCAGACATATGCACATGGACGAAGACCGCAAGTATGGTTGGATTGACGAGACCACTCTGCGTGAAATGGACGGTTCTGGATGTTGACTGGGCTGCGACCATATGTGTGTCCGACGCAGAATAATGCTGTAAATGCTTCCAGTGGGGAATTAATAAAGGGATGGTTTCCGACATTTGAAACCGTGGCACATGGTTTGAGTTTTGCATTTCAAGTTGCAGGATTTAATAACCAGGGGTTTGAAGAGGGAAAAGCCAAACCATGGCCTTTTCAAATGCCCTAAACCTCATCCAGTTCAGTCCATACCGCATGTGGTTGAGATCAAAATCTTTCTATTACGGAGTCTCTTAAAAATAAAAAGGGCCCTTATTATCTCTGTTGCGGCTATTGCACTTGTCACATATAAAATAATATTGCATATTATTGGCAATAAAATCAATAGTTTTCTACCAAAAACATATTGCAGCTTAGTAACTCTATTCAAATCTTTCTATTATTCCTGCTTGAATTATTGCATGCCAGAAACTTTTTCAATCTTAGTTTCAATTCTTCTAAAAAAGTTTTAATTAGTCTTGTTGCTCACTCTGGTTTAATATATGTCTGCCAGAAAGATGTTAGCTATGAAAGCAAGTGTTGACTCACTGATCATGTCACCAGGGAACTCTCCATGACTACAGAGCCTAGGAGAGTGTCCAAGAATCAGTGTCAATTTTTTCAATGGGAGCTGTTACTAACTGATGTATCTACTCCCCAAACTTTGTATATAAGAACTTATTTCACAGAGCAGGGCCGTAGCTAGGGTAGTGCGGCTGGTGCCATCGCACAGGGCACCACAGGTCAGGGGGCGCTGTTTGGGCCTGTCAAATTTCTGTTTATTAACCTTCTTGCTTGTAGCTTCCTCTTATTTCATCCCCAGCATTTCCTGACCTCTCCTATCTCTTCCCTGGCCCTTCCCCATGAAGGCATGGCCCTTTTTGGGGCGCATTATGTCCCTTTGAAAAATGAGGGGGGCGCCAATGCTCATTCTGGCACAGGGCACTAAAAAGTCTAGTTACGGCTCTGTCACAGAGGTACATTTGACACCGCAATCTACATCAGTGTACTCAGTGCTTCTGATGGAGAACCCTGTTCTTGCCACTATATAGAAGGAACACACTAGATCTTGTGTACCTAGTACGACATCGCCGGCGATGGGACCCTGCATGCGACAAGTGCATACCTCCCAACATTTCAATGAAGGGAGGAGGGACAGTGTGCGTGCCGAAGGTGCGCGCGCCCGGAAAGGGGGCGTGGCTTTCGGGAAAAGAGGCGGAGTCCATTGAAACCGGGGCGGAGACTCGCGGCTTCCCCCTTTTTTGTCACTTTGGGGGCGTGCCCAGCACTCTCCGAGCTGCTGGGCAGCCCCCAGGCAGCCCGTACACAAGAGAACAGATGCCGTGCGCATGCGCACAGGATCTGTTCTCCTCCTGCACACCCGCTGCTCTGCTAGCGACCCACAGGAGCACGCATATCATGGGTACATACTACCCTGGATCGGACGACGTATCATGTAGTGTGTTCCCAGCTTAACTCTTCTGCTTGTCTTCATTCCCCTCCTCAATCATAACACTGCCCCTGTAATATATGCAACCATGTCCTCACTAACAATCACATCAGTGGACAGGTCACTGTCTCCTACAGAGGAACTGGTCACTGCTTCTCAAAAGATAAGCTTGGGGTTGTAGTGCACAGAGTTAGTGACAGAGTCTACTGTGTTTAAACTAGGGATGGGGTAAACAAGTTCAACATTCAGAATGACGACATGAGAATGACGACATGTTCAGAATAATAACATTCAGAATGCCAATTGGGTCTTCATGTCGACATTTGATATGTCAACATTCACAATGTCAGCACTGACATAATGTTGACATGTTCAACATTTTTACCCTAACTCTCATATGTTCATAATGCAGACATGCGTACTGTCGACATTTTGAACACGTTGACATTTTATCGGCATTCTGAACAAAGGTGTCGACATTCTGAACCATTCGACCTTACAGTGTTAACATTTTGAATGTCGATAATGTGACTGCATACCATTTTAAGGAGTGAGCAGAGGTTTTAGTGTAAGGAGGACACTCAGTTTAATAGAATGCGTTGGCCATATTTGTAGGTTGGCTTTTGATTAAGCGATGAAACTGGCAAGAGAAAGTAACAATTTTTTTTTTCTTTTTTAACAAATACAATGAACTCTGAGCCATCCAATGCATCTTCCAGTTATTGTCATAGTGCTACACACAAGGCAGTCAGCTGTTACATCTCTCTGTTTTTGTGGCGCAGTCCCTTTTATATAGGAAAGTGTCCTCTCACACCTTCCAAGTTTGATCAGTGTTTACTTTTTAGACAGCAGTGGGATTTAATGTATTGTGGTATTGTGTGGGATTCAAGATTTGTTTCTGATGGTATAACTGTAGCCCAGGCTTAGATAAATGTTTTAGGTTGCCATGGCTAAGAAATGCTTCCTGTTGACCGGAGCTTGTCCTCCCTTATACCCTTTGTTCTCTGTCTATAATGATTTCCCATCCACTGGGGACCAGAAGCAGGCTGTCCATGACAACTTGACTTTCAATATATCAGTCATTTAAAATTGGTATGTGACATTCAACGTTCATGCACAGCTTCCTTTAATGCTGTACTTTTACAGTAGCCAGAACTTTACTTCAAACATTCACTGAAAATAGCATTCACATATTAAAGGGAGTTTTTTGGCCAGTTTCTGCCAATGGAATATATGTACAGTATGAGACACAGACTACCATGTGGTTGGGAGTATAGGGCCTGATACTGAGTCAGACACATCTATGAAAACGAATGCATCCCCTGTTTTCGAGCTGACCATGAATGCATCTCAATCATAAAATGTGCTGTATGTATGCGCCACACAATGTGTCCAAAGCGCAAGTGGGTGCGAGCGAGCTGCATCTAGTATGAATGGAGACAAGAGTGAAAAAGGCGTTTCTAGGGGAGAGTCATGGGAGTGTTGTGGGTCTGTACGTAAATATCTGTTCAATACGGAGTTGTATGTATGGCTAAGGGACACCTGTTTCTGACATACAGTATCACTTGCACCTACCGTGGTGCTGGTGCAAGCTTTGATACTAACACTAGAACAGTGAGCGGGATAGGCTCGCACTTTCAGATGCACAGATTTGTGACTTACTCCAGCCAATAGATGCATTAGCATAGGAGAGTGAGTACAATGCCGCAGCCTTAGGGAAAAGTAGACGCATAATCATGCGCAGGTGCGGTTTCACTTAAGCGCGAGCTCCAGGCGCCTTAGTTGCAAGAGGGTGCCCTGAAGTCGGACTCTGGAAGCAGAGTCCAGCCTGCCAGGTGCTGCGGATATAGAGCAGCAGCAGCTCCAGTCCTGCCTTCCCGCTGTTCTAGTGAGAGACTCCGTGGTCAGAGGAGCTTGTGCTGAGCCCTGATTGGTGGAGCTCAGCACATGTTCATCTGACCCCAACAGAGGGCGGGGCAACAGCAGCATGTCGACGAGGAAGAACGCTGCACGTGCTACACCTCTGATCATGTGACTCGGAATAGCGCCCATAGTTAGTATATGTGCACAGGCTGGTACAGTGATATGTGGGCACATGACTGGCATATTATGTTTGGGGCACAGGCTAGTATGTATACAGTAATACATTTGGTACAATGTATGAGGGATCAGATTGGAACAGTAACATTTGACCACCTGGTTGGTACATATATGGAGCGCAAGTTGTGCTGTAGAATAATTTGTGCACATGGCTGCTCAGGGGCGTATTAAGAGAGGAGGGGGCCCGTGTTCATTCCCCGTCCGGGGCACCCTCCTCTCTCCCCGGCGGCCGGCAGCAGACTGACGCATTTGACAGCAGCATCAGTAGACTCTGGGTACTTGAGTGTGCCCAGAGTCTACTGCGCATGGCGCGGCCACCATTTTCCTGGCAATTTCCTCACTGCGCATGCGCAAAACGCCAGAAAAAATGGCTGTGGTGGCCATTTTACCATGCATTTTGTGCAGGGATGAGACACCCGACACGGGACCTCGGAGAGGTAAGTATTATATAATATGGGTGCATATTAATATATATGTATATAAATATATATATTTATATACACTGTTATATATATATACACATACATATGTGTACACGCAAACATATATATGTCCATACACACACACACATATATAATATATATATATATATATATATATACACTCATATATACAGTTAGGTGCATAAATATTGGGACATTGACAGAATTTTCATATTTTGGCCTCTATTCACCACCACAATGGCTTTGAAATGAAACAAACAAGATGTGCTTTAACTGCAGACTTTCAGATTTAATTTGAGGGTAATTACATCCAAATCAGGTGAACGGTGTAGGAATTACCTTATGAAAATTCTGTCAATGTCCCAATATTTATGCACCTGACTGTATATATATATGTATATATACTCATATATATACATATACTCATATATATGAGTGACCGTCATATATATATAGCTGACAGCTGTGCTTCATATTATTTGTCCCACCCTGAGTCAGACTCAGTCTTCTTAACTGCGCAGCGACCATTACAGTGGCTGTTGTACAGTGGCTGTGGGCTGTGGCTGGGCCAAGATGGAGGCGGAGGCGGAGCCGTGAGTTGTTGCTCATGGCTCTGCTCCGCAAAGGCCCATGGGAGGTGTGGCAGCGGCTGGGTATGCGCAGCATGCCCTCCCACGGCCATCTTAGCTCCTCCGACCTGTACTGTCAGAATGAGCTTCTATGCAGAAGCTCATTCTGACTAAGGGGCCTGGCGGATGCGGATGATGGTCACATGACCGGCCGCCACCTGGCCATCCGCTGCGCTGCCCGATCGGAGAGCTCCGATCGCGGCAGCGCGCTGGGGGGTTAGCTGTGCCGGCGGGGCGGGCTCTCCCGGCTCTAGGTAGGTGCCGGTGGGCCTGGGAGGGAGCAGCGGCTAGCGGCAGTTGCCGGCGGCGGGGGGCAGAGCTCAGCTGGCCCTCAGCCCTGCTTGATGGAAAATGCCCCTAGCATGCAGAGTCGCCCCTAGGCATTTGCTTATCATGCCTATGCCTAGGGCCGGCTCTGCCCCCCCATCCCCCCCAGCCATCTACCTTAAACCTCACTATTACTTTTAAACAAAACCTTGGGAACAACATTTGTGTGTGCACTCTGGACAGTTACATGCCACACATAAGTGCTCCCACTATATAACATGCCAGACATCAGTGTCCCGATACATAATTATGCCACACATACAGTAAGTGCTTAATATGTAATTATGCCACAAATCAGTGTCCGCAATTCAAATTCATGACGCAAATCAGTGCCCGCCATACATAATCATACCATACATCCCTGCCCGCAATCCATAATTATTCTGCACATCAGTGCCCGCAATACATAATAATGCCGCAACATCAGTGCATGCAATACACAATAATGGCGCACATTAGTGTCACACACAGTGGTTACTTGGAAAAGGTGTATTGGAGCAAAATCTCTGTTATATCTTGATACCTCTTATATTGTGCCACAATACATAATTATGCCGCACACAGTGCCACAATACATAATTATGCCACACACAGTGTCACAATACATAATTATGCCGCACACAGTGCCACAATACATAATTATGCCGCACATTAGTAACCATAATAAATAATTATGCCACACATTAGTGTCCGCAATACATAATAATGCCGCAACATCAATGCTCGCAATACGAAATTATGCCACACATTAGTGTCTGCAATACATAATTCCGCAACATCAGTGCCAGAATCCATAATTATGCCGCACATCTGAGCCCACAATACATAGTAATGCCGCAACATCAGTGCCCGCAATACATAATTATGCCGCACACAGTGCCACAATACATAATTATGCTGCATATTAGTACCCGCAATACATAATTAGGCCACACATCATTATTTATTGCTTGTGAGTTGGGGTCCCTTCAAACATTTTCTCCCTCCATCCCTCCCCCCCTGTCCTCAGTGACAGTAAAACTGCCTGCTACAGTATATATATATATTTTTTTACTGTTCTGCAGCATACAATAGCAGACCCCGCTGCTGGTATATATTTGTCTTGTGTGATTGTATACATATAATTAAACTGACTACACACTCAGAGCTTCCTGACTTACAAGCACTGGCCAGACAAGTTGGATATTGAATAATGTTTCTTAATATTGCTCAGCCCCAGCAGCCCTGCTCCTCGTCTTCTGCAAAGGAAGAAGAGGCTTTAAGGGAAAGAGACAGCAGAGCAGGGCAGTCCAGGGGGTGGGCGCCCACACTTGTATACAGCACATGTCAGTGATGGCGCCGCCGATGACAGCCGGGGAGGATGCAGTGGGGAGATCTCACACCAGGACATGTGTGGGGTGAGGTGACAGCGGCGGCTGCTAAGACCCGTAGCCACCGCTAGCGCGATATAGAAGAAGGATGTCTCTTTGAGGCATCTTTAATTTTTTAGTTTAATGAAACCAGCGGTGCCCTCTAGTAATCGGCACCCCTAGGTAGTTGCCTAATGGTGGCGCCGGCCCTGGTCACTTGCTAGTGTGGCTGCCATATAGCCTCATCCCCTTTGAGTCTCACCAGCCCCATTTCTTAAAGTTCTCTACAGCCTGTGTATCTCCAGCTTCAGGCCCTACTGTGTATTTCCAACTTCATGTCCTCATGTGTCTCACCAGCCGTGTGTCTCTTTTATATTGCGCACAATATAAAAGCAAACATCAAGCTTATTCAATTTATAGAAAATAAGGATTAGCTGTCACAAGGGGATGTGGTTAATATTCCGATGATCGGGATGACGGCTGCCAAAATCCCGGTGCCAGAATCCCGATCACCAAGAAAAGACCGACGACAGAATCCCGACAGCACTGCGGATGCCTACCCCAGAATCCCGGCAGCCGGCATCCCAATCGTAAGGACACCAAGGAGAGGTAAGTAGTAGTCGCGGGGAGAGGTTAGGGTTAGGCTAACCCCCCAGGAGTGTTAGGGTTAGGCTGCGGGTAGGGGGGGTTAGGGCTAGACACCACCGGGGGGGGGAGGTTAGGGCTAGGCACCCCCCCGGGAGGGTTAGGTTTAGGGTGTGGGGAGGAGGGGGTTAGGTTTAGGCACCCCTGGGGGACTTAGGGTTAGGCACCCACCGGGAGTGTTAGGGTTAGGCACCACCAGGGGAGGGTTAGGGGGGGACAAGGGTAAGGTTAGAGTATTTACCTTTTCCTGTCGGGATCTCTCCTCATCAGGATTCCGCTGTTGGTATTTCACCAGGCGGCTACCCAACCCGTCACAAGCTCTTATTTCTGCCTCACAGTTGCAGTCTAATAAACTTGACTCCTGGCTAGGATGCGCATTGCTGTCCTCCATTCACTCTGAGGTCCCAGCCAGAGAATTGAAGTTGTTTTATGAGGAGGAAATGGCTCTGTGTCTACCATTAAGATTCCTGCTTAAATACAATGTATCCACCCATGCTAGTTCCTGTTCCAAGTCGCTTTGAATGGCGGGTTTTGCAACAAATATGGTGTTTTGGCAGGAAAACAGGCTTGCCAGAGGTCTGAAGCCTCAAGAGGCTGGAAATCACCTGCCTGGTGAGTATGGGGCACTTGTGCCTACTGCTCAGTGCTCAGAAGCTTATAGCCACAACTACTGTACCCAGGCCTTAATAATCACAGTTGGCCTAGGAACTTCTGCACAGAAAAACTGCCTTGATGGAAAGTGGTTAATGCAGATTTAGTGCCTGCATGAAAATGTCGGCTGGACTTTCTAAAAGACAGGGACCTAACAAATGGTAGTAGCAGTGGCTTTGCTACTAGAGTCTCGTGGGAGCCTCACAGCTCCTCACCAGTCACCTGCCCATGCCTAACTGGTTTGAACTTAGTAAAGGCCAAGCACCTTCACCAAGATGGCCTTCATTGGAGGAATACTACCGCCTACAATAAGTGGTGGCACAGTGGAAGAGAAGGTAAGCCTAGTGTCTACACCCGCGTATGGCAAAACAGGCCTAGTGTCCATAACTCAGCCTATGGTGCTATAGATGGCCCGGGCAGACCACTGAGGGGAGTATCCTTGAGGTCCATTGGTGCCCAACAATAATCCAACATTCCACACAGGAGGCAGCAGTAGGGGGATTCCTTCAGCTCTTTTGCCTTCCACTATTGCTAGTCATGCCGACAGGACCAGCTCTGCAACTTAATTCAGGCCGATCTTCTGTCTTGACTCCCACAGCTTCCCCAAACTTCTTTCTGGCATCTTCAGTCTTGACCTCACCTCCTCTTCTCTTCTCTGGAAGCTGCTGCTTCTTCTCTCTCTGTCACTGCACTCATACTGTAAGCCGGTGTGAGGGAGTTTGACTTGTGATGCCGTGAACTGTGATTTAATTGCTGGTGGCGTCATATTTAAAAAGCCAATGACAAGCTCAGATTGACTTGCCGCACGGGCATCCGATTGCACAAGATTGACATTTTTAATATTAAAGCTCTCCAGTGCCAGAACATAGCACCAATGCACTGGCCATTGCACCCACAACTTCCTTCAAGTGGCCTTCCTCTTGACAAGACAGCTACAACAATGTCTTCTGAGGCAACCTCCCCTAGGTAACTGCTTTTTTCCAATAACAGTGGCCATTCCTCCACCCGATGACTCTTTTTTGGAACAAGTCTGGGTCCATCCTCCCACGTTTCTACAATATAGGCAGCATCACATTACAAAATTTGCATTGTGCTTTTGCACTTGACTAGTGTGTAAATATCAACTTTGCAAGCTAGCCTCAGTGACACAGGAGCTTGGTAGTTAACATCATCCCACAGAAAGATGTTTAAATATACTGAATAAAATAGCTGAGCATTACACTTTAAGGACATTTCTATAGCATTTTTTGGAACTAGAAAAATATTTTTAATGCTACCATACTGAGTAATTAGCTGTTCTGTAAATAATATAGTTCAGGTTTTCATGTCTCTTCTTGCTAAAATGTAAAGGCAATCCTTTATCTGGAGTCTCAATTCCATTCAGGTTTGTGGACAATTATTTGTATTTTAGCTTGGCAGAGTAAACAAATTGAATTAATTCAGACATGGAAAAATTAGCTTATAAGGATTTGACATATGCTAATTACTCAACAACAGCCTTTTTTTCAGTATGTTGAACAAAGCATTCTATCTTCTCCATCCACGACAGCAATCAAATTAATTGCAGCCAACTATACCCGTGTGAAATGTTCCTGCACCAGCCAGTGTCCATACAAAAAACACATACACAGCTTGTCAATTTCAGTCTGTCTCCTGATTATGGCCCATAATGATGATGCAATCAGGACCTGTCAAATTCTTTGCAGTTTGCCTTTTTAGTTAATGCTGGGAATACTTTCCAAATCCTATGTACAAATGTCAAAGCTTTTCATGGGAAAAGCTTCTTGTATGTAACAAACAAACGTTCAGAGGAGTGAAAAATTTTGTCATTGAGTTTCCTTAATATCTAGGGTCACAGGAATGTACTGTATTTAGAGCTGGCACTGCCCAAGCCAGCATGAGTGGGTATTCCTGTGTATCATGTATGCTCATGTACCTCTATTAAAAACACATTTTTCATCAAATAGGGAGTATAGGTGACTGGCAAAGAACTAGAAAAGTCTAAAAATAAAAAAGTATATTAGCATAAAAACAAATATTATATTCAATGTTCACCAAATACCTGTAGTAATGATAATTGTTTTAAAAAGATTAAAAAAAATGAAATAAGGACAAACATTTCACCAGTTTTAAATTATTTAATTATATCTCCCATTAATACTTTCATTTAAAAAAAAAATAGGTGCATGCAATCATAAGCAGAAATTCCAAAATTCAAGATAAAAAAACAGGATAATATGCATGTCTATATTATAGTCAACATGTATGATATTATGCACTAATCATCCATTTTTGGATAAACATGCATACATATATAGTTTATTCTTAGAATATTTCTGCAAAATATATCAGATAAAATAAAAAAAAAACTACTATATAAATTAGGTTGCATACACATACTGGTACACATTTTAATATGAACACCTTCACAGTAGCATACATTAACTCACATATAAATGTTGCCACATAAAGAAAGAAAAGTGCTGGGTAGTGAGTTGAATAAAATTAATAAAAATAAAAGAAAAATGTTGTGAGCCACTAGAATATAATAAAATATATAGCACTTTATTGCGTTAAACAGTAAAAAATATAAATCTGCAGGTTGTAACTTTTCATAGTACTAACCGCATACAATCATAATCATAAATACAAAGCACAGCCATTTGTAGTAGGTAGCATAAATTCAGAGGATTCAAGCACATCACAAACACAGTATTTATACTGAATGGTATCACAAATATCAGGAGCCAAAATAGGAATGAACTGATATGCACCACGTGAACAGTCTATGCAGAGATTGCAGACCAAATGAGCAAATAAGTCTATGAAAACTATAAGGGACCTTCCTTATATAGCTGTTATAAGGAGATAGCAGACAGACAGTTGGATGGAGAAAGATGGAAAGAGAGTGGTCAGGGGATGAGAGGAAGATTTGATTGTCATAACATATAGATTGTATTGAAGGCAAAAGGAGTTGGATGCGATTTACAAGGGATGGCAGTATGGAAGGAGAAGAGAAATAGGGACAAGAAGGTATCCTTGGAGTACAGGAAGTAAGTGGGAGGTGAAGACAGAGGTAGAGACCGATAAGTAGCAGTTGGTCATGATAGGATAGAGTTACAGAGACCGATGGAGTGCGGAGAAGGAGAGGGTGGTCAACAGCTAGGGTTACCATTAGGAATACACTCACATGAAAAAGCCACTGTCAACATCCTGACCCTATTGACATTACATCAGTGTCAATATCCTGAATGTCAACATCAGTGACGACATAATGAACATGTCGACTAAATGACCATGGTATGGTGGTATTTAATATAAAGTTACTTGGTGGGAGAATATTATATATAAACTGAAATGGTGAGGGTATTATATATAAACTGTATATTGTATAGTTTGTCTGTATATTTTTTTTTTTAACTGAACTAAAGTGTTTCTATACTGTGAAAAAGTGAAATAGTTAAAAAGCTACAATAACATGTATGAAATTAATAAAGATGTACATTATATGCAAGGATAACACAAAGGTGGAAATTAGCTTGAGTTTCACGAGGAAAATATACTCACTTGTGCTGTAATAGAATGATAATTTCTTATATTAATAACAATTTGAAGTAGATATTTCCATAATTTTATAAATGTTTTTTCCCTAGATTTAAAAGATACAATTAGAGGGGTATTCAATATGAAACGTAAACTTCACTGTCGAAGTTTACGTTTCATATCGGAGCTTTTACCTGGGATAAAGTATCAGGCGTGCGCCCGCTTATCTCCGTATTCAATATGAAACCTAAGAAAACGGGAGCCTGCGAAGTGGGATTTGCGTTAAATTACGAAATTTTCCTTAAAAAAATTGTAGGACCCCCCTAAAGCTGTAAAAACATGGGGGATCACTATGGGTACCCCCGTTTTAGCCTGCATATGAAAGTCGGGGATTTAAATAGCCGCAGCAGGTGTTTTTTTCCCCGACATTGAAGTGTTGCAGAAGAGCACTTAGGTTATTTTTTTCATTTTTTTAAGTGGTCCCATCAAATTTGGGGTACATGAAAATGGGTACTAGCATATTTTTATGTCCCTAAAGTAAGTTTTTAAAAATTCTGCATCTATGCACCTGCCGCTAATAGCCTATTCTAGAATACACCTGCCGCATACTTGCTTAATAGCCCTGAACCTATTTCCTTATTTTTAAACACTTTTTTCCCTTTTTTTTTTTTCACCCCAACTTTTAAATAAATTTTTTGGGGTGTCCCTATTTTTTTTTTTTTTTTGACACAGTTCTTTTTAAAATGTACTTCCCAGGGGTGCAGGCTATTTTTTTTTAAGTCTGCACCCCTAAACCCCAATTCTGCACTTTTTTTCGCCACCTATTCAGTGGTGAAAAGTTATCCCCGTTTTTTTTCAAAGACTTTTCGAACCTGCGAAAAGTCTTTGAAATTGAATACAGTGTAAAACTAAAACCTGCGATAATGACGTCATAGGTGCGATATTAACGCAAAAAACGGACTTATCGCTCCATATTGAATTCCGCTATTAAAGTGTTGTGGAGGTAAACAGACATTTCACAGTGCCTTTAAACATAAACAAGGCCTCAAACAAATCATCACTAATAAATGTTGTTGCTGGCTTAGTGAATTTTTTTTGTTGCTTTTCCAGAAAACTAACATTTGGGCCTCCTCTAGAAACACTGCATTTACCCCTGGGAAACAGTGGAGTCTGGACAGCATTTTGTATCAGACATCTGTGCATCTGGAGTGCATCTTGCCAGCCAGCCAACCACAAGCAGGTAAATTATTATTTTTATTTTACAAAAGTCAAGTGTGTGAAGGGCTGATAAGTGTATACTGGGGGATGAATATGTGTGCCTATAATCTTTTATTTTCATATTTTTAAATACTATGTATTAGTAGTAGTTAAAGAAAGTTAGAGCACATGTGATTTCAATATGATGTAATCCTACTAATTGGATCATATATAATATATAACTGAACTCTATATAACTTCTATATATACTTTCCTACTAATTGGCTTATATGAAGTGTTCTCAAAAATTGCCTGTTGAAGGATTTTCTCTCCAAAACACTGAGAGGGTTAACCCAAGGTATGCCTATATTCTGGTGATTCTGTAAGTGAAATTCATGTTTTATTGCTTAAAAAAATATCAATACACTTGATCTATTGGAGCCCTTCTATATTTTATATTACTGGAAAAAGCCATACAATAGCGGTGGAAATAGGAATGGAAAAATAACAGTAACACAGGTATATGAGTCTATGTAGGATCGATCCTGAAGACACAATTGCCACATTCTCTATCTTTAAATATTCTTGTCGTTATGAATGTTGACATACGGAACTGTATGGGGGGTTTGCAGAACTGGGCCCTGGTCTAGAATTTTCAGAGCGACCAATAAACTGTGTTCTTTAGAACACTAACCCCCACCCCGATTGTCTCCCACCCTGCTCCTCTTTTGTCCCTTTAATATCAATACTGCACTCAAAATTCAACTGAGCAGGTGGTACTGTACTTCCTTGAACTGGCACAGAGAAAAGGAAGTCATGTGTGTGCAAATGGAGAATTAGATTTACATAGTTAGAAAGTAGTAATTGAGAAACTGAAATATGGAACTTGGTAAGCCTTTATTACATTTATAAATATGAATTTGCTTTCCAGATAAACTATAGAAAGAACATATTCCCATCTCTTAATTCTGAGTTCTTAAAAGTAAAAGTTTAAAGTGCCCATAATTTGTGCAGATATATTTATGTCATGAACCAGGCTTCAGGTAGAGCTCATCCTGCTGTCTCTACCATTAGGCAAAACTATGTGTTTGCATAGCGCAAACCTGGTTGGGGGGCTTATAAGCCAAAGGGTAAGATTTAGCAAAGCTTGGAGAGATACCAACCAATCAGCTCCTAACTGTCATGTTACACTCTATGAAAAATGACAGGAGCTAATTGGTTCATACTTTCTCTCTCCAAGCTTTGCTAAATCTCACCCATTTAAAGACTATCAAGATCAGTGCCGATGATCATTGTCAGCATGTATCTTGTACCCAATCATATACCCCGCTTCCCTGCAGGTGTTTCCCCTTCTGAGTGTACATAATCACATTGCCACGCCTTTATGTACTTGCACACCGCACCCCTCCGACCTTTCATCTTTTAGTTTAAGGAGTCACAATTGGAAGATGAATTTGAGTCTGCATAGGGATGTGTGCATACTTCTTTTTGTACACATGGGCCAGGCTGTATAGATATTTCACAAATAATAATAATAATAATGAGCCCATTAGGGTATATTCACTCACAGTACTTATGGCTGCATGATCGCTAAATATGGTCTAGTTGCTACATTTTATTTAAATATGGTCTAGTTGCTACATTTTATTCCAGCAGCAGGTTAATGGATATGCAAGAATGCATGGGGGTTGCTGCCTTAGCTAGAGCAATTATACGCGTTACTAACTTCCCTCTTCCTGTTTCAATAAAAGTACAGTAAGAAAGGTAGGCAGATAAATATAGATTATAGTCATAAGTCTCTTTACTTAACTTACCGTAACTTGCTGTACCTACGCATGCCAGATAACTGCAACGCAGGTAAAGGGCTGCAGCTGCTCCTCCTCTTCTCCCTGAGACATTTGGTGCCGGGGACGGTCACGAGATCATGACCGCAGATCTCCAGCACCTGCGGAAAGGAGTCAGGACTGTGCCTCAGGACTATTTCACACACACTGGTTTTCACCGGCAGGCAAAAAAACTGACGCTTTTTTGCCTTGTAGTAATTTTAATAAAGTATGTAAATGGATGGGTCCTTTCAGACAGCATGGACACGGCACGGTCGCTGTGTTACAGCCGAGAATATCCACTGACAAGGACGGCTGACGTGCCGTGACCGTGCCGTCCCTACAAGTCAGTGAAGTACATGTGCTATGTTTTCTTTCACACACACCGGCTTTTCTGAGCTTGTGTCCACTCCCAACTCCATCTGCTGCTGCACATGTCTACTACATTAAAAAAACAAACCACAACATTAAAATCGGTACTGATTGCCGGCAAAAAAAACGGCCAGCTTTGGATGGTTTTTTTGCTGGCCGGTGAAAATCGGTGTGTACACTTATGTGTGTGTGAAATAGCCCAGAGAGAGCCAGATGTGTGTGTATTATATATATATATATATATATATATGTGAAGAACGGCACAAACTGTTTAAATATCCGGGTGCTGCAATCACATAACTGAGTATCATATAGCCATGTTTCCACAGAAACACAAAGAGACCAGCACACCACCTATTAATGAAAAAACTCAATAAAGTGTATTTCAAATCCAGCCATGTTAAAAAACCATACAAGAGTGCATGTTACATCAGCATTGCAGTAAGTCAAGGCATATACTTATCAAGCGCCTGGTGACCGTATGCAGCGTGCATCATTGGCCCGATGCGCGTTTCCGTTATTTATCACCTTCATCATGGGCACAATAAGACTAAAGTGCTAGGCTATACAAAAAGGGAGGTGGGCGCCAAATCAAGATCACATAATGCCACTCACCTGTCCAAGGGTCACCAAGCCACACGCCAGCTACTGCATCCCGGAAGCGTTTCCATGGATGCTGATAACAGCAGCAGCCAGGGAGAAGAAACAGCATTTTCTTCTCCCTGGCGGCATTTTGAAAAAGGCACCGGCCGCGAGCCAATCACAGCTCGCAGAACGGCAGCCAATCAGGAGCGGACACAGCTCGTGCCTTATTTGGAATGCTGCCGGCACAGTTTCTTCTCCCTGGCTGCAGGTGCAATCCACACCGCTGCCAATCGGGCCCCCTCTCTCTCCAGGCCTGGGACTACAGGCCTGACAGTCCCCCCCCCTTATGGCGGCCCTACCTTTAATATAACAGTAACTTTAATTTCTATCAGTTTCTTTTAGTAACCACTAGGCATACACTCCCCCTCCAACTATGCCATTTGAAAGCCAATGAGCCAGTAAACCATGCTGCTAATTAGGTCAGCACCCATCAATAACTGGAGGGATGAATTACTTTGCCCTGTCAAAAAACACCTCTGTAATTCAGGCACATTCAGCAGGGGACACAGAAGCCATCATCTATAGAATACAAAGTTTGGGCCAGCTTACAGACTCGTTCGGGGATTCCCAACAACCTCACTTTGTCTGGAGTGAAACTAAAGCTTTCAGAAAAAGACTACACTGTGTTGGGTTTGAACAGTCATGTTCAAATTGTAAGACTAGGTTTTAAATGCTGCTCATTACTTTGCTGTATTATGTTATTAATTAAGGGTTCATGCACAGAAAAATACAAAAATAGATGATTAAAAGTGAATTCAACATAAAATGGAAAAAAAAAACTGCCGTAGTCTACTGTGCATGCACGCGTCTTTGGGAAAATGGCGCGGCAGCCATTGCCCTGGCGATTTCTCTACTGCGCATGCAGGAGTATAGCAGCTGTTCCATTTTTCTGGTTATTTGTGCAGTGCTAGCAGGCACTGCCGACGCAGAACAGGTAAGTATTAAGGAAATGTGTGTGGTGTGGCCCCCCTGACCAAAGGGCCCGTGTGCACCACACACCCTGAACCGCTGGCCGCTCAATGTGTCTGGCCTGTCATCAGACTAGTTGAGCATTTAAATGTGTCTGGTCTAACATCTGTCCAGCTGGGCATTAATTTAAACTTGCCCGCCCAGTAGTGTCGGAGGTCCCTGCATCCAGTGTATGGATGGTCAGCGGGTCGCTTGAACACACGTGATATACACACACGATATATCGGCATTAGCTGTACTGCAGGGCTGACCTAATATGTCTGTGTACAACATCTTTCACAGACACATCGGGTGTACACACCCACCGATGCACTCACGATATATTATTCGTCGAACAGAAGACAGGAGATCCATGCAATGTTGATGGGCATTTCTTGGTGGTAACTGGGGGAGAAGGGGGGAGGGAAACAGTTGGGGGCGTGTCAGCGACTGCATCTAAAGATGCAGTTCCATTGACACTGGCGGTAATGGTCCATCAGCAGGTACAATGTCCAAAGCTGCGGCTGATGGTCCAAATTTATGCGTCTTTGTATTCAGATTGGCAGATTTTCACGGCAGCCGGTGGGCATCTCAGTAGGTGGGCGTTTCAATAGTCCATCAGCTGCGGCATTAACTTAAAGAGGCAGTAGCAGCTGCACCAAAAGACGCAGCTGCTACTGCAAATGTGTCCACCTCTGAATCACCCCCACAGACTTCATAGATCATAGTAATTGGCTTCCAGACTTCTTGGTCTAAAAAATACTTGACTAAAATTGACATGACCAGTGATGCTCCTGCAGGTTTAATGAAGAATAATGAGCATTTTAAACGTATCAATAGCTGTTTGGTTTCTGACTGCGGTCTGTGCTTTTAGTTATTTGCAGACAACATAATTTAAATGTTCAATTGCAGATTTCATCAGAGCTGCAGATAAATTCAGGGAAGTAGTGAGTTCTAGAATATAAAACATTATGTTCATGGAGTCTGAATGTTTATATATTCTCTGTGTACTGTACACCAATATGTAGCTTACCCGATCTTGTATACATATCTTATCTATACTGTATCTATGTGTAATCAGTGACATTTTCCTTTTTAACAAGGCATTGAAAAGTCAGTTGATATAAGACTATACACTATATTTATCATCATGCTTCATCTATGAGAATGTCATTTTTGGCTCTGTATTTTAAACATATTATTATGTCCTCATGCCTTATATTCCTAAAAAGTAAGTGTTTTCTCTATTTGTCGTAGACTGAAATGTAAAACATTTTCTAAACTCAGAATCATCCCTAAAAGTGCAGATCAGACCTGTCCATAATTACTGATGCACTACTAATGATTGTTTTGGTAGTAAATTCCAAAGGGGCACAAGCTTTGACCCCATAAAACAGACTCAGGTTGAGGAGTTGGCGAGATTCCATGTCTGTCACAGAAAATTGATTGAATCCTGAAGACTTCAATGGGAGGATAAGACATAGCGTTCCTACTTCCTCTGCCCTTTCTTCCTTCTCCTAAATGTCACCTTGCAACAATTGTGTAACTTGGCAGCAGTGAAAAGAACAGCCTGGATGTGGCAGGAAAGCAAGACATTGCTCATTTAACCTCTGCTTCTTGCAAAGGAACAGACTCTACCCAGGCTGTCGAAGGAAAAATCATTCTACAATATATATATTAAGGAAAACCCCACCCAATGGTTTATTTAAAGTATGATTCCACCTTTCACAGCAAAAAAAAGTAACTAGTATCTGACTTTCGCCTTCCTAAACTGTGGGGGTACCTCCTGTTGGGTGTCTTCCTTCTGTATTATTTGGGTCTCTGAACAAATAAAACCCCACAAAGGAGGGTCTTATTTGGAGTAATACATCATCCTGTCAGTTTGGGCCACAGATATATGGAGGCCATTTCAACTCTGAACGATGTATGGCCACAATATGTGGCTGCACACATGAATCAGAATTGTTGTAGTCCAACATCAATAATTTTCTTGTGCTCCTCTATGGGGTGTGAGGAAAAATCTGCGATACTGGTGGTAACGAGGTGCAGGCAAAATTATCGATATATCAGCACCTCACAGCCATTGTGCAGAATTGAATTGCCCCTCAGAGTGCCAACAATGATAGAAGTGGCTTTATGATGGGAGTCAATATAGTGATCAGCAGCAGCCTATTCTAGATTAGCAGCTCACTTGAGGGACTGAGACTTCTGTAAGGCACCAACACTGGAGAGAAAACATGTATCCATAGGTTCTGAGAGAGCAAATAAGTCGGGGTTATTTTCTGTAGTCAGAGATGGAGTTATCTTTTAATACACCAACCAATTTTCTAATAACGTTTGCTAATTATTGTTATTAATGTTTCTAGTACCAGTTGGATTCATTATAACTGTTACATCAGTTTTTAGTGTGTGGAAAGGCGATGCAAATGCAGTAAAATCACACCTCTACTAAACGGCCCATTCCATAGTAGAAATGTCACTTGTCTCTGCAGTACCTTCCCCCAGGTGTGGTGAACCGGTGCCAAGTGACAGAGAAGACCAGTCATCAGAGTTGGAGACCAGACTCAGAAATGTATCCCAGGAGTGTAATTCATTTTGCCAAGTCATATTTTCAAGATTACACTATAAAATATGGTTTCTATCACCTCTGCCCCATGTTCCTTGTGTGTATTGATGAGGGAAAAACTTTAGATATTGTCTAAATATAATACGACATATTGATATAGAACATCCAAGAAGTTCTCATTAATAGCATTTAAACATTTTGTTTGAGACAGCTGGTGCATTGCATAAATCAAGTGGTACAATAAGGTACTTGTATTGCCCATCTCTGGGGTTGAAAGCAGTCTTTCATTGGTTCCCTTCCCCGATACATATAGGATTATGGGGCCGATGTAACAAGATGAATTTCACGCAAAAAATGTGATTAAAGTAATTATCACATGATGAATGCAATAATGTATTATCAGTCAGATGTATTAAGCAAGAAATTAAGATATTTTTTGGTGGAAAATGATCGTGATAAATATAAATTTAGTAAAGATCGCAAAATTTCTGTTTTGCAATTGATCAGTAGTAGAAATGCAATATATTTGTATGTATCATTCAAGAGAAAATAGAGATTGCATCTCAAAAATGATTACACATGATATAGCAGTTTTCACAAAGATACTTTCACGTCTTTTTTTTCTTATACATTCCTGCAAAACATTTTTTAATGCAATGCGAAGTAAGGCAAAGTGGGATCATCACATTCCTTATGTGAAATATGATACATGAGCCCCTATACATGCTCATATTGAGTTTAGTAGGAAGCCTCCTTGTTGCGATCTATTGGATATGAGTGGAAGAAGATAACAGTTCTTGACAGTCATGGCATTCAAGCTTCTGTAGTCATGCTAGGACATAGGGCCTACGCTAGTGCACTGCTGAACGCAGATTCCCGATGATCGGGAATCTGAGCAGGCGCATGACCCGTTCTGCTCATGTGCAGAACGGGTCTGCGATCCCGCACGGAGACTGGCAGCAGACTGGCAGTGATTGACAGTCTGCTGCCATTTGTGAATGGAGAGGGGGTGTCGATGCCCTCCGTTTTTCGAAAACGGAGATGTGTCGTCGCCATTGGGGAGGGAAGGGAAGAAGCCAGGATCTCCGTCGGCTGACGGGGAGATTCAATGGCTTCTTTCTCTCATCTGCGGCAGCCAGCTGCATGACCCCATGGGTCACCTTGGCTGGACGACGTTCCTCAGAGTATACGATGCTGCGTTTACACATACCTATCCTCCGCGCAAATGACCCGAGCCCACGTGTGGCCAGTTATTGCAGGGGCCACCAGCCAATCAGTGGGCGTCTCCGTCGAAGCTGCTCGCTGATTGGCTGTGTGCGGTCAGCCTGTCTCCTCCATAGGCTTCAATGGTGAAAATTCTCCATTGAGGTTAATATGAGTGTGTATCAATAAAATTGTACTTTCACACTGTGTCTTGTCTTTATTTTAATATTTATTTGGCTGTGTAACTACCGATACCAGCCGCCCGTAATGCCCCGAATGCTGGTACTTGTGGTTCTCCAAATACCAGCATGCGGGTGAGGCTTGCTGGGACGTGTAGTAGCACAGCTAAAAACAATATTAACACTTCTATTTTACACAACACATTTACACTATCAAACCGGCACCCACCGGCCAGGGGTGCCGGGGATAGCCCTGGGCTATCAGCCTAGGCCTGGGGTGCCCTGGAGAGGGGGACCCCTTTATTTTGGCCCTGTATTTGTAGAACCAGGACAGGTTCAGAAAAGCCCTGTGCTGGTACTTAATATACAGGGGTCCCCTACGCATTTTGGACCCTGTATTTTTAGAACCAGGACAGGCTGTACAGAGCCCGGTGCTGGTTATGTGTATGGGGAGGGGGTGCATGTCTTTTTTTTTTTAAAACACACAGACAGAAGCCTTCATGGATCACATTGATCTATGATGGCTTCTGTATAACTCGCACCTTTTAATGCTAGTCGTATTAAAAGGTGTAAGTTTACATAGGGAAATACACAGATTCGCATAGTGTAGTAGCCTCGAGCTGAAAAGTTCGCAGGCTATTACATTTGCGAGTCCCAGCACCAACTCGCACCTTCAAAAAATGCATGAAGGTGCAAGTTGGATTTTTACTTTCATTTGTTACATATTATATTTGCCCCCTGGTGTCCATCTAGACATTATCTATCTAATTACTGTCTATCTATAGTCTGTAACCCAGATTTTAATTGGTTAGCCTCAGGAATGTTAGTAATGAATTGCCTCAATGTTGTCACTAATTCCTGGTAAATTCCTGACTCCCTTACCTCAGAGGACTCAGTCTATTATTTATTTAAACCACCAGAGCTGCCTCTGCAGCAGGGGAAGAGCTACCGGTGGTGCAGCTGGTGCATTTCACTGGGAACTGTGGCAATGAAGGGGCCTGCACTGATATTGACACTGACTCACCAGCAGCAGCAGAGCAGCACTTCTTCCAGACAGGGGAAACACCAGCACATGCCCCCAGCACTGATTGGCTACTTGGAATGTACTGTGCAATCAGCTGCCAAGACACGTGACCTGTATGACACCGCCTCACCCTCTGCTCAGTGACAGTCTCACTCTACTTTTCTCTGCAAGGGAAAGCCATTGGTGGGTTAAACATTGATGGTGCCATTGGTTGTTAACTTTGATGGCATGAAACCATCAACAAGGGAACCATCCATAGTTTCACCCACAGATGGACATCTCTGCTCAGAGGCGGGGCCCTGCTTGGAGGTGGGGCTTTGCGAATTGCTTTGAGGAACAGAGCTAGGCTCTGTGTCTTGGCGTAAATAAAAAGAAAAAAAAACATTGGGGGCCTCTGTACTGTTGAAGGCAGAGAACTAATGGATCTCCGCCATCTATGGCAAATCATTCTGCCATTGGTGGTTAACCATTGATGGTTGATTGCCATCCCTATTCTCTGATGTTCAGCCACAGCCTTAAGCTGGCCACACATCTAAAGATTATCTGTCCAACCAGCCAACTAGTTGATTGGTTGGAATGAAAATCTGGTAAGGTATACAATCAGCAATTTGCTCCCAAACCCTGGAAAATGGACCAAAACTGTTGTTTGAACAAATAGTCTAGATCAAACATTTAAGAAACTTGTCTGAACAACCATTTTCATCTGTTTTCTGGCATTTAGGAGCAAATTGCTGATCATCATTTAGGCAAAAGTTCAGAGTTGCGCCCCCCCCCCAAAAAAAAACAACTACTTTTTGTAGATGACGTTCCTCTGCACGCGCTGAAAGCACACGCGCTTCCGGAAAGGGGGCGTGTCCTTGCAGAACACCCCTAATTCATCAAACTGTGGGGCGTGCCCAGCACTTATGAAGGTGCTGGGCTTCCCCCAAGCTCTCCCCTCGTGGCGAATAATTGCCATGTGCAGTAATGCGCCTTACACAGTAATGCCCTTTATAAATACATTATGCCACATGCAGTAATGCCCTTTATAAACAAATTATGCCATACGCAGTAATGCCCTGTATAGCACATTATGCCACACACAGTAATGACCTTTATAACACATTATGCCACACGCAGTAATGCCCTGTATAACACATTAAACCACATGCAGTAATGTCCTGTATAACACATTATGCCATACGCAGTAATGCCCTGTATAACACATTATGTCACAAGCAGTAATGCCCTGTATAACACATTATGTCACACGCAGTAATGCCCTGTATAACACATTATGCGACACGCAGTAATGTCCTGTATAACACATTATACCACACGCAGTAATGCCCTGTATAATACATTATGTCACACGCAGTAATGCCCTGTATAACACATTATGCCACACGCAGTAATGCCCTGTATAACACATTATGCCACACGCAGTAATGCCCTGTATAACACATTATGCCACATGCAGTAATGGCCTTTATAACACATTATGCCACATGCAGTAATGCCCTGTATAACACATTATGCCACATGCAGTAATGCCCTGTATAACACATTATGCCACACGCAGTAATGTCCTGTATAACACATTATACCACACGCAGTAATGCCCTGTATAACACATTATGTCACACGCAGTAATGACCTGTATAACACATTATGCCACATGCAGTAATGCCCTGTATAACACATTATGCCACATGCAGTAATGGCTTTTATAACACGTTATGCCACATGCAGTAATGCCCTGTATAACACATTATGCCACATGTAGTAATGCCCTGTATAGCACATTATGCCACATGCAGTAATTCCCTTTATAATACAGTATCCCCAATTCAAATTACGCCACACATTAGTCCCTTATTCATTTTTACTTTATTAACAGTTTCTTATAGTGCAGCATATTCCGTTGCGCTTTACAATTGGACACACAGTGGTGCCCCTTTTACACAATGCCCAAATTAGTACCCCTTATACACAAGGCCCACAGTACTGAGTAGTAGTGCCCCTAATACAATGCCCACAGTAGTAGTGCCCCCTATAGTAGCGCCCACATTAGTAGTGCCCCAGTAATAATGCCCGTTATAGTAGTGCCCACAGTAGGAATGCCCCCTATAGTAGTGCCAAAAGTTGGAATGCCCCCATGGTTTTTTTTTTTATTATGGGATTTTTTATTCTTTTTTACCTTCTGGGGACTCAGTGGCGCCCTCAGGGGCCGGCGCCCCGGGCGACGGCCCTGTTAGCCCACCCCTAGAACTGCCACTTCTCATACGTTACCAGATTTTCATTCCAACCAATCAACAAGTTGGCTGGTTGGATGTAAGTTGGTCTAGTGTGTGGCCAGCTTTAGTCTGCTGCCCTGACCTGTCGCCGCTGGTGAGAGAACAGCAGCCATCGGTGGTTAACCATCAATGGTTGATGGCCATCACTATTCTCTGCAGCAGAGACGCCCACAGCACTTGTACATAGTGATGTACTGAGGCTCTCCCAGGATGCTGCGGAAAAACAGTTGAAAAAGAAATGTGTGTGGGGCCGAGCAATATACATATTATTCTAGTTCAATAAAATATTGGGACTATAAGCAACGCCCAGACACACTTTCACATGAAACCATGCCCAATTACAATATAGCCCTCCCTTTTTCAGCAGTGGTAGTCATGGACTGTCCTACCCTGTCAAAAAATGGGACAGTTAAGAATTAAGACTGGAGGTATGTAGTATGTAATGTATTATTACAGCAGTAAATTGTATGTACATGATTTAATAGTTTGTTTTAATGGCAACCTGTAGTTTTCTGTAACTAACAAGAGGCACCATGTACATGCATTGTGTGCTTATGTTTGTGCTCCCGAAGTCCCTACAGTAAAGTTAAAAAGAAACAAGATTTGACTTGTTGACCATGGTTGCTGACATTCTGCCTGCCCCTTCCGGGAGGAAGTAGCCAGATCGACATGGCAGGGGGCGTGGCCGGCACAAGGGGGCGGCCGGACAGCTTACTGTCATTTGTGGGCGGGGCAGGGGCAATTGCATCATTTTGGCCCTGGCCCCGCCCCCGCTACACAATGCCAATATTACAAGCATTGTGAAGCAGGGGGCGGGGTCAAAATGATGTGATTAAGCGTGAATGGCGTCACCGTCCCTCCCACTGCAGGGGTTTATCAGGTTATTTCGGGGGGGGGTGTCGGAGGGGTCTGCCTGCCTTTCCGGGGGTCCGGGAGTGGCAGCCGATTTTCGGGAGACTCCCGGACGAATCGGGAGAGTAGACAAATATGTCGTTGACTTAAGTCTGAATGGAACAGGGAATTAGCCCATTAGACCAAAGGGGAATCTGTGGTGAAAATAAAAACTATTCAAGGTGTAAAAATTTGTGTTGCATACGCTTATATAAAGAAAAAAACAAGATCCTGATTGTGGTAGTACATTTTATCCACTAGACCACAGGAGAACCTATGGTAAAAGTGAAACCTATTTTGTGCATTTAATTGTGCTTTCTATCTTTACATGCTCATATGACGTAAAAGTCAAGATGAAATTTTAACTCAGGACCTGAACCAGATTACAAGAGGGCATTAGCCCACTAAACCACAGGGATAGCTGTGGTTAAAGTATATTTTTTGGTAGATTTATATTATTACATTGCCTGTCCAAAGAACCTTGAGTGATGCCTTTTATAATGAAATATACTGATGGGGCAGTGAGGAGATGCATTGAAAGCTTCTCCCATTCCCCTCTAAGTCTGGTATCAACAAAGAGAAAGTACATATTAGTGGGTAGTTTTTCAAAGCACTACATGTAAGGTACATAGTGGTGTGATGACAGGTTAGGTAGTAGCTTCATATGTTTGAAAAGATGGCAAGTTTGTTGAATTACTAGTAACAATATTTAGCAATAGGATCTAATTAAGCAGCTGTAGCTCTGTACAGTGTGCGGGGAAGGGAAAAGGCTCAGAGGCAGAGGTGGCAGTGGATGGTAGTGGAGACCACAGGCAGGTGAGCCACCAACAAGTTGTGGAGGCCGCTGGGTGTACTCAGCTGCTGGACTGAGAGGTATTGGGGGGGATGTCCCTGCTAGAGACTCACAAAAGTAGCCTGTCTAATGGGCTGCACTCTGTGCTCTTTCAGAAGAATGATGGTGGGGCCTCAAGAACCGCCTATAGGAGGACTTACACAAAACCTGGGCTGCCGGTGTCAGACAATCAAGTTAAATCTGAAGGGAAATGCTAGAGAAAGAAATGGATCATTTAGATCCTTAGGTGATCAGGGGTACAAAGGTTACAGGGGTGATTATCAGATAGGCATAGGTGTTTACAATTATGTCCAGGGAGATGCATGTGCTCCCAAGGACCAAACCAAGGGGACGCGTGTCGCTCCATAACTAGCCTTATGGGTCATTGGGTCAAAAAGTGTGGGTGTATCAGATTATGCCATAGAAGATAACTGCAGGGGAAGCTGTATCAGAGAGAGAGGTCAGGCGTCAACAAACATTTCAGTTGCATCTTAAAACATTTTTCTTGCAAACTTTGAAAATAAAAACACGTAAAAAAACTTTTCACATGCCTTCTGCTTGGTCTCCAAATCAGGATGTTATTGTGAGATTTAGCCACAGTGCGAGTGGCCATTTGTCAGGAGTGAGTGCCAATGTGAACATGTCTCTGTTCTTCTAAGCCCATTGTTGATACAGCAGGCAGGGGGGGAAGAAGCATATTGTTAACCTGGCTAATGGCTCACCGTCTCCCACTCCCCTCTAAGTCTGGTGGCCCAGACTGGACTGCTCTTGGCCCTATTGGTCTCTCATCATGCTATAGTGGTCTTCAGTTGCTGCTTGCAGTAGGCCCTCTGGGGTGTGTTGATAGAGTCCACATCTAGATAACTCAAATTTAAAAGCTTTTTCTAAGGTAAATATACAAAACATGAAGGCTTATTTCGAATCAACTCATCACACACAATTTGATTCTCTCACTTTGCAATTCTCCGATGTCAGCTGTTATCCTGTGCAGCAGTTTTGGCATTTTGGAGTAAATTATGGAAACGAGCTGACCATGGGCAGACATCTTATCTGCAGTGTACTGCATGCTTCATCTCTCGGTATAAACACTGTGAATGATTGATAGCCATTAAACACGCCGAGCACATTACTGTAGACTGTAAAATGGAATACTTAAGGTGCGTATCCATTAGGCGATGTGGTAGCGACAGTACGATAACAACATTGTAATCGTACAGTCGTTCCTCATCCCCTGTAGTGCCTACACTGAACGATAGGTCATTCAGTGCAGGCACACTCCCTCATCCCTGAACACAGCCAATCTGTCATTATCAGCAGATTGACCGGCATGTTCAGACGATGATTGATGTCAGAAACGACCAGCGAGAGCATGCATTGCTGGTAGTTTCCGACATTTTACTGCCAAATCACTGCACGATTAATGAATGACTGAACGATAACAATGTCAGTCCCCATTGGGGACCCATCAAAAGCAAAGTATGTGAACCTCAGCTCACTTTGGTTATAAAAACAATAATAACGTAAGGTTAATGTGAAAACTTCACTATGAAAGTGTGATAATGCAGATGTGCAAAGCAAATTCTGTTTTGTGAAGTAATGCACTTATAATAATGAGCACCTATACATTGGTTTAATCCATACTTGCCGTCTTTTCTGAAAAGAAGGTGAGCAGGGCATGACTGTGAGATTCGCTTTATCAAGTAGGCAGGATCATTATGTCATCAGGCCCTGAACACCCAGGGACAGGGAGCCGTAATGCTAACGCCATCATGTCACTGTCCATTTTGTGGTATGTAAGCCCGCTGTAGGAGAACTGCCTCCTCTCCCTACAAAGTCATGCATTTCCAGATATGATGATAATGCAATCAGACAATACAGAACTCTCTCTATTCTTTTTACATATGATCTCAGTTCCTGTTTAGTGATTATATAGCAGGGCAGGCTCTGGGAGGAAATGAGGAGCTGCTAGTCTTTCTTCCAGCTGCCCATCTAGGAGAGGGTGTACCCGTGCAGTTAGAAACAAATATCTAATGTAAAAAACAAAACAATATGGGTGTCTATTCTGTGCGAATGGTTTGTATAATGTAACTAGCAATATTGCTGGCAACTGGACATTGCAATGTGGCTGACAACAAATAATCCTCCTGCCCTGGATTACATTTAATGAAATAGACCCTTTTTAGATCAGAATCAAGAGCCAGAAAAAGGAAGGAAAGAGTGTTAGCTGGTCTAAGCAAGGAACTATTAGGAGTTATGAAATGTTGAGTCGTGGTTCCTCCCCCAAACCTTGTCTTTAACAGTGTGTAAAATATACGGATAAAGTATAGCTTATTGATTTTTCATGATAAACTAGATAATAAAAGTAATTAATGAGATCTACACTACAGTACAATGTCAAATAATTAACATACATTTTTCTTACTTGCCCTGCAGTTAGTAGATTAGATTTTATGACAAGGCCACGTGTTTATTTGGTCAGCTACCAAACAGAGTCATAAAACCATAATTATTGATAGATAGGAATTTGCAGCATGCCTTTTTTTTACAGTACACATTAAAATGTTGTTAAATACCAACCTTGAAGATAAAATCAGTTTATAAAGTTAGGACATCAGGAGCTTACAGAGAAAACACATAAAAATAGGTTTAATTGCTAAACATGCTGACATGCTGCACGTTGGCATTAGGACCACGTCAAACTTTTGTTTCACAGACACATACTATTTGTTCGAGCTTAGTTCATATTTTAAAACAGAAGTAATAAATAAGAGTATGAGGGCATTGGCAGACACTTGTCACATTTCTATATGTGTTTTTGTATTGGTAAATGTGCCCATATGAATGTTCTTTCCTATAGAAGGAGTGTGTGGTTAGTGTAAGGGAATTGGTATGAAATTCCTGATTCCCGGCAGCGGCAGCCAGACATCAGCAGAGTTCCTGGCAGCGGAAGCCCGACAGCGCTGGAAATCCCGATCGTGGATAGGTAAGTATTGTCTAACCTAACCCCCTAACCCTCCTTAGGGGTGCCTAACCTTAACCTCCCCCCCAAGTGTCTAACCCTAATCCCCCCCTCTAAGTGCCTAACCCTAACCACCCCCTTCCCCGCTGCCGAAACCTAAGTACCCGGGGGGGTGCCTAACCCTAAGTCCTCCCCGGGGGTGCCTAACCCTAACCCTCCCTCCCCCTAGCCTAACCCTAACCCTCCCGGGGGGGTGCGTAACCCTAAGTCCCCCCAGGACTGCGCATGTGGTAGGGAATATAGAGTGTAAGCTCCACTGGGGCAGGGACTGATGTGAATGGCCAAATATTCTCTCTGTAAAGCGCTGCGGAATATGTGTGCGCTATATAAATAACTTGTAATAATAATAATAATAATGAGGGTGAGGCCACAATCGCCAGTGATTACAGCAATGCCCAAAACATCCTGAGGGTGCTCCGGGGAGCTGTAAGGGCAGCGGTGTGACCATCTGAAGCATCCTAAGGACGCTCCTGGTGGCACTGCTGCATAGATTCTGGCTGCAGTGTGCCATACTAGCCAGAAAAAAGCTCTGAGGGCCAGACCAAATGATACCGAGGGCCTTATAAAGCCCCCGGGCAGGAGGTTCCCCATCCCTGATCTAGAAGATATTGAGAAATGCAATATTGACATTCATGCTATATATTAACTTCACAACATTAACAGTTTCCAAACTGGGACAATTAGGGCATATCTCCCAAGATCTTTATGATCTGCCGAGACCATGCCGCATAAATTGAGGTCACAATTTCAAGCCTTGTGGCACAACAGGTTTTAGGAATAGGCATTTGGACTTCCCCACAGTATATTAACACACATTTACAAGGGTATGCACTTGTTCATTGACAGGTGCACAGACAGGCAGTATGCAATTGAGTTGCCTCTGGAGTTATTTTACATGCCATTGAAATATCTCCACGTCCCTAGGGCCAGTACAGTACGTAATGAATGTCCGAACTGCTGTAGAAGATGGTCAGAATCTCTTTGTGATTTATAACACCTACAGAATGCACAGGTTTCAAAAACAATCAACTACCTACTAACATGTAAAACAAAACTATATAGAACATAAAATTATTATTTGCGTAGTTGATAATGGACCCTAGACACTAAGGGCCTGATTCTGGGTCTCACACAATGTGGTCGCATTTACAGATGCCCACAGCAATCATACATCCTGTGCCACTATCTGCCCTTATTCTGAGTTTATCGATACTTATTTATGAACAGTTTCTTATATATCACAGCATATTCCGTTGTGCTTTACAATTGGAAATAACATTAATAGAGTAGACAGACATAAAGGTAAGGATTGAAGTGTACACATCTGTGCGATCCCACCGCCCCTGGTCATCTGACCACAAGAGCACCAGTCATCACTAGTAACGGCACTTACACCTTCCATGTTAGGTGCAAAAGATGCACAACTCAGACACACCACTAGGACATTACTCTTACATTTAATTGCCCAATTGCCAACCAGAAATGCACACTCGCCATCGGTAAGTACAGATTAAAGATGTATCTGACTCAGAATCGCTCATAGTTGCTGACAAGAGGTGTATGTCGGCTGTCATGCATGCGCAGTTTCTTAACAATTGCAAGCTGCGGTACTTTCGGATTTGCATGTCAGGCCCTAATATTGAAATTTAAGTTCACTTACTATCATATAGTTATCATATCAGTAGATCATTATGTTCAAAGAATACCCTGGTCTTTCATTTACAGTTAATAATATGCAATCCACTTGTAACATGTTCCCTTAAAGTAATCAGTCTACACCTGGAACACCTGGCGGACTTGTCGGCCTTTCCATGGACCATTTTAGGACACTATAGCTAAAAACTCTCCCCACTTTTATTATTGTATCAGTAGGGAAATCCTTCCTTTTAAAGATAGCTGAGAGAGAGCGAAAGAGAGGTATATGTACTAAAGTGCAGGTTTATAGAGGTGGAGATGTTGCCCATAACAACCAGATTCTACTTATCATTTATCTAGCACCTTCTAGAAGATAATAGCTAGAATCAGATTGGTTGCTATGGGCAACATCTCCAATTCTATAAACCATCACTTTAGTAAATATACCCCAGAGAGAGAGAGAAAAACTAATGTTACTGTTTCCATATCACACTAGCCACGTGGAGTACCGCTTACAGAAAACTGCATCCTTCTGCTAAGAAAGTTAATTGCTAGCATTAAACTACCCCACAATTTGTATTTTCTAATCTTAGTCACTATGGAAAAATGCAGGGATCGAACTCCATAATAGTAAGGTTACACTATTATAGAGACTATGGTGGCATTTATTTGAATATAACTCAGTTTAAGTTAAACCTGCAATTATGAAGCAGGGGAAATATTTCCCTGCTCAGATCTATTTAGAGAAGAAGGAAGATAATGACTGTCTACTTCTATGAAATGTGTAATTACTGAATGATCCTGAAGGCTCGTATAAGAGGGAATGTAGGAAATATTATTGTAAGGATCTTGCAAGCCTCATCTGAGCTCCTTATAACCATCAGTCTCCAGCTGTGTGCCAATTCAGACTAATGTCAGTGGATTGGGACTGTCAGCAGTCCTAAACCTGGCATCAGCTTTATCACCTCTCTCATCTCACACCCCTCTGCAAACAATTAAAGTGCAATAAATCCAGACTGGGCTGGAAATGGCCCTGTAATTTGCAGGACTCCCTTCACTTTGAAACACTAGAAGATTGATGATAGCATCACTAACAGAGCTATCTGTTACCTATTAGAGGCTGATTTCATAGGTGGGGCACCAATATGGGGAGTGTCATAAAGCTGACTGCTAAAGTTGCACTGAAAATAGTATTCTAGTATTTCATTTAATTGTACAAATCAATTGCATTGATTTGTTATAAATCTTAAAATGAAAAGAACTTATGGTGGGGTGCAGGCTCTTTCATGTTGCTCGTCCAAAATGTAGTCACTGTATACTTCTTAGTTGAAGTAATTATGTGCAAAGGGGAAAGATTAATGACGAGACAAAGGTTATTTTTAGCACCTAAGGCAAAGATTCCAGACTACCTCAATCACTCTACTGCTATACAAAACAAACAAAACATATGACCTATTTCTTAATGCCTCTAAGCCATAAACCCTCCTAAAATGTCTGTATTTTTAAGGTTATGGTACAATTCAATAATTTGGCTAATTATTAAAACTATAATGATGGAGATATCCCAGACTTCGCTGGTATTCCCAAAAACTTTCACTAGCTACATACAGACTTGGCAACTCTCCTTGATTGTCAGAGAGACTCCCTGAAATAGCAGCAATATCCCTGACTCCCTGAAGAGTCTTAAGGGGGGCATCCACTACACGATTTTAGCAGGCGATTGAACGATAATGACGTTGTTATCGTTCAATCGTTTAAAAATTGTGCAGTGGTTGGTTGTTAACGATCAACGATGCGCGCTCCCGTTGGTCATTTGATCGTCTCGTCAGTCGACCAAACATGCAGGTCAATTTCATTTGATCTATTAAAGATCGTTTGCAAATCGTTTGCAAATCCTTCAGATTGAAAGATAAAATTTCAAGGGAAAAAATCAAGGGAAAATCGTTTAGAGATTGGACAAGGAGTAGATCGTCTAGTGGATGTGCCCCTTTAAGCTGACTACACACGTAAAGATTTTCTGTCCAAGCATCCAACTAGTTGATTGATTGGACTGAAAATCTGGTAACGAATGGGAGTAAGTGACAGTCAGCAATTTGGTCCCAAATGCCGGAAAATGGACAAAAACTGTTATTTGAACAAATTGTTTAGATCAAACATTTAACAAACTTGTCTGTCATTAAACTCCCGCTCTGTGACTGACATCCCCAGAGCTCCCACACTCAATATAAAGAAAACGACAGGCACTCCGGTATTCCCAATCAGGTCTGTCCTCTGTAATGCCAGATCTATAAGAAACAAGACTGCCACAATTGCTGACCTTATTGAATCTGCAGATCTTGCCTGTATTACAGAGACTTGGCTAGATGAAAATGCAGCACTTATCTTGGAAGCTGCAGTTCCAACAAATTATTCTGTCATTCACAATCCAAGACTTAACCGTAGGGGAGGGGGAGTGGCCATCTGCTTTAGAAAAGCACTTAAATTTAGGGTCCACCCAATGGAAATGACTCACTCATTTGAGTGCATCGCTGCTCGGAGTTCTACAGAATTAGGATTCAGAGTACTTCTCATTTACCGCCCCCTTGCGGATGGAAAGATATTTCTACAAGAATTTGCAGATATTGTTGCTGGACTAGTTCTGGAGCATCAAAGATGGCTGATCCTTGGGGATTTCAATGCATGGGTTGATGATGAGCTCTCACACCTTGGCCAAGATTTCCTGTGCACAATGAATGCTCTGGGCCTCACACAAGTCATCCCTTCGGCTACTCATATAAGTGGTCACACTCTTGATCTTGTCTTCCAGATTGGATTAGATGTCTCTGACCTAAATATAAACCGAGTCACGTGGTCAGACCACCACTCAATTCACTTCTCAGTTGCAATCCCTCAAAATAGAACTTTACCCATGGAGTTGACAAGGTATCGTCCAAGGAGGGGCATGACTCCCCAGGCTCTTGCAGCAAACCTGGATTTTTCTGCGTAATGGGGGCCTGTGAAGATCCTTGTTCCCTTGTCCATTACTATAACAGGGATGTGACAGCTGCAATGGATATAATTGCCCCTGTGCGTATACGACCCCTCATACCACACCGTCAAGCCCCTTGGTTTGACAATAGTGTTAGTGAACTCAAGAAAAGGGGGCGTAGACTTGAAAGACGATGGAAGAAGACGAACCTGGTAGAGGATAAGTTAACGCTAATCAAACATATAAGAGAATATCAATCAACAATCACCCGTAAGAAAACAGAGTTCCTTTCAAATGAGATCAAGGCAGCAAACAATAGGCCGGCTCAGCTTTTCCATACAGTGGAGATGCTTTGCAAACCAGCATGCCTGCAGCATGATGAAACCCTCTCCCAGTCAAGATGCAATGAGTTTGCAAAATTCTTTGCAGATAAAGTATCCTCCATCCGGGCTGGAATCCCCACAGTGCCATCAAAGGAGTGCCAAACTACCAAGCCTGCCAAGGTAAGCCACCTGTCTCCCTGGAACAACTTTGACATAATGGATGCAAAAGACATTGCTAAAATGATCAGAATGTTGCGACCCACCACCTGTGATCTGGACCCTGCCTCAACCAAGCTTCTCATAGGGTGTATAGACATTATTGGCCCTGCAATTGCAAAAATAGTTCAATGCTCTTTGCAAACAGCCATTTTTCCAGAACCACTAAAGGAAGCAATTGTTAGACCACTTCTTAAAAAACCTAATTTAGACCCCGACTACATGAACAACTATAGACCAGTATCAAACCTTCCTTTTCTAGGAAAGGTCATTGAGAAAGTGGTGGCAACGCAACTGGAAACCCACCTGTCTACCCATGATATTTATGATCCATTCCAGTCAGGATTCAGGAGAAGACATAGCACTGAAACAGCCCTGGTATGTGTGCTTAATGATCTTCTGATGGCAAGAGACAGAGGTGATTGTTCAATCTTAATCCTTCTGGATCTCTCAGCAGCATTTGATACTGTGGACCATGGGATTCTAATTGAGCGCCTGAAAAATTTCTGTGGACTGGATGGCACAGTCCTTAGATGGTTCAAATCATTTCTCACTGGCAGGTCACAGAGAGTTTCTTCTGGAGTAAACTCTTCATCAACAGTGTCACTTCCATGCGGTGTCCCACAGGGTTCTATACTATCTCCCATGCTTTTTGCAGTATACATGCTGCCCCTGGGTGAAATAATCAGACGTCATGGCCTGGTTTACCACTGCTATGCAGATGATAGACAACTGTACCTGTCCTTTGCTCCAGGTACAAATGACCCAATAACAACCCTAAATGGCTGCCTAGCTGAGCTTCAAGAGTGGATGAACCCTGATAAAACTGAGGTTCTTATGATAGGTCACAGGACAGGGCTACAGCATAGCCAACCAATAGGACTTATGCTTGGGGGTTCAGAATTACAAAACACTAAATGTGCGGAATCTTGGTGTTGTCCTGGATAGTGGCTTGACACTTAAACATCAGGTATCAGCCACAATCAAATCCTCATTCTTTCATCTGAGGAACATTGCCAGAATCAAGCACTTAATTCCCTCAGAAGATCTGCCTAAAGTCATACATGCATTTATATCATCACGCCTAGACTACTGCAACGCCCTCTACCTCGGTCTCCCAGCAAAAGAATTACACCGCTTGCAGATGGTACAAAACGCAGCTGCCAGGCTATTAACCAACCAGCCCCGTTCCAGCCACATAACACCCATTCTCTACTCCCTTCACTGGCTGCCTGTCAGATGGCGAATTGCTTTCAAGATTGGATTAATAACTTACAAAGCCCTTCATGCCCATGGCCCAGGGTACCTGAAGCAGCTTCTGATTCCCTACTGTCCCACTCGATTACTGCAATCCGTTGACGAAGGACTATTAACAGTACCTAGAATCTCACGGAATTCGTCTGGGGGTCGAGCTTTCAGTTTTGTGGCTCCTACCTTATGGAACTCACTTCCCTGCACAGTTCGAGAGGCCTCCACTCTAGAATCCTTCAAAAATAGACTCAAGACTCACCTATTCACCCAAGCATTTCCCTAATGTCCCTTGTAAAAGCTTGTTTTGTATTTTATACTGTAAATATAAAGCACTTTGAGTCCTTTAGGAGAAAAGCGCTATATAAATAAAATTATTATTATTATTATTTTCATGTTTTCTGGCATTTAGGAGCAAATTTAGGAGCAAATTGCTGATCATCAGTTACTCCCATACGTTACCAGATTTTCATTCCAACCAATCAACTAGTTGGATGGTTGTACAGAAAATCTTTATGTGTGTATGCAGCTTAAGGGCCATATTCAATTTAGTGCAAAAAGTCCGAACTTTTCGCATGCCGAACTTTTCGCACCACATCAGAGGTTTGACAGGGGATAAAGTATCGGGCGCTGGCCCACTTATCCCCGTATTCAATTCAGAGGCTGCGGAATCTGGACCCGGCGGAAAAGTAAGTGGCAAAAAGTCCTGCACATGAAGTGGCTACTGAAAATATCACTATATATCGCATCACATCGATGCGATGTATAGTGATGCTTGATAGCCATTCATGTAAACTTACCTGTCTGACGTCTTCGGACGGTGTTCGGCCCCTCTGCTATCCTGTAAAACAGAAGAGAGACATATCAGGTGACCAATATCCTACCCTCCAACATGACTCGTTCCATTAGGTACAAAATGCTCTGCTCCTGGAATTCCCACCTAATTATTGATTACAGACACCTGTGTTGAACTAGGTGATTGATGAGACAGGTGTTTCACCACAGTAACTACATGAAAAATTACATTTCCCAGAAAACCTGAGGGCGTCACAAGGGCTCCACAGACTTCTGGGATCTGAGAGAGAAGTCCTCTGTTGTTTGCCGCCGAGCCGTCCACGATGTGGGAGCGGAACACATACGTCTGGCTCAAGGAAATCTTCAACAAAAACTTTTTTAAATAACTTTTTAATGCATCTATTGGTACTTCCGGTCCACGGACCGGAACCGGAAGTACTGATAGAACTATGCCTTGAAAAAGAGAGTATATCTCTCGAAACGCGTCGGCCAGAGGAGGCTTTGAGGGGTGGTCTTACTGGTCCTGCTACCCAGATATGTACGATTTACAAACTTTTTACTTTTTTTGACCACACAGTTACCGGACCTGCCGGGTCATTTAATTGTATTGAGATCGACACCTTATCTCTGGGCAGAGGATTAGTCCCCATTCCTGCAATGCTTTATTCTTATATATTCATATATTTAATTTTACTCTCATGTTAATAAAGCCTTTTGAATTTTTAATCGGCTGGATGGAATTTTTCTGAAAAAGAAACCTTGATGAGAGGAACACACTCACAAGACTTGTGAGTATTAGGTATGCATCCACAGCTCCACATGTTTTAAAAGATACCTTGATGTGCACAATATATACTTTACTTGTGTAAGTAAGGTATGCATCACACTATTTAAGGAAGAATTTATATATATTTAAAGATACCCTTATATGAGTCATCTACCATTGTCTTGATGTAAGAGAGGTGCGACTCAAATAGATGACGTCTGGAATCAACATTGCCAAATATCAATCCTAGCTGTATCGTTTACATCAGATTCAGTCGATATTTCTTCATCATTTCAGCCTTCACTACCTAAATACACTACGTCTTGAATTAACATGGTTAAATATTAATTATAGTAGTATAATCTACTACTAATCAAATATCAGATATATTTTTCACCATTTGAGTTTTTTTCCATACTACACATTGTTTCTCTTTATTTATATCTCCACATATTTCTGAAAAAATTCATACTTTTCCGGAGAACAACAAGAGAAGATACCAATTACACAACGAATAAACCTCTCTGGATAAGTATATATCTCTGTTTTTATACCATTGTGTTAAAACATCAGCGCCATCTTCTGCACCGACCACCATTTCCTTACAGATACTTTTCACCACAGGTGTCTGCAATCATCAATTAAGAGGAAAGTCCAGGAGCAGAGCATTTTGTACCTAATGGAACGGGTCATGTTAGAGGGTCTGCGATATGTCTGTATTCTCAATGCGCATGTGCCAACGTCCCAGAGCAGCAGGTCAGACCTTCTGCAAAGGATGCTGGGAAAAGGGGCAGAGCCAGCGCCGGGTGCCAGGCAGACAGCAGGGAAGTATGCAGCGGCCCTGCTCTGTTTGGCTTGTGGTACAGATTACGCCATCCTCAGATGGCGAATCTGTACCGCAGGAGAGGAACGGAAAGCAGAGTTTTCCATTCCTTTATGAATTGCACTCACCGTATAAAAGTATGGTGATGCGATTCATACACGAAGCGGGGCTGCCGCTGGAGAAGGAATACCCTTCTCCACAGTAACCCCCTCTATGAAACGCGGAAAGCAGTGAAAAGCCCTGTTTTCAGCTAAACAGGACTTTGCATTGCTTTGTGAATAGACTCCATTGGCCTGACGGGGTCACATGTCGCCAGATGATTTTTAATGTCATTATTTTATTTATTATTGGTGATGTGGGGTTGATAGTGTGAGGCTGGAACTGCTTCCACTGTCTAGATACGTGTGTGACAGACAGGGCAGGAAGCAGGCTGCCTTTTATTGCAAACTGCAGGCACAGTGGCCCCATGAGACAGGAAGCTTCAGTTCCCACCCAGACAGAGATTGGTTGCTGCCCCAGTTGGCAGAAGGGTAAAGCACACCTCTGTGAGAGCAATGATTATCAAATAAGTAAGGTCACAGGTGCAGGCTAAACTATGGTGGCAGTAACTAAAGAGGGTAATTGTTCTAAACTGGACAACCACTTTAATAATGTTTTTGTATTGCCTTTGGATCAACAGTGTAATAATTTCACTGACCATTTTTTCTACGTTCGAGGGGCCTATTTATCATTAAATATTTGTGGCATATTATGCAAAAACATCCGTTTTCTGGGGATACCCGCAAATATTAACTATCCCCTGAATGTACCATGGATGGTGTTAGAGCTATAGCATGTAGGCTACACTTCACAAAATTTACAGGTAGAGGGTTCCTCTGTAACCTTCCCCGGCACACATGCAGTCGTCCCGATAGGGGAATAAAGAGACCGCTGACGCGGTCACTTAACTCCAAGCACCAAGGACTGGCTCCTTTCGGCACTGCTGTTCCTGCATGTGCTATTTGGTACATTCCAGGGGTATTTTCACATACTGCAATGCGATTTTGGGTGATAATATCGCGTCCAGATTGCATTGAGTATGTCATTATTGATAAATGGACCCTGAGAGTTCTGTTAGTGAGTGCAACCACAATTAGATTTTAAGCAGATACATTCTACATAAGGGAGGAACTATTGCTAAACCCAGCCCAAAGCAAATAAGTAAAGAATTATTAATATAAGAATGTCCAGTGGGGAATATTATTACAGGTAGCTTGTAATAGTGCATTAATTACCAGTGTAACATGTATGGCTTTATTAAAGGTGAATTACACATTTATGTAATTCCAAACTGGTGACTTGGTAACTATATGATTTTGGTGTTATTATATTTAACAAGTATTTGGACCCATCATTCTCCTGGTTGTGAGCAGCTTGAATGACACCCTCCCACTCTGCTGCACTGCACCCCACTCATCTCGGCAGTGCTGGCACATGGCTTCATGCTGCCCTATGCTGGACACAGGATGTCATACCAAGGGGGCAGGGTCTCCAGCAGCAGGAAGTAGAGCACTGCCCGGATCATCGCTTCTGGCTGCAGGGTGCCGTTCCATGCATCCCATAATCCAAAGGCCGTTCCTATGGAGTAGCAATGGCCCTTAGTTTCCGCTCCCTTACGCTTACCCTGTAGCACTGCTCCTCACTCACCTCCAGTCCTGCTCACCCCGCAGCATTTCACTCTGCTGACAGCCTCATCACTGTGGCCAAGTTGTCTGTTTTATAAGGGGATTTATAAAAGCTGTGCAGCTAATACTATGTGTTTCCTTATGTAGGAAATTGGTAAATAATGAAATAATAAACTGTGAAATGTGTTGGAAGAAGGAAGCTGAAAGTCTAGATGTCCCAGTTAGGGCCTGATTCAGAGTCCGGTGCAGTGATGATATCCACTCAAATGGTCGATGTTATTCAACTCATGTATATAAGCTACAAAGTAACATAGCACGTGTCCCATAGTCTGTACACACAGACGCTGTAGCGATTCAGCTGCACAGCCTCAGAAATGTATCGGAAATGTATTGGGAGTTCCAGTGACTGGGAGGTGATATTCAGATGCACAGAGAACAACTGTGTTATGGGCGTGTTATGGGAGTGTCACAGGCATGTTGCATAACTGCTTGTGAACTCAGATGCTTAATTTCTTACATTGTGGACTGCAGTGGTGGCAGCTTGTGGAATGCTTGGGGTATTCCTAGATCCGAGTTCCAAGCAATAGATCTACAGTAAAACGGTTGACAGTGTCTAGATAGACACCAGCTATTAGACAGGTAATAGGTCGACAGGGACAGGGACAAAAGATCGACATGGATGAAGGCCCACGGGTATACAAGTTCAACAGGGTCCAAATTTTGACACAAAAAAATGGTCATTTTTTTTTTCTTTAGTAGGGCTCGGGATAGGAACTTACGGGAAGGTTAGGGTTATGGCCGGTACACACTAGACGATGTCTAGATTGTACCGGCCTTGTTAACGATGGGACCCAGCGGGTTTGCCAGCATTGGCAAATGCATACACACTTGCTGATGCCGGGAGTGGCGGCGCAACAGAGGGGGCCCTGCTGCATTCTTCAGGTGGCATTACTCAATAGAAGCCTATGAGCTTCTTTTCGGGACGCTCCCCCTGAGATCCAATCGGATCCCTCCCATCTCCCCCCGCGTAATTCTGCACATGTGCAGAAGGACACAGGAGGGACTTCTGGTTGTTAAAACCGGAAGTCCCTCTATGCTAGGGCATCGCAAAGGACAGCTCTTATCGGAAGAGCTGTCCTTTGCGATTTTCAGTGCATTTCTAGGTACATAGGCCCTCATTCAGAGCCGCTCGTAAGCGGCCTCTCGCTTGTTCTGACCGATGTTCGCACATCTGCGCATGCGTACGGATTTTAACACGCATGCGCGAACCAGTCAGTGCGGCCGAAAATCATTTGTTCGCTATATAGCGAATGCCTGCTATTTTGAGTGACAGAGGGAGGCGTATGTGGGTGGTAACAGGGGAAGGTGCTTGAAAACGGGGGTGTGGAATTAGATCGCAGGCGTGCTTAAAGGTCAAAACTGGCGCTTTAAGGGAGTGCATAATTAATACAGCAGCGTCATTGACCACGTCACTTGGTTTTTTTTTACTCCGAACTGCTCGCAAAATAGCGGTTGATAAAACCAGCCACAAAAATAGCGACCAGTTCATACGCTGTTCGATGTACTCGATTAATCTAATAAATAGCGGACATGACGTAGGATGCGAGCGGCCAGGGGGCATATTTTTCAAAATTACAACCGCAAGTTTTGCTCGCTCGTTCAGACTTAGAGGCGTGAACAGACCGCAATTAGCGAACGGTTAATTTGAATAGCCACCCCTTGTTTTAGAACGAACGACCGCAAATAGCGAGCGGCTCTGAATCAGGGCCATAACGTGGTAATCAACCAGGGTATGTACCCGAGGAGAGGCGGGATGTACCACAGAATGCCGCTTGAATCCGACGCCCGGAGGATGTCGTTCGGCCTCGATGTGAAATCCAGGCCTGGCGGGAACACACAAGCCAGGGCTCGGATTACACTCGGATCCCCAAGTTCGAAGTGGTTTAGATTTAAGGTTCTATGAACCGCTCGTCTCTAAAAGATATTATTATTTTTTTAATTTTCTGGTACCTTATGCTGCAAATCAAGCACATACTTCATTTTTTTTTTCACAAATCTGTTTGTCTGTGGGAGATCATAGTCGTCTCCTCTCTGGGCCTGATTCAGAGCTGTACACTGATGCCACCATAGCAACAATCCAATACACAATGGTAGTGTAAAAAATCTGCAAATGTTGCAGCCACAGTGAGATGTAATACAAGGACGCATCATCAGTCGCAGATCAATCGCTGTTAGCAGGCCTTAGTAATTCTGGTCACGCAGAATGGCTGCCGGAACTTAGACGCTGGAGTAATGTTTACTGCGTACAGGATCGCAGACGCTAGATGTGATACGCCCCCAAAATGGTTGCGACATGACTGCAATTTTAGCCAACACTCCCCATTGCCTCCCACAATTACACTCTCTGACTGTCAATCTCACTGCGAACATATACTCCGTGAGTGCGACTACGTACCTTGACACATGCGCAGTGCAACTCAGATGCCTGCGCAAACGGCCAATAATTGTTTAACTGTGAAAATATTGGCATAGCATAGAACTCTGAATTAGGCCCTCTGTGTGGACCCAGCCACTTTATGTTCCCAATCTGCTCCTGCCTATGGTGGAAGCCTGGCCGGAGAGAAACCTTCTGATCCCTCCAGGGTCCTGGAGCTCCTCCCAGTCAACTTCGCATATTTCTCACTGTGCACATGTGCAGACTGCTAGACGTGCAGTTGCATGACTGGGTCTGAACCTGGCAGCATAGTGATATCGAAAGTCATGATTATACTTTTTGTTAAGCCGCTGAACATCTTTGATAACAAACTGGCACCATGGTTAGCTTGCTGCCTCATAGCACTGAGCTCCTCCCTCCAAGACTCTATCTGTGTGGAGTTTGTATGTCCCCCTGTGTTTGCATGGGTTTTCTCCAGGAAATTATAATGAATGGGGATATTTTGCTACATTGATAAATAAGCCTCCTAATGTCATATATGGTGCGTAGCAATGCTGCATGACCCACAAAGTATTTAAGGGCCTATTTCGCAATGAATATTAGTGGAATATCCCCCGAAACAACCTGGAGTACCCGTAAATATTAAGTACCTCCAGCATGTATGTACAGGAGACCACAACACATATCGGAGATTTCTGCTACAGTCCCTCCATTTTCAACTGCAAAAGCAGCTCCCATATGTTTCTATGCTGGCTGGTTTTTTTTTCTTGCTCTGGCAGCTTACGCCATCTCCCTGATATAGAGGTTGGCCAGTCCAACACCTCTCATACGCCATGTTTGTTGTGCCTGCCCCCTCTCTCTCACCTGCTTCATAAATCAACTCCTCTAAATTCTATCAACGATGTAAATAAAACAAGTACATGTATTCTACCAGTAATTATAACAGTCAATCATTAAAAAAAAGTTATAAAATTAAAAAACAAGGGGGCATCTGCCAACCCTACAATTCTGATATCCCGTGCTTGGTCACTTGTGGCCTCACCACATATACTAGCTTGACATAGGATGGAAAACAAACCCTCTCGTGTACTTTTAGCAGGTACACTTCAGGATTTGGGAAAGAAACGTATATTTTATTCCTATCCAGCAAACACAGAACTGTGGGGGAATGGGATAGCTCAGTGTTACCAATTATTGTAAATCCAATAGCATGCCAGGAATCTAGAAATAATTAGGTGAAGGGGTGAAACAAAATCTGCAACATCGGTTTTCACGGTTACAGTGACATGATAAGACGCATAGCCATAACAACAGCTGGATGACATTTATACACAGGCAAAATGATCTGTTCCATTTAGCTGTTGCTGTCTCCTAAGCAATACAGGATACAATTCAGTCTTCCTGGACTTGACTTAAGACACTGTCAGACATATCACTGAGTCAGCCTCAGCTTGATAAACTCCCAGTATAAAGTCATCTGGAAACACCAGTATAAAGTCATCTGGAAACACACGTAAGACCTGTTATATGACCCTTGTGCTTTGATCAGGGCTGGGCCTCAGCAGTGTCACTTAGACTTGAGCGTACATCACAGTAAAGGAAGTTGACATCATTCATAGGGATGAGTGTAAAAGATTGGCTTAAAAACATAGTAGTCATATAATGTCACTGATCCTTTTATATTTTAATCTGCAGGTCATCAATGCAACTGAACAGGGTGCTAGCTTTTAGAGGACGCAGGAACTAGGATACTTTCCATCCACACTGTCTCACTTCACACTTCTCTCCATCCAGTGTCCTAGTTTCCTGTACTCAGAGTCCAAAAGTATTCCAGCCAAGCAGCTAGAAGCGTATTTGCCCCGATACTATAAACCATGGAATGGCAGCGAGAAGAGGTGATGCAGGTTTTGCTTAAACCATACATAGCTGCAGATAATGCCAGAGGAAAATCCCCAGGTACGTCTGATTAGGTTCAAAACATTTCCTATTCATCTTCTGCACATGAGCCTGCTATTATGAAATTAACAGGAATAAAATAACCAGTAGCCCATCAGATCATACTACGAATATTCACAGCAGCTGCAAATTATTTCATCAGATAAGTGTGTTCAATTGGTCATAGGCAGAGACCCTTTCACGTATGTGATTATGTTAGTGAGCACAAGGCTACAGGTGACAAGGACAGTGTCATGACGGGATGAGAATGAAGGAGACATGTAGGAATTCACTGACTGAAGGGTCTATTTATCAACTAAGCTTCTATTGTAGCGAAGGAGATCAGTCTTATTTTAATCTTCACATAATCACGTATCACCCAGCTTCCCTGACAACGCTGGCCCAGAGCAGTAAGGGGTAATCGCTTTCCCAGTTTGTCTCTGCAAAATGTGTGCATGAGGAATCTTGCCAGATCTGGGTTTTCAATTCCAATAATATGAAAAAGAACATTGTTTAAAAATAAGAATATTTAGAAAACTTTATAAACAAATACAAATAATAAAGCGTTTTTTTTAGATAATTTTAATCTGATATCACCGCCGCAATACTTAGCCACGGCAATTTAACGCAAGCTAATTGATCCCCCTGGGGCTATTCAATTATCTGTCTGATTAGACCCAAAAATAAATCCCCGATAACTAGCATGTTAATGGGTGAAAAGACCCTGTCAACATGGGCGTAACTACCATGGGTGCAAGGGGTGCAGCTGCTATGGGGCCCAAAAACTAGGGGGGCCCATTTTCCATTCAAAGTTACATGTGTTAAACATTGGTTGGGACATAGGGACCCTTACAAACTTTTGCTATGGGGCCTCCAAATACCTAGTTACACCCTGCATGCAGCGTCATATAAGAAGAAGAGTTTGCTTTGTCCATTGTTTCTAAATTAAAAACTGCAGATAAAATGGAGGGAGGTGCCTGAAGGGGTAAGGTTAGCAAGCCAAAATTTGTTATATAGTCCTTACTGAAGATGTTATTCAGATTCTTTTTCTGTAAATGATGCTATTTAGGACATTATTGGAAGATATAATCCGAAATCCAAATCAGTAGTCATTATCCATAGTCAATTAAATAAAGCAGCAACAACTAAGAGAGTATCCATGTAGGACAAAATGTCACCACAAAATGGCTGCCAGTAGCTGGGCATCCTTTATATAGGGCTGTGATCTGCATTGTGACATCACAATGCACACAGGCAGCAGCTAGAGATGGCTGAAGCTTAGATCAGCTCTGGGCCCAGATAGTCTGCAGCAGTAATCTGGTTAGAAAAACCGGGGCCCAAAAGATGGCAGTGTAACTCTGAGCAGGGAGAGAGCCAAGCCCAAGAGGCAGCTTGGGCCCTGTAGAAGCCGAATTCCTTGCACCTACTGTAGCTACGCCCTTGTGGAGTGGCAGCTGGTCTGACAAAGATTGGAGGAGTGTGTACGGTGACACAATTCTTTCGGTAGATTGTTTAAGCAAATGCAGATCTGAGATCTTCTGCAAAAGTGGACAGGTGTGTAGACATATATTGGGTGTTAAATCTGTGTCCGGGTCTCCAGTAGGATTGTGTCAACAATCTAGTCTGGAATTGGATCCCCGAAGGATTAGACAAATGTGTACCCATCTTAAGTTATGCAGCGATGGGCGTAACTACCATAGGAGCAAAGGGTGTAGCTGCTATGGGGCCCAGAGCTGAGGGGGGCCCATTTTCCTTGTCAAAGTTACATGTATTATATTTATTTTTCTCCATTGGGTGGTACATAAGGGCCCTTACAAACTTTTCCTATGGGGCCCTCTAATACCTAGCTACACTCCTGCCCGTCAACGCATAGGTCCGTGAGCTTGTCACAGATCCTATGTGTTAACGTTCATTAACATGTGTTAAGGGTCTCGAGTGAATAAGGGGCTCTAATTAACTAGCTCTTGGCCTTAGGCTATCTCCCTTTTTCATGCCTGTTAAATTGAATTCGCCCCTTAATCTCCCTTTTTTCGCCAGCAATAGGGCTTTTCACCCTTTCCTAAATCAGCTCGATAGTTAGATTGTGGAAGCAGCAGAGTATCCAACAACACTGTGAAGTAGTGTGAGAATACCGTCAAATCCAAGTTAAAGCTGATCTTAACTCTTTAGTGTAAGGATGTGTTCCATTTGCAATAGGAAGCCCATTATTGTACATATCCTTAGCAAACCACCACCTATGCCCATTTAGTGCAATACTGTTTCCAAACGTAATACTGGTTTAGCAAGTTGAGGACCAGGGGCAAACACAGGATTTGTAAGGGGGGGTTTCTGCATATGTATGTATGTATGTGTATACAATTTTATATATATATATATTGTACATACCACCCACATGCCTCTCACACATGGATAGTTAAATTTTTACAATGTATTGTATAAGTATAGTTGTATTCCCAGTTTGAACTGCCCCCCTTCTCCTTTCCCACACACAGACACTCAGAGCAGATTACACAGACACTTAAGGTGCGTACACACTAGACGACATCCTCCCTGAGCGATATCGTGTAGTGTGTCCCCGGCAGGCTGTGCTCAATGTCGTTCATGACATTGAGCACAGCCGCTGAACGATATCATTAACGATATCGTTCAGCGCCAGGCTCTCTCCCCCATTCCCCAACATGCAGCAACCTGAGAATATCGTCAGGTTGGCCTGCATGTTAACCCGATGAACAATGATGACGAACGACCCGCGGGAACGCGTGTCGTCGTTATCGTTCATCGTTTTGGGGTTAAAAATGGACGATAAAGTGGACGACTGAACGATAACGATATCGTTCAGTCGTCCACTTTAATCGCCCAGTGTGTACCCACCATTACACTGCACATTACACACACACTTACACTGCAAATTACACAGACACTTACACTGCAGATTACACACACAGACACTTACACTGCACATTACACACACAGACACTTACACTGCACATTACACACATACACATACTGCACATTACACACACTGCAGATTACACACACACTTACACTGCAGATTACACAGACACTTACACTGCACATTACACACACAGACACTTACACTGCACATTACACACAAAGACACTTACACTGCACATTACACACATACTGCACTTTACACACACACACACACTGCACATTACACACAGACACTTACACTGCACATTACACAAATACACATACTGCACATTACACACAGACACTTACACTGCACATTACACACACACTTACACTGCAGATTACACAGACACTTACACTGCAGATTACACACACAGACACTTACACTGCACATTACACACAAAGACACTTACACTGCACATTACACACATACTGCACATTACACACACACACACTGCACATTACACACATACACTTACACTGCACATTACACACATACACACACTGCAGACAGACACTTACACTGCACATTACACACATACACACACTGTATATTACACACATACACACACTGCATATTACACACACAGACACTTACACTGCACATTACACACACAGATACACACTGCACATTACACACACAGACACTTACACTGCACATTACACACACATACACACTGTACATTACACACACACTTACACTGCACATTACACACAGACCCTTACACATTACACACAGACACTTACACACACACTGCACATTACACACAGACACCTTGCACTGCACATTACACACACTCTTGACTACAGACCATCTCCCCCCACACCCATGGTATGAAAGAGCAGGCAGGTACCTGTGACGATGTTTGTGGCCATCCTAATTACATGCTGATCAGCAAGTCCGGACTTGAGCAGGTGAGGAGAGCAGTGAGTGACATCACTGGTACATGGGAGCTGTCAGGGAGGAGCTGCAGCCGCAGCAGCTCCTCAGTACTGCAGTGCTTAGCCATCTCCAAAGCTACGCGGAAGCTGCCCATTCGGAGCTCACAGACCGGCCTGATGAGACAGAGACAAAGCTCTCTGTCTCACTTTAAAAAGACAAATAATACTTGTGCTCTGCGGGGATGGATTGCGTGCGCTACTGAGGACTGTAGTTGATGATTATCTTAGGCTACTTAAATTGGTCGAATCCACTGTGAATCAGCAACAGGATCATTGTCTAATTTGGACTAGAGATGAGTGGTTCGGTTTTGGCTCAGATCTTCTCACCAAGTTCGGATCTCAGAACGAGGCAAAACTTCGTCTTTCAAGGACATCTCGGCACAGAATTTAGGGGAAGATTTGAGCCAAAACTGAACCGCTCATCTCTAATTTAGACAGATAGGGCCTGATTCAGAGCTGCTCGTAAGCGGCCGCTCGTTCGCTCCGAGCGATGTTCGCGCATCTGCGCATGCGTTGTAGTACGCATGCGCGAACCAGTCAGTGCGGTCGAAAATCGTGTGCTCGCAAAATAGCGAATGCCTGCTAATTTGAGTGACAGAATGAGGCGTTTGTGGGTGGTAACAGGGGAAGGTGCTTGAAAACGGGGAGTGGAGATCCAAACGCAGGCGTGCCAAACGGTCAAAACGGGCGTTTAATGGGAGTGCATAATTAACAAAGCCGCGTCATTGACCACGTCACTTGGTTGTCTTTTAGCCTGAACTGCTCGCATGATTGAGGTAGGAAAATCCAACCACAAGCACTGCGAGCAGTTCAGACGCCTTTCGATGTACTCGATTAATCAAATAGCGGAGATGACGTAGGATGTGAGCGGCCAGGGGGCGTTTTTTCCAAAATAGTGAGTGCATGTTTCGTTCGCTCGTTCAGATATAGAGGCGTCAACAGACCGCAAAGAGTGAGCGCTTAATTTAAACAGCCAGCCCCTTTTTATGAACGAGCGTCCGCAAATAGCGTCCGGCTCTGAACCAGGCCCATACTTCATTGGTCAAAATACATAAGACCTGTCGTTCAGAGGTTGGGTTTAGCAGCAGGATAACTTCTGGCTTACAATATAGCTGCTGTCATCTTCTGAATGCATTTTATAACAGTCCTGATTATAATCTTTTTATGCTTAATCACCAGAAATTATATTCTATGAACTTTGTATGTGTAAAGCAACTGTATTCTATTGAACTCTGTGTGTTCATTGTGTAAAATGGTCCTGGGTCATGTATCAAAATGGATGCCAGGTACTCTGTACCTGGATCTGTGCTGCAGAGGGGTTGATTGGTAGAATGAGGTTTACGACCACTGAGCCGTTTGAAGGTGGCCAGGCCAGAAAGGGGGCATATAACCATCTATGCCCAGATTCATAAGACTTGTGGTATGTTGATACAACTGGATCATATCTCTTGGGCAGACAACTGAAGGACACTTCAAATAGCTCTGCAAAAATGTGAAAAACCTTCTGTAGAAAGTCTGACCAAAGAATGTGTATGAGTCACAGGGGATTAATTAACATTTTCACTGGGAGAGCGAGCCAGAAACTTGGGTCTAGGAGGACCCTGCGCAGCATAAGAATCCAACTATCCCTATGCCTGTTGTTCAATCTTTTGGAGAAGTCTGTGCAAGACTAGATTGGTCCATACCTTCTAAGTGACCTCGACACGGCAGTACTTCCCTATTTCTTATAAGTGAGTTGTTCTATTTTTATTCCTTTTCATTTCTTGAATTTTTTTTTTAAATATGTGTCCTTTGTAATCAATTTTGCATTTGATGCATTGGAGTTATTTTCTACTCAGATTGAAACTGTTAATTTTAGCATGTTTTCTGATGTTCTTTCCAAGTACCAATACGCCTGTAAGATTGTTCAGGGCTATGCTACATACATTCACAAGTGTGACATTGTTGTTTGAAAATTAATCATTGTGTGAAGTAAAATCTAAGGGCTACGTCTTCTAATCTCTTGATGGTGGCAGTTGGTGTTATTTACATGTAAGTGCTGATGTGACCATTAACCATGACCATCGGTTTCAGATTGGGGTATCTGGGGATCGACTGTTTGTGACAATTTGTTTAACTTTAGTTTGGTCAACCCAAAGACCTTTAATACTGCTTTAGAGCTCATACTGGCTGTCTCTAGTATAAATATGCGTTAAGTTTCCACCTGTCTAGTACTTTACCAGTGTGACCAGTAAGAATATGAATTTGTGGCCTATCTATAAATTTTTGTGGTGAGACCTCAAAAGGTAATTTTCCTTATCGCCGCTATTTGGAATGTTCTTTTTTCTGTACTATTTATGATGGGACAGATGCCGGGACATGTGCTCTGATAAGAGCCAAACCTGGCAGAGGGTAAAAAGTGATAGTTTACACTATCACTTTACTTCCAGGTTCAGGCCTGGCTTCTTAATATGTGTGCTCACATTGGTATGTACGTGCAAGTTAATAAATCCCTCTACAAAATACAATCACATAAATATAGCCTATACTGTAGCCTACAATGGCTAATGCCATCTAAAGATGTTGTTAGCTAATGTCGACATTCTGAACATTATACAGAGACAAATCAGTATAAAGTCATATAATGGAACACTATTTGTAGGAGAAGAAACTTCCTACATTAAAGAAAAGGAAAGCTAATCATATCCTAAATGAGTCAGTGTGTGTCCGGTAGTGTTGTAGTACTATTTAATAGTGGAAACTATTAAACCAATTTATCAACTACACCTGTTTGCAGTTTAGAACTTTTTGTGTCCTCTGGGCAGATTATACTAATTCATTCTTCATCCACTGCATCTCTGGCAATTTCCTATCTTCTCTCTGCACATGATTTCCCAAAACCCTTTAAGAAATCACATCTATTAGACTGTGATAGAAAACAGATTAGTAAGTACAAAGTTGAAAGAATCATCATTTACCCTGGCAGCAGAAGAAAAATGTTCTACACTAAATTAATCTGTGCCGGACTCATCAGACCTCGTTATATGCGCCCAGGACACATCCTCCATTCTATGCAATTTTCTAAATGAGGAGCATTTATTCTTCTAGCATATAAAACACTATAATACCTTAAAGGGGGTTTACACTCTTCTTTGGACAAGTCTTCCTTAGTTGCTGCAAATTTATTTCACAGTTATTTTTTTTTTTGATTAATGAGGGAACAGGTTAGATGTAGGGTTCTAGCACATGACAGGGAGGGTTGTCAAGTCTAGGATTTAACTTTACCTTAAAGTCAGCTGTTTTCATCCAGATTACTTTAAAATAATGTTCAAGGAGGCACCTCCTCTGCTGTTGTGCTGTCTTTCTCCTCCACAAGTATGTTCCCCTCAGACTGCTCTGCTCCGCCTAGACAAAATGCCTCAGAAGAATCTCCTCAATCTGCGGCTGCACCAGTCTTCGCTGTCTCTGCAACTCCACTCTGCAGTGCCCCCGGCTTCCTAAGGGAGCCCCCTCAAAAGAGCCAATCCCGTCACACAGGTAGGCAGAGTTGCACAGTCATCCGTCTCCCTCTCTGACCGCTACCTCAGGCTGAACCAATGGTCACTGGGGTCCAGTTTTTATATACACCTCTCATTCCTTGCATGTGCCGGTTTCGATTCCCACCAACCTGGCTATCTCCTGGCACTGTCCTTATGTCAGCCAAAGTGCGGGCAGAGTACCCTTCAATTCCACCAGTGACATGGGGCTTCAGTTATAAGTCTTTGACCACTATGAGGAGCATTTAGGTGTCCGCTCTGTGTTACCCTTGTGGGGTATGGAACCCCCATATTAAACACCGTAAATTACAGCTAACAAAATGATTACTGCCATTATATATAAGTAATTCTATACATATTTTTTATATATTTTACATAGGCCCCAGCATATGTAGGTACATCCAGATTCAAGGAAGGTTTAAGAGAGGAGGGGGCCCATGTGCAACATCTGTGCGCCCTCTATGACATTGCAGTAGACTCTGGCTTGTGTCAGTCTACTGCCACACACAAGTGTCCAGGGACATTGTGCCCCTATTATGTTCCCACAGACTTCTCTATTGCACATGCTGAAATCAATGGGGAAAACGGCCGTAGCGCCATGTTCCCGGTGATATCTGTCTGCAGCGCCAGCCAACATGAGACTCTGGAGAGGTAAGTATAATATAATTTTGGTGCAGGGTGTGAAGTATGGGCTCCTGTAGACCCAGGGGCCCTGCACCCATTATAGATACACTAATGTCCAGGGTCTGGAGAACCACATAGATGGCTGATCTGTCAACCTTACATTTGCTCAAATTCTAGAATGTGGATTTGTTGTATCCCAAATGCAAGACATACTGTAGTTTGTGCCACAAAGCAGGAACTATACTACTTCATAAATGATCCTTTCATGTGGCTGGTGCCTATTGTTTAAAATACACAATATAAAATGTTTTTTTTTTTCAAATTAATGAGCCTTAAATATAGCATTCAACATTTTCATATTTACCTATATGTTACTGATACACAACTAGCTTTCCAGAACAATGAGGTGATAGAATTTTTACTCCAGGAGTTTAGATCCAAAACTGGCAACACGTTTCACATCAGCAGTACATTTATTAGGTAATAGCTTTTGTAGATGCCGGAGAGTGAATGGAAAAGATGTGTGATAATGGCCATAACAGATAAATGTGACAGCCGTGGAAAGGGAAAAAAACATCTGTGAGTGCTTAGCTCCAGTGCAGACAGATAGAGAATATTTCATTTCTATCCCATCTGCCAGTGTCTCGTCGTAAGCAGGGACACTGTCCTATCTATGGGGAAGCTCAAGAAGACATGAAAACCAAAGAGTCTGTTGTCCCTAAAGAAAACAAAAAATACACAAAATGGATGAGTTCCCGGAAAGATCGCACAGGGCATTAACTGGGCTGTATAATGAAGTGTATCAGCCAGAAGGATACATGTGAATAATCAACATATGTACTTCTATTTTTTTAACACTTTATTACCAGAGTGTCTTTCATAAATTGCAATTTAAACTTGACGTGTCATTCCCTTTATAAAAAGTATTAACTAAGGATTTGTTTAGCTAGATGTTATTTAGAACACAAAGAGACCTTTAGGACTTTTTCCCAAAGCAGAACTGGTACAGCTCACTTTAAATAAACAAGGCAATAGGATCAGTGATCCCAGTTACCACACACTGGGCCTGATTCAGAGCCGAACGCTCTGACCAGAGCGCTCGCTCTGAATCAGGGCCCTCCTGCCTGAAAATGGTGCGGCCTTATGGACGCTCGCATAGCTGTGGGTTACCACCCACAGCTTATGCGAGCGTCCATGATGATGGTCAAGACCATCGCGACCATCGGGCTTGCGACGGAGACCCTGCGGTAGGGTCTCTCTGCCGCAAGCCCTGGAGTGATTTTCGCTCTATCAGAGCCAAAATCACTCCCACTGACATCACTACTGATGTCAGTGGGGCCGGCTTCAGACGGTAGGCGTTCCCATGGGAACGCCTCCGTCTGGCAGCCACGCCCCCGGCACGCCCACCAAAGGGGGCGTGCTGTCAATCAACATCGACAGCACGCCCCCTTTGGTGCGAGACCTGGAGCGACGGAGAGCCCGTCGCTATCCGGGTCTCACGCATGCGCACGACGGAGCTCCCTCCATCGTGCGCATGCGCAGTGGGGCAACATCGACCCGCTTGCGAGCATCCTGCGCTCGCGATCCGGTCTGAATGACCCCCACAGCCCCGATACCATTATAGGGTGCAGTAACATTCACCAGTCCAGGAACCCTGAGTGCTTTCTCCCATAGTAGCGGGTATTGTTAGCATGAATGAGGAAGGTGCACAGGCAATGAAAAGTAAAAACACTTTGCTGTTTGTTTGTGTATAAAACTTTGCATTTTTGACTCTGACTTCTCCAGGGCCAAATGTAGGATTTGTAGAGGTGTCGAATTCCATATATCCTATAGGTGTGTGTGTAAGATACGTCAGTGTGCTCCATCCCTATTCATTGCTCACCTTATCATCCCTGGTGCAATGATCTGTCTGAAAACAAACCTAATTACACAAATGCATAGCTCTACATTCCCTGTGATTCCAATGCCTTCCTAAACTTTGTGTTGCTAAGTGGTGATGCTTGCGAAGAATCATAGATATACCATTCCCTGCCCCCGACAATCACTCTGGAATCATTCCTTTCCATTCCAGTTTGCATCCCAGGTATGACTGTATTTTAGAATATGGAGAATGTGAAGTAGCTTTATATAGTTAGAATTCACAGGCTTTCACTGTAGTAGCAGATGGCTCCATTGGAAAGGTAACTGACTGCAAAAAATGAGGTGCTAAGTTTGAATCCTAGATATGACTGTATTTAGTAGCTTGATAGATAGAATTCACAGTCTCCCCCATAATAGCAGATAGCTCATTAGTAAGCTGTCTGACTGCAAAACATGAAGTGACAGGTTCGATTGTCAAATGTGGCTGTATTTTGAAATGTGAATATGACTGAAGGGGAGGTGATGTGATCAGCTGCAGAGAGGAGATGCCGGGACTCACAGAGCAGGAAGTGACATTGTCGAGGGATGTATTTTCTATAACTGCAACGTCTGGATATGCTGCCCAGGGCATGTGCCCTGCTCGATCCCCCCTAGTTACGCCACTGTTCCAGATAGTTACATCAAATTGACTAAGACAGAGGTTCCCAAACGCAGTCCTCAAAGTTCTCCAACAGTTCAGGTTTTAGAGATATCTATGGTTGAGCACAGGTGACTTAAGTAGTGCCTCAGTCAATTTGATTTAACCACCTGTGCTCAACCATGGATATCTCTAAAACCTGAACTGTTGGAGAGCCTTGAGGACCGCACTTGGGAACCTCTGGACTAAGATACAAATTAAGTCACCTGTGCTCAAGCATGGATATCCTTAAAACGTGGCCTGTAATGGCGGAGTTTAGGGACCTCTGCACTAGACAATTATCAGCTGCTCATGTACAATGTTGTTAGCACTCTTCATTGTTATTTAATCCTGTTAATGCATACTTGTCTACTCTACTGGAATGGTCGTGGAATGGTCGGGTGGGGCTCCCGGCCGCCCGCCCCCCATGCAAAATCCCCCCTGCACCCCCCCAACGCCTACTTACTGAGTGAAAGTGGGCAGTCCTGGGGGGTTATGGAGTGATTCGCTCTGAATCACATCATCATAGCCCTGACCCCTGCTTTACAATGCCGGTAACCTCTGCAGGAAGTCCCGGGCTCCTCCTCCCTGCACCCGGAATAGGAGAAGGAGGCAGGGGACCCTTGAAGAGCACGGGCCGGCACGCAGAAGGCTGAGGTGAGTGGGGGCTGGTGCTGGTCGACTTCGGGGCAGCGAGGCGTCAGGATGCGGTAAGAAGCCCATAGGCTTCTATAGGGTAATGCCAGAATAACCTGGCGTTACCCTCCGCATGGAAAATCGGGCAGCCGGGGCTTAGTACATATGAAAATGTGATAGAAACCCCAAAAACTGGGTATTTACTGCATTTTTCCTTTAGTACATCCTGGCCTAAATAGTAAAATAAGAGAAATATGAAAAAAAATACTATGCTTGTCCAAAGCACTAGATGTTCCCTTCCTAGGGTCTCAAGTCCAGGGCACATGAAGTGAAATAAATTAATTTTGTTTAACTCACAATAGTAGAAGTTCTCAAACAGGAGCTTCTTTCCTGATCCTCCCTTATGATTCCAGACTTTCCAAATGGAAAGGCATTCCTTTGTCCAGCTGCTCCCTGACATTCAGACCTTTTCCTGTACTGAATGCAAGGAGTCTTTCTCACTGTGACCCATTCACCCGTCACCATTCACACCAGACCCGGGTTTTCCTGCTTTCAGTGTATGCTTGGAGATGATGTCATCTCCACGTGCTACTGTTCCTGGCCACTGACTTTCTTTTAGGCGTCAACTAGGGTTGAAAGTCCCGGGAAATACCGATAGCGACCAGGGTCGGACCCTCCACACATAAGCTGTATCCGGGTCGAAGGGGTATAACAAACAATGAAACAGAAAGTGAAAAAATTGTGCTTGCTAGATCAAAAAAATCTATTGGTCATCTGTCCATCTTAATTATGGAATAGAGTTAATATTTATCATTGTGCTGTTTTTTCTTGTGTATAAAGCCAATTTGCGTGATCAGACGTTCATTAACCCTTGCAATTTTAGTAAAAGTTTTATTTTTACTGACTGTCAGTCAATTTACAAATGATTGGTAACCATGACTACAACAAATCAACATTTTATATTCCAGACAGTTTTAGTCTATCTGCAATGATGGTGAAGTTCAGTTCTACCCATTCAATGTGGTTCTACAACAAGTGCAAGCTTTGCAAGGCATTAATCTCCAGAGAAATGTACCACATGCAGTTAGCAATCTTGTATTAAGTGTACTCGACGGGGAGGTCACCAATAATACATTTTGTTGTTGAGTCACTGAATTCCTCGCATTCTTAAACTTCCCATTCGGTGTCAAATGTCAGATGTCTTCCTTGGGTAACCTAGGCAGCCGGCATTTATTGGCTTTGTTTGGATTGTGGAGTGTGCTAGTTGCTCTGGACCACCCCGGCTCTGATATACAAGAAGAAAATCAGATTTTCAGCCAGCCTACTGGCAAATGTTTCCAGTCTGATAAGGTTCATGAAAATACTCTGGAACTGAATATATTACACATATGCCCAAAAAGTTATCCAGATTGGTATTTTATTTCATATTACTCTTTTCACATTAAAGTGCACCTTACACCTGCACACGGTGGTTATAGTCGTTCTGTTAGCTGAACCAATATGCAGAAGAATACGAAACAACTTCTTGCTCGGACCCCTTGGGTGAGGTATGTGGGGTGGGAGTGGTGTAAATAGTGTACCTGCTGGCACACCCCCTGTTCAAATTGGCAATTCATGACATTGTGCAGTTGGGGCGGAGGTCACAATAATATGTATTTCATCTTCCAAACACTATATAGTTCTGTTATATTTTAATAATTATATTACACTGAGTACAGTTAACTCACTCAGATACAATTTTGTGCACATACTTAAGCCGGGTACACATTATACGATATATCGTACCGGCACGGATTGGAACGATATATCTTATGGTTGCTTAGCACGGTCCAGGGCACTGAACAGTCTCTGGACCTTTGGCACACTGGAGAGGCTGCCTTTACCACCTTGGGTGTCTAGAGAGGCATGCAGCTGCATACACACATTAGCCATAACATTAAAACCACCTGCCTAATATTGTGTAGGTCCCCCTCACGTCACGAAAACAGCACTAACCCATCGACTCCACAAGACCTCTAAAGGTGTCCTGTGGTATCTGGCACCAAGACGTTAGCAGCAGATCCTTTAAGTCCTATAAGTTCCGAGGTGAGGCCTCCATGGCTCGGATTTGTTTTTCCAGCACATCCCACAGTGTATTGTGAGCAAAACAGGTATTTACACTGGTGATAGAGTTTGTTAAAACATCAATAAATCAATAAACATCAAAAAAGGTTTGGCCACCGGCAATAACATAATTTGCAAGAAAAGCCAATTTCACAAGTATAATGCCAGTACCTCTTTTGTTATCACTATTTCACGGTGGACATCAGAATCATTAAAACTGCTTTATTTTGGGAATAAAGTATTTTTAAATGCACTATTTGAAATTAAATAATATTTAAAAATATATTGTTATTTTTTTAAATAAATGCAGGAGAATTTTTAGACTTTATTGGGCCTTTTCATCACAACTAAAAAATCGATGGAGGTAATTAGATTTAGAACTCGTATGGAGTTCTACCTAATTACCGGAGGAATTCATCATTCCTCCTCTCCATCAGTATCTATTCCGAAAAGCTGTCCTTTTTGCAATGACATCTTTTCAGAAAATAGATACTTTTCCCTATCTACTCTACCTTACCGAAGCTGTAATCAGTCCTGCGTATGGGCCGCTATGTTCACAAAATCGGCGCATGCGCAGCACTGCCTACAACTGCGGTAATTCTGTGAGTCCCAACCCCCCCCCCCCCGCTCCCCTCCCCTCCCTGTCCCCCACCTACCTGGCACTGCAGCCGCGGACCCCACCTCCCGTCTGAAGAGGAGAAAACAGTAAAGTTAAAATATATATATATATATATGTATGTATGTATATATATATATATATATATAATTAAAAAAAAAACTTTACTGTGTTCTGCCAGGAGAACACAGTCGGAGGCAGCAGTCAGAGCCGGAGGAGGGACGAGGGAGTGACGGAGGGAGCTGGCGGAGGACCTGCCCTGAGAGTGGCGTATAGTAATACCATCAATTTCCAAAAATACATAATTTTCGGAATTTGATGAATGGAATAATTTCTACATCCCCCATACTAATGTACGGAGAGTGTGGAAATTAACGCAGATGGACTTAACCAGGAGATATTAGTGATATCTCCTGTGTTAAGTTAAGTGTGTTAATAAATACTAAAATAACGGTAATTAAGGAAAATGTCCTTAAAATCATTATTTTAGTGTTGATGAATAGGCCCCTGTGTACGATAAACATATTCATTAGAACCTCTACAGATTCCAAAATCGGTAATTGTATCTATTTGAATAATATTGATTTTGTCTTGAATTGATCAGTTTTTATAGTAATGATTTATACACATTTTATAAAGGGGATACTATTTGAGCCTATGTAAGAATATCCTATTAGATAATAATATATTCAATTCTGAAGGGGATAGAGATTACTGAACAACATTGTATGGTATCTATTGATAATATGACTGATAGCATGGATATCAAGAATGTGATAATGGGTGTTAATTCTTCACTAGATACAATGACACTTGGGTATAAGGATGCACCTTGTATAAGGGTCTGAGTCAAAGTTTATTTTATTTTTAATAATATATTATTTTGAATATATATAAAATAGGGAGTAGTACTAATTGAACGTACTAACTTACTAATACATCACTTATTTTCTTGTTACACTTGATGATTCTTTTTATTTTTATTTTCACTATCACCTTGGCTGAATAAGACACATATATGGAATGTGGTTCCAGAATAGGGATTGAAATATTACATATTCGATCTCTATTCTTCTATTATATTTCCTCATATATATATTTTTGCACATAATACACTTATTTTATAGGAAAGTGTGTTGTCTAATAAATTACAATTTTCCACATTACATAGGTTAGCACTTCACTAATGATAATAGAAAGATGCACTATTAATTTTTATAAGCACAATATGATACACACATTTATGAATTTAATCACTGAATCCTATATCACTACACTATAGGGTACATGCATGCTATTATAAAAGATAGTAATAGATTATGGCCATATAATAGTACTGTTTTATTATTACTACTAGATATTTCATGACTATACAGACAGGGTTAATGCATAATCCTACCTAAGAGTCATTATACCAATTAAACCTAGATATTACAATTTACTCTTGTTGTAACATGACACAACAATATAGTAGGATACATACAGAAATGAATTTCTGTCTACTTAATTAATAATGGACAATTAGAGTTTCAATTAGAATTTAATACTCCTATAGAGGGAATATCTCCTATATAAATATTGATATAATAACGTTATTCACTATTTGTAAGGATTTATGTATTACTAATTAATAATTAAAATATTAAAGAGTGGTAAGAAAATTAAAAATCATATACCTATCATGTAGTTGATAATTGATTGATTTATGAGATCGTATTGAACATTTATTCTCGGAAATATACCTAATAGTATTTATGCTATAACAAGTATGTCAATATGAGATCATTAATATAGAAAATCCAATTCATGCATTGACGATCACGAATAATTTCATTTTTATCCTTAAGTATGTTTAATTGACGAATATATCAGTTTAAACATGCTGCCATAGAAATAACAGAAGAACCTATTAGATAGAAGTACTAAGCAGCTACATTCAAATTGACCTATGAGAGACGCTAATGGGGTATATAAACAGGACACGGGAGATACTCGGGTTGCACTGCTTTGATAAAGCCGATTACAGGCGAAACGCGCGTCAGCACCACACGCTGCTGCCGGTCTAAACAGCACAATTGTATGCTGTACAAAACAATATATATGTTGATTATTTAGCCATTGTATTTTTGCTGCCTGGATTACCTGGTGTACTCATGCTAAGTGGCGTATGTAAAGCCGATAGAAGGGGAAATAAACAGCGGGCACACGAGGCTGTGGAAACCATACACAGCGTTATGTGATACTTGATAGTAGATTTAGGGGACAGAGAATCCCCAATCTTCTGTGGAACTACACAGTGACTCCCTGAAGGAGCAGTTTACTTGTTTTCATAACAAATACATATAAGAATCGACACGAATGGAAACATAATTGTAATGTGATTGCCTTAATGATTGATACAATTAAGCGAATTTAAAAATATAGTAACCTTTTAAATGGTTAATATCTGAAGTGTAAACCAATAAAGATACATCTGTAATATTATTACTCCAGTGTGTACACACAGGCTGACTATAAGATCAGGCTGTGCGCTGAGACGTGTTTAACTTCATTAAACTGCACAGAGATTTGTATCAATAAATTGCAAACAAAGACCAGACATCTGATTCCAAATTGTGATATCCAGCATTGATCCAGACAGCATAGAGAGATTTATTCCCTAAAACAGTATAATCCACAGAATAAATATAATAGGGATACTATTAGAGATAAATATACTACACATATAATCTGGGCTAATATTTATTTATATACATTAGACCGGCGACAGGTGATGTTTTAAACCACCTTTTCTTTCTATAATACTAACTTATATCTTATTCTATTTATTTTAAACTATTTCGCCTTTCACTTGCTTGGACCTAATATTACCTTTTTAATTTATAAAAATAAAAGTTATATTTTATTACATAAACAGAGATAAATTAATAACATCACTGTGATCCCCTAAGTGCACCAGACAGGATACCTAACTTTTTCTTTGTTTGATGTTAGGTATCATATTTCGTTTGCCTCTGTGCTCATATTGCGTGTGAAGATATGGTGATGGTGTGTTTTTATGTATACCAAGCATTTCAACATGTGTGAGGGTCATAACTTCTGGGACTACTCTTCCCAGGTAACACAAACCTTCGGAACTCTGGGAGAGCCACTTATACGCTTTTCTTCCACATATAAAATATACATTATCAGGGAGAACATAAGGAATGGTATGCATCATTATCATTAAGCACATTTCCCTTGCAAACAATCCTATTTCTGGGTCTTCCACCTGGCACATGCAAGTCTCTGGCTGTATTATTTTAGCACAATAACCATCTGGCACCTTACCAATAATTTCTTTGGTGGAACTCAATGCATACTGGTACCTAAAATGTCTCCCACTAGATTGAGCGTAACAGATCAGGGTTTATCGACTCATTATCAGCTCTTTGTGAGAAGGTCATCGTCTGATTATTCCCTTTCACTTCCCAACTCCCGGGTTTATTGGGGTTGGTTATGTTTAAACACAAAAGTGATCTATCTACTTGGAATTGATAGAGTTTGAAATGAGGTGGTTTGGATGAGAGGAATTTCCATCCAATGTTTTCCCTTTTTGTAATGCTAAAATTTCCGTGATATTCAGCGGAAATGGCACCAACCCTACATTACGCTGTCCCTGTGGCACATGTGAACACACCCAGCAATCAGTTTGATTTAACATTTTGCCTACCATGCTATGATAATCCTCTAAAGGATACCCACCCCAGTACGGGTTATATTTAGGCTGGCACCGTTGGATACAGTTCTCATCAACTAGGGACCCACAAAGCTCACAAATACAGGAATCTTCAGACGATAAACCTCCACACCGTCCCCGAGTATCCGGAATAACTGCTCTCTTAACAATAACAGTAGAAAGATTGGTCAGACACTACCCTGATTGGCATTGCACTCCTTCTGACTCCACTCCATCAGCACTGCCATCAACTCCCCTCTCCACAATCGGTCCCCCTTCACAGAAATCGGACATTCCCGAACTGACCAGGATGGTGAACACTCTAAAAGAGAACATGAAAATGAACACAGCAGGCCCGTTCATTGCCAAAACAAGACCTGCAGATTTCTTTTAGTTCAGGTATCTCACTACGACCTTTTCAATCCTCCCGGAACAAGTTCGCGAGCGACAGGTCCACGCTATCAGCCTTTCTCCACCGGTTGATTGACCTTTTTGCAGTGAGTGGAATGGACCCAGGTATCTCTCTCAGCCACCTTCAAAGATGTAGTACTTGTCAGCAGCACCTGGTATGGACCTTCCCACCGATCAGTCAAACAACCTGAACGCAAGAAATTTCTGATCATAACATATTCTTCTGGTTCAACATCATGACAGTTAGTTTCAGGCATATCATTGGACAACAATTTCAGTTTCTGCTGCTGTTGTTTTAACTGCTTGCTCATTGATATAAGATACTTTATAGTTACCTCGTTGTTACCCTTCAAGTCTTCCTGTGGACTTATAATCAAATGAAATTGTCTACCGGACAGTATTTCAAATGGGGACAGATTTAGAGGAGGTCTAGGAGCGGTCCTTATACTATGTAGGACCAAAAGTAACGCTTCTGGCCATCCTAGTCCAGTCTCTGCCATGATTTTATCAACTTATTTTTAATAGTCCCGTTCATCCTCTCCACCTTGGCACTGGCTTGCGGTCGGTAGGGGGTGTGAAGTCGGCTATTAATACCCATCAGCTTACACATATTTTGAAAAACATCACACGTGAAATGAGTACCCCTATCACTCTCAATGATTTTAGGGATACCGTATCTGCATACAAATTCCTGAACTATTTTCTTGGCAGTAAACGCAGCAGTATTAGTGGCCGCTGGGTAGGCCTCAACCCAATTAGAAAATACATCAGTGCACACTAATACATACTTAAGATTCCTGCAGAGAGGTAATTGGATGAAATCAATTTGTATCACCTGGAAAGGGACAGCAGTCGGTGGAATGTGGGATGGTTCGGTAGGGATCGCTTTCCCTATGTTCTTCCTCAAGCAGGTCAGACAGGACATTGCTCTCTTTTCTGCTTGTGAAGAAAAACCTGGTGCGCACCAGTATGCTCTCACCAACTTGCACATACCTTGCTTTCCCAGGTGAGTCAGACCATGTGCTGCCTAAGCCAGGCTGGGGTAATATGCTTTGGGGGCTACTGGCTTACCTTGTCCGTCCCTCCAGAGCCCTTGGACTTCCAAATGGACTTTTCCTGGATTGAACACAAATTTTGCATCTCAATTAATTTCAGCATATCAATTGTTTGGAAAGACATAATTTTTTCAGTTGGAGAAAACATTTTTAACCCTGCTGCCCATTTTGCAGCTTCATCGGCTCTGTTGTTGCCCAGTGACACCGGGTCATCCTCACATGTATGGGCTTTACACTTGATTACTGCTACCGCTTTGGGCAGTTGGATTGCTTCTAAAAGATGTTTTATGTGTCGGGAATGTGCAACTGGTGTGCCTGCTGCTGTCATAAAATTTGTCAAGACGCCATAGAGCCCCGAAATCGTGCACCACCCCAAACACGTACCTCGAGTCAGTGTAAATGTTAGCAGATTTGCCTGCTGCCAGTTCACACGCTCTAGTTAGTGCTACTAACTCTGCCACCTGAGCTGAGTGAGGAGGACCAAGAGGTTTAGCTTCTATGATGTCTGTGTCATTTACAACAGCAGGTCTAGCAGTAAAGGTCTGACTCAGATATTCCAAACAATCGTGTATATCACTATGTCTGCTGAATTCACCCCCCGCCAGCAACTCCTCTCCTTCCACCCTTTGTACATCATGTTGTACATATGGTAAATACGTTGCTGGATTCAGCGTGCTGCAACGTTTAACAGTGATGTTTGCAGGTGCGATTAGAGCTAGTTCCCATTTGGTAAACCTAGCCGAAGAGACGTGTCTGGTTTGAGCAGAATTCAGCAGAGCAGATACAGCATGAGGAGTGTAGACAATTATATCATGACCCAATACTACGTCCTCACTTTTACTCACCAATAGAGCGGTAGCTGCTACACTTCTCAAACAGGTGGGGAGTGATCTCACCACAGTGTCCAATTGGGGACTGTAGTATGCTACGGGCCTACTGGCATCACCATGTTTTTGTGTAAGCACACCTGCAGCACAACCATCGGCTTCCGTACAATACAAATCAAAAGGTTTTTCATAATAAGGTATTCCTAATGCAGGTGCTTTTGTCAGACTATCCTGAAGATTAAGGAAAGCCTGCTCTGTTTCCTCTGTGTGTATGACACGATCGGGCTTTGAGGAAGAGATTAAGGACCTTATTCAGAGTCGGTCGCGAGCGCCGAGTGCTCGCAACCAACTCGATGTTGGTCCACAGGGCATGCACACAACGGAGTCGGCTCCGTTGTGCGCAAGCGCGAGCCCCCGCTAACGATGGGTTATCCGTCGTTAGCGGGCTCGAAGCAGAAGGAGCGAGCCGTCGATGTTGATTGACAGCTCGGTCCGTTTGCTGGGCGGGCAGGGGGCATGCCTGCCAAATGGAGGCGTTCCCGCCGGAACGATAGCCATTTGGGGACGGCCCCACTGACATCACTGGGGCTTAAGGTTGACGAGACCCTACCCTAGCGTCTCGTCGTAAGCCCCGATGGTCGCGATGGTCTTGACCATCGCGACTATCTCCCTTAGCAGTCGTTAGAGCTGTGGGTGTTAACCCACAGCCTAACGACCGACATGGAGGCGGCCGTTCAGGATGCAAGCGGCCGCCCTGTTTCTGAACGACCGCTGCATCCTACGACCGCCTCTGAATGAGGCCCTAAGTCCTGTAAAGGCAAGGCCAAAATAGAAAAACCTGGGATCCACATTCTACAGTATCCACACATTCCCCAGAAGGTACGAATTTGCTGTTGATTCTGCGGCAGTGTCATGTTCTGTATGGCCTAGAGTCTATCATTTGTGAGATGTCTTAACCCCTGGGTTAGGCAGTGTCCCAAATATTTTACTCTGGATTGGCACGGCTGTAGTTTTTCCTTAGCCACCTTGTGTCCTGTATGCGAGAGATGAAACAACAACAGTTTAGTATCATTCAAACATGACATAAACAAATCAGAACATAGCAATAAATCGTCCACATATTGAATTAGAACAGATCCATTGGCAGGTTGAAAAGATTGTAAACAGTCATGCAATGCCTGGGAAAAGATACTGGGGCTGTCTATGAAACCTTGGGGCAACCGTGTCCATGTATATTGCACACCTCTGTATGTAAATGCGAATAGATACTGACAGTCAGGGTGGAGAGGCACAGAGAAGAAAGCCGAACAGAGGTCAATGACAGTGAAATGTGTGGCATTTGGTGGGATCTGCATCAGGATGACAGCTGGATTTGGCACATCTAAGGTCTTGTACCAGCCTATAACCCCTCCCACCACTCTTTTTCACCGGGAAGATGGGACTGTTGGCTACACTAGCTGTACGGACTAAAATTCTCTGTTGCAATAATCGTTCAATTATTGGAAAAACCCCTAATTCTACCTCCTGTTTTAGTGGGTACTGGGGAATTTTTGGAGCTTGCCTACCGCTTTTTAAATTTACCATTACGGGGCTTGCCATTAATCCAGTGTCCTGTCCATCTTTAGTCCAAAGGGAATCTGGAATTTGAGACAACATTTGATCTACCTGGGATGGATTTTCATTTAAACTGGTAGAGTGATACATTATCCTTTGGGGAGTGTCCAACATATCCCGCACCTTGTGCGCAACTCTCTCAGGGATATCTAAAAAAACACCATCAGAGGTGCAATATATAACACATCCCATCTTACATAACATGTCTCTGCCCAGCAGGTTAGTAGGAGCCGCAGCAGCCAAAAGAATGCCTGGTATGCAACGGCCCAATAGTAACCTCTGTGGACTTTGTTAAAGGATAATGTTCCACTTTACCTGTTACACCCATTGTTGGTACTGTCTCGTTGGTCACCGGTAAATTAACGGGAGATTTTATCACTGACCTGGTCGCCCCTCTGTCTACAAGAAAAGGATATTCAGTACCAGCTACATCAACCATCATGAACGGTTCTTCCCTAGTACTTCCCGTCAACCTATCTGTAGACTACAGGTATGACCTGACCCCTAGCGTTGGCTACCGTTCTCCAATAAAGAATTAACGGCCACAATTGGAGCTGGTGCCTGCTGGACATTTGCTGTTCTCTGTGCATATCCCTTATGGGGATATCCAGGTACTCTCTGGTGTGGGGGTCCTACCCTTTTTAGTCTGCAGTTTTTAATTAAATGTCCTGGCTGGTTACAATTAAAACATATTTGTGGATCGGATGAAGACACGGGTTGTTGTGAGGTTTGAGCAGCGGGAAAAGGTGGTGGATATGGGCAGGGATATGGAGGATAAGGGTATGGTGGGGAATATGAAGTTTGTGAGTAGTGTGGGACCTGTGGTTGTGTAGGGTTAGTAGGATAGAGCCGTGTTTGTTGTTGCGTGGGATTAGTGAGGGCGTATAACTGTTCAGGTGTAGGTGTGTGTGTAGATGCAAGTGTGTCTGTTGGCTGTGATGTTACCGTCATTCCTTCCAGAGCTTGAATACTGACAGCCATTAGTTTTTCGCTCTGGGTGTCTCTCTTCTTTGAGATGTTCTTATCATGTTCTATGGCAGATTCTATGAGTGTATTTATTGTGACTCCCCTCCAGCCAGGTTGTGAGGTCTGAACCTGAGTATTTAAGCTTTCCTTAAGACTGTCCATGAGTACTGTGACTATCATTCCCCTGTGGTGAGTGCTATCTTTAATATCTTCTATCCCAGTGTACTGGGTGATAGCCTGCAGAGCCCAGTCGCAATACTCTTCTGTAGATTCACTCTCCTTTTGCTTTATGGTGAAAATTTTGTTCCAGTTAACTACTACCGGAAAATATATACCCAATTGAGTTACAATGCGGGAAATGTTACCTTGATTTACTTGGTCTGTTAAGGGAACTTCACCATCCAATACACAATCCGTGATAAATTTTGTCACGTCGGTATTACGTGGTAGACAGGCCTTTAACACCACACGCCAATCTTTATTAGTTGGCTCATGAGAACTACCCAAATTCCTCAAAAATCTTTGACATTTGGCTAGTTCTTTTTTGGGATCGGGGAAATCATTTATGATAGAATTTAGTTCTGCTCTTGTCCAAGGACAATGCATTACCACTTCCCTCGTGGGCACTACACCGTTCGCATCTGCATTTCCATTCTGAACAGTTATTGTCCGAATGGGATGCAGACCGGTAGCACTGCTACCTTTGACCTTGTTACCTGGCTGGGGGTTTAATCTGTTGCTGCTACGAATGGTATTAACAACTTCCTCTACGGGTGCAGAGGGTGTTAGCAGTTCCCTTGCTGTTACCAATGGAGATGGCGGCACCACTCGTGATTGTCGTGGCGTAGCATCTATCATTTGTACAGCATGGGAAATGGCAGACATTACAATAGGCTCATCATCCACATCATGAACATTTTCTTTATAGTTGCTTAAGAGAGGATACAAATTGCTTGTTACATTTTTATGGGTATTTTTGCTAACTGTACTTACACCTCCATCCACATAAGGTGGGGGTGGTGCGCGTGAACTGCTGGCAATACCTTCCGCAACGCTACCTTGCTGCATGTGCGCGCCATTTTGCAGCTCGCCCACATTGCAATTGAGCGTCGCGGATGTATTCTCTGGCAATGCGCTTGCAACGCTAGTTTGCGTCACTTGCGCACTTTTAAGCCACGCATCCCCTTCATGCTGCCACAACTTTAAACATTCATAATATTTTATATATTCAGACTGATGTGATCCCGGACATTATCTAATACATCTTTATCAAAACTACCAATTCTGGGACACTCTTCATCGTCATTTTAAACCATACATCACAATACCTTATTGCATAAATACCGTACTTAGTATGCATAATACGACGGGCCGATCCAAGCTGCGCTTCCATTAGCAGCACATCATTGTCTAACATCTCTATTGTTTGCGTGGCTCCCATTCTGAGACAACTCCTACGTTTTTCAATAAAGATTTAAACTGGTGAAAGACAGTCAAGATACTTTCACTTACCTGTGAACGTCTTGGAAAAAGGCGTGTTCGCAAACCTTCTGGAGGACTTCTAGACGCTTCCACTCACCTACGGAAGTAAAGGCCGCTTCCGCTCAGAAATCCCTTTTTGACTACCTTTCAACTGCTAGGGGGCAGCAAAGTACCCTTTGTGTTCCAGTTGATTTCGTCCACTCTCCCACCAGCTCACAATCACAATCTAGCCAAGATTATGCGGTTCAATTATAGTGTTCAAATAAGCCTAGCAGATCACACACATTGATTACTGAACGCTATAATCACGCTGGGGGCCGAACCCTAACAAAAATAACAAACCATACACCTGCTGTGTGTAAAGTAAACAGTAAGCTGCTACCGAGTCACTAGGCCAACTCCTGCGCCTAGCACTTAAGGGTCCTACGATACCCTTAACATTTAGGTCCCATGTTGCACCCTAAACAAACACTCACAGTTACACACTTTTTTCCTGCACAGAAAAATACACGTTAACCCAGATATTGATAACAATTGAAAAGAATGTAAACCTCAACGGCTTTGTTTAAACACGAGGCAGCACAACCGGAAGTACGTATGCGCTATTGTGCGACCAGTCGCATACACAATAATGCGACTACCACACAACCGTATGACAACCTTTAGCTGCGTACACAAAAGTGCGTCTTTACTGTGCGCAAAACTGTGACTCAGCCGCGTGTTCAATACTGCGGCACCCCTTTAAATGTTAGGTTCTATCAACAAAGGAAAACAAACTTTTTTCTCTCTTGTCCCTGGATTCTAGTCAGTGTCCCTGGCTCACACGAAAACGGGTAGCGATCTCTCAGCACCGAGCGGTTGCAGGTAAACCCTGCATGTGAGATATCGATAACCGTATGTGAAATGTGAGTGGGTAAGTGACTTCACTACGAACCCCCAACAACGATACTGCCTTTGAACCTCTATACACCCCTGCCTATACCTTCTGATATCTTGCCTATAAACCTCTAAGGATGATGCTATTTTGCGTACGCAGTTATACAGTAAATAAAGACTCCAGACCTAGCACCTGTGGTTCCAAAGCACAAAGTATTATTCAAGTAAAAGTACAGTCAGTTACACGCTAGTTATAAGTACAATTTAGCGCAAAGGAATTATACAGACCCAAGTACAGTTATACATACGCAGCGCTCTGGACCAGATGTAGGCATCAGCAAGAAACCCCTCGTCAATCAGCATTCAGCACAAAGACTAGAAACCCAGGGTCTGAGCACACATATTTATACCCCCCAGAAATAGACAACACAATAGAGAAGTTTGTTGCTAATACCATAACAAGGCATATGTTACAAGGCATCTAACAGGTTGGTTCAAATAGACACAGTCCAGCCTCTAACAACTGGTGGTCTCTGGTTTCCCGCCTCATGCAAATCCTAACAGTTGGTCATATAATGTACATTTTGTTGCTTGAAGTCTCTGCGGTCCATAAGTTGAGAATGCATGTTGCGATCTCTACATCGATGTTACCGGAATACTGTTGAGAAAGTACGCATCAGTACAATACCAAACATGGCTTATTTATCACGTATAAAACCTTAGTTACAAAATAATCTTTATTTCATAGCAATTATAATAAATATGCATACTTGAATCTTATACCTTAAAGCTTATGGAACCTTGTATGTGAATATGTAATGTGTGAGTATGTGGGGTTTAAAGTAAAGACACTAGTTAACTTGGGGCAGATGCATGTGCATGACCTAGGCATTCGCTAATATGCGACTAGTTAACAGTGCAATTGTGCGTATTAATGTGTGTATGAGAAATGGTGAAAGATGCAATCGCATGATGCTAATAGTAATATCGCCACATGTACTAAAGTGTGAGTTTATCTAAAATGGCAATTGGGTGGCCATTCGCAAAATGGCGTCTTGTGCTCTCATTTCCAAGATGGCGTCTTGTATGTTTCAATTCATGATAAGGCATAAATATGGTGTGAGACATGGTTGTTTAATCTGATGCTTGGCTCGTCAAATTGGTGTTCTTACAGCCCCTCCTTGCTAGTTAGTGGCCCTTGGCCAGGAATTTGAATTAAATGTAGCTTACTCACTTTATACCAATCCATAACACATGCTTTCAGATATTAAATTATTAAGTAATTGGGTAATATATTATAAAGTTCTCTTGCACTTTTATGTAAAACTGTAGAAGTTTAGCTTACTATGAACTGTGAATACAAACATGAAACTATAAAATGTAGCTTCAGAGGATGTCAATATGGGGGTCACAAGAGGTTAAATCATGTAACTTCATTTATATATCTTTTTTCTTTTTAAAAAAAATACATGGTCACAGTATCCAGGGACAGATCTGGGGCCAGGGTGTGAGGAAAGGAGGATGATGGAGGTATGTGGAGGAAGGAACAGGGTGATGAAGGAGAAAATGTGGCTGAGGTGTGAGGGAAGGAGGAGGGTGATGGAGAAGAGGATGGGGCCAGAGGGCCTGATTCAGAGCCAGACGCTATTTGCACTCGCTCGTTTAGAAAAAGGGGCCGGCTATTTAAATTGAGCGCTCGCTCTTTGCGGTCTGTTGACACCTCTATGTCTGAGCGAGCGAACGAAACATGCGCTCGCTATTTTGTAAAGACGCCCCCTGGCCGCTCGCATCCTACGTCATCTCCGCTATTTATTTCATTAATCGAGTACATCGAAAGGCGTCTGAACTGCTTGCAGTGCTTGTGGTAGGATTTTCCTACCGCAATCATGCGAACAGTTCAGGCTAAGAGACAACCAAGTGACGTGGTCAATGACACTGCTTTGTTAATTATGCACACCCTTAAAACGCCTGTTTTGACCGTTTGGCATGCCTGCGTTCGGATCTCCACTCCCCGTTTTCAAGCACCTTCCCCTGTTACCACCCACAAATGCCTCATCCTGTCACTCGCTATTTTGTGAGCGCTCGATTTCCGACCGCAATGACTGGTTGGCGCATGCGCATTACGACCCATACGCATGCGCAGATGTGCGAACATCGCTCGGAGCGAACGCTTATGAGCGGCTCTGAATCAGGCCCAGAGTGTGGGGGAAGGAGCAGGGTGATGGAGGCTGGGTGTGAGGGAAGAGGATGATTCGTAACTGATTAGGCAGGTCAGATTGCAGACTAGGGTGTCAGTGCTTGGGTGGGTGTTCTGGCTTTTTTTTTAGATAATTTAGTACCCACACCATTTTTGCCTCAGCAAATTGACTCACCATTCCATGTCACCTTTGTTCGACAACTCCTCCCCTATAGATTGTAAGTTCTCACACGAGCGTCCCCATTCCCTCATGTACTAATTATTTGATATCAGTGGCTCTAAACTCGGGTGATGCTATGCTTCTATCACCCGGGGAAAAGTCTCAGCTTAGTGCACCACCCCCACATTCTTATATGCCACCAGACTATCCAGATACCCCTTATATTGCCATCAGTCTCCTGCATATGCTTATGCTTTATATGTCATCACACTTTTCCACATACCCCTTGTACACCATCAGACCCATCTAGATATGCCATCAGACCCCACCCCCTCCACAGAGTCCGCTCTCCATACGGCTGCGTCGGAAATTTTCCAGGCTGGATTTGGATACCTGAGGTACTCCACTGGTAACATTTCCCTCCATTTACTACAACTCTCTGTTTACTATCCTGCAACCAAGATCTTATCCATTCAACCATCTTAGAATCAACCCCAAGCTTTCCAGTATATTTAACAGTCTGCGATGTGTCAAAAGCCTTACTAAAGTCTAGATAAGCTACATGTACGCCCCCCCTCCCCCCTAGATCTAGTACTTTAGTCACCCAGTTAAAAAAGTCAATAACATTTGTTTGCCATGATATCCCCCCAGTACATCAATGCTGTTTGGGTTCCTGTAAATTGCTGGATCTGAGATATTCTACAACTTTTTCTTCTAAGAGAGTTTCCATCAATTTCACTACTACTGATGTAAGACTCACTGGTCGGTAGATACTTGCCTCTTCCTTGATTCCACTTCTGTGCAGTGGGACTGCATTCACTTTTTACCAGTTCCCTGGAATTACTCCTGCAGCTGGTGAATGGTTGAATAATGCTGTTAATGGTGTTACCAGCACCCCTTTAAGCTCTTTTAGTATTCTTCCATGTTTCCCACCTGACCCCATTGCTTTATCCACTTTCAGTTTTGAGAATTCTGTTAGGACTTTCTCCTCTGTAAATGTACTTATATCTACCTAATTTTCTATGAATATACTTGCAACTTAACTGTGGCCCCATTCCCCCTGTCTGTAGTGAATACTGAGCAAAAATAATGATGATCTACTATTACTGCGTCTCCCTCAAGACTCACTCTGTCTTTAGTCTTATTATTGCTTTTCTTTGTTTTTCTGTGTTCACTTATATACCTAGGTATACAGCATATTTAATACAGCAACCTATGTGGCAACTATGTGCAGGGGCATTGAAAGCCATACCAGGCCCGGGGGAAGGGGGTGTGACTTAAACGCGGGAGGCGTGGCCTTGCCCCCCTAGGATTAAAAAAAAAAAATTTAGCTGCGCGCTGGGGACTGGGACGCTGTGAGCCCCTCAGCCCAGCGCAAAGCAGAGGTGGAGGTGCGATCAGTGTGATCGTTCCCCCTCACAGGCATAGGAGATTGCTGCGAGCAGTCTCCCACTGCAGCCCAGCACACACCAATGTGTTCTGGGCTGCTGTAAAGTAAGAGGATGGGGGGAAGCCGTGCCGGGCCCCTCCAGCAAGCCCTGGCCCAGGTAACCCGTACCTGCCCCCTCCCCTCTCGGCGCCCCTGGTAATTCTTGACATAAAAAAAACAACTTAAAATATGTTCACAATAGTGCATAAAAATATCAGCTTATCTAAATAACCGAAGGATCAAGTCACATAATCACTGCCAGTCCACAATCAATGGGATCACAGTTATGGGCATCTGGGTTGACAAGTGTGAATCACCAGACGGAGAGCGCAGGAGTCCACACACAAACCATGGATCGTTTTTAGGGTGTCGAGTAGAACAGAGTTCCGGCTCTACCCATACGTATAGAACTCAGATCTAAAAAATTGAATTTGGGTTTGGGATTGCATGTAAACACATCCAAATAACATGAATTTAGGTGTTTTTATGAATTTGAAAGAAAATCCCAAACCAAGCCAAATATTTGAGGGTAGTTTTGCCATAACGTTTGAGGGTGATTTTGCCAGATATATATATATATACAGTCAGGTGCATAAATATTGGGACATTGACAGAATTTTCATATTTTGGCCTCTACTCACCACTACAATGGCTTTGAAATGAAACAAACAAGATGTGCTTTAACTGCAGACTTTCAGATTTAATTTGAGGGTAATTACATCCAAATCAGGTGAATGGTGTAGGAATTACAACGGTTTCTATATGTGACTCCCACTTTTTAAGGGGCCAAAAGTAATGGGACTGTCAACTCAAAAGCTATTTTATGGACAGGTGTGGGCTATTCCCTCGTTATTTCATTATCAATTAAGCAGGTAAAAGGTCTGGAGTTGATTCTAGGTGTAACATTTGCATTTGGAATCAGTTGCTGTCGACTCTCAATATGAGATCAAAAGAGCTGTCACTATCAGTGAAGCAAGCCATCCTTAGGCTGAAAAATCAAAACAAACCCATCAGAGAGATAGCAAAAACATTAGGTGTGGCCAAATCAACTGTTTGGAACATTCTTAAAAAGAAAGAATGCACCGGAGAGCTCAGCAACACCAAAAGACCCCCGAAAACAACTGTGGTGGATGACAGAAGAATTATTTCCCGGGTGAAGAAAAACCCCTTCACAACAGTTGGCCAAATCAAGAACACTTTCCAGGAGGTAGGTGTATATGTGTCAAAGTCAACAATCAAGAGAAGACTTCACAAGAGTGAATATAGAGGGTTCACCACAAGATGTAAACCATTGGTGAGCCACAAAAACAGGAAGACCAGATTACAGTTTGCAAAACAACATCTAAAAAAGCCATTACAGTTCTGGAACAACATCCAATGGACAGATGAGACAAAGATCATCTTGTACCAGAGTGATGGGAAGAGAAGAGTGTGGAGAAGGAAAGGAACTGCTCATGATCCAAAACATACCACCTCATCAGTGAAGCATGGTGGTGGTAGTGTCATGGCGTGGGCATGTATGCCTGCCAATGGAACTGGTTCCCTTGTATTTATTGATGATGTGAATGCTGACGAAAGCAGCAGAATTAATTCTAAAGTGTTTCGGGCAATATTATATGCTCATATTCAGTCAAATGCTTCAGAACTCATTGGACGGCGCTTCACAGTGCAGATGGACAATGACCCGAAGCATACTGCAAAAGCAACCAAAGAGTTTTATAAGGCTAAAAAGTGGAATGTTATGCAATGGCCAAGTCAATCCCCTGACCTGAATCCGATTGAGCATGCATTTCACTTGATGAAGACAAAATTGAAGGGAAAATGCCCCAAGAACAAGCAGGAACTGAAGACATTTGCAGTAGAGGCCTGGCAGAGCATCACCAGGGATGAAAACCAGCGTCTGGTGATGTCTATGCGTTCCAGACTTCAGGCTGGAATTGCCTGCAAAGGATTTGCAACTAAGTATTAAAAAGTGAAAGTTAGATTTAGCATTGTTTAGTTTGTCCCATTACTTTTGGCCCCTTAAAAAGTGGGAGGCACATATATAAACCGTTGTAATTCTTACACCGTTCACCTGATTTGGATGTAATTACCCTCAAATTAAATCTGAAAGTCTGCAGTTAAAGCACATCTTGTTTGTTTCATTTCAAAGCCATTGTGGTGGTGAATAGAGGCCAAAATATGAAAATTCTGTCAATGTCCCAATATTAATGCACCTGACTGTACATATACATAAATGCTTTATATAAGGGTGTGCACCGGCCACTTTTTGTGTTTTGGTTTTGGATCTGGAACTTTCTTCGTGTTTTGGATCTGGATTGTTTTTGCCAAAACCACCCTTCCGTGTTTTGGGTTTTGGATCTGTATTTTTTTGAAAAAAAGCATAAAAACAGCTAAAATCACAGAATTTGTGGGTGTTTCTGCTCCTATGCTATTATTAACCTCAATAATATTAATTTCCACTCATTTCCAGTCTATTTTGAACACCTCACAATATTGTTTTAAGTCCAAAATGTTGCACCGAGGTAGCTGGATGACTATGTTAAGCGACACAAGTGGGCGGCGCAAACACGTGGCCCATCTAGGAGTGACACTGCAGTGGCAGACAGGATGGCAGTTTGAAAAACTAGGCCCCAAACAGTACATAATGCAAAGAAAAAAAAAAGAGGTGCAAGATGGAATTGTCCTTGGGCCCTCCGACCTTCCCTTATGTTATATAAACAGGACATGCACACTTTAACAAACCAATCAGTTCAGCGCCAGGGTCTGCCACACGACTGTGGCTGAAATGATTGGTTAATTTGGGCCCCCACAAAACAAGCTGGCAGTTAATCTGTCCCTGCACAAACTGGCTCTACGGAGGCAAGATGTCGTCCTCATCCTCCTCATCCACCGATTCCTCACCCTTCTCAGTGTTGTGTACATCCTCATCCTCACAGAGTATTAATTCGTCCACGCTGGAATCCACCACCACAGGTCCCTCTGTATGTTCTGGAGGCTGGTCTCCCTGGAAGAACTGATAATTAATTTTGATGAACATCATCTTCTCCACATTTTGTGGAAGCAGCCTCCTACGCCTTTCGCTGACAAGGTTCCCCGCTGCACTAAACACTCTTTCGGAGTACACACTGAAGGGGGGGCAACTTAGGTAAAATACAGCCAGTTTGTACAGGGACTTCCAAATTGCCTCTTTTTCCTGCCAGTACAGGTACGGACTGTCTGACATGCCTACTTAGATGCTGTCACCGATGTAATCCTCCACTATTCTGTCAATGGTGACAGTATCATATGTAGTGACAGTAGACATGTCAGAAATTGTTGCCATGTCCTTCAGTCTGGACCAGATGTCCAAACTTGGTCCTGCCTGCCCTGCATCACCGCCAGTGGGTTGCTTAGGATACCTAAGTTGTTTCCTGGCAGCCCCAGTTGCAGGAGAAAATGAAGGAGCTGTTGATGTGTCACGTTCAGCTGACAGTGTTTTCACCAGCAGGTCTTTGCACCTTTGTAGACTTGTGTCGGCCGGAAAGAGAGACACCACATAGGCTTTAAACCTAGGATCGAGCACGGTGGCCAAAATGTAGTGGTCTGATTTCAACAGATTGACCATCCTGGAATCCTGGCAAAGCAAATGAAGGGCTTCATCCACAAGTCCCACATGCCGAGCGGAATCGCTCTGTCTTAGCTCCTCCTTCACTTTTTCCAGCTGCTTCTGCAAAAGCCTGATGAGGGGAATGACCTAACTCAAGCTGACAGTGTCTGAACTGACTTCACGTGTGGCAAGTTCGAAGTGCTGGAGAACTTTGCACAACACGGAAATCATTCCCCACTGCGCTTGAGTCAGGTGCATACCCCCTCCTTTGCCTATGTCATAGGTGAATTTATAGGCTTGAATGGCCTTTTGCTGCTCCTCCATCCTCTGAAGCATATAGAGGGTTGAGTTCCACCGCGTCACAACCTCTTGCTTCAGGTGATGGCGGGGCAGGTTCAAGAATATTTGCTGGCGCTCCAGTCTTCAGCACGCAGTCGCTGAATGGCGAAAGAGGCCAGAAATTTTTCGGGCCACCCAAAACGTCTCCTGCACGCCCCTGTCGTTTTTCAGAAAATTCTGCACCACCAAATTTATTGTGTGAGCAAAACATGGGACGTGCTAGAATTTGCCAGATGTAATGCCCGCACAGTATTGGTGTAGTTGTCAGATATCACAAATCCCCAGGAGAGTCTAAGTCGGGTAAGCCACTGGGCGATGATTTCCCTCAGTTTCTCTAAGAGGTTGTCGGCGGTGTGCCTCTTACTGAAACCGGTGATACACAGCGTAGCCTGCCTTGGAACGAGCTGGCGTTTCTGAGCTGCTGCTACTGGTGACGCTGTTGTTGTTGCTGCGTAAGGCGATACATCTACCCAGTGGGCTGTCACAGTCATATAGTCCTTAGTCTGCCCTGTACCACTTGTCCACATTTTCGTGGTTAAGTGGACATTGGGTACAACCACATTTTTTAGGACACTGAGGACACTTTTTCTGACGTCTCTGTACATTCTCGGTATTGCCTACCTAGTGAAGTGGAATCTAGATGGGATTTGGTACCAGGGGCACACTACCTCCATCAATTGTCTAAATCCCACTGCACTAATGTTGGATACTGGACGCTCGTCTAACACCAACATAGCTGTCAAGGCCTCAGTTATCCGCTTTGCTTCAGGATGACTGCTGTCGTACTTCATCCTCCACGCTAAGGACTATTGGAGGGTCAATTGTTTAGTAAAAGTAGTGGTGTTCCTACTTCCTCTCTGGGATGATGAACGACTCCCAGCAGCAACAGCAGCAGCAGTAGGCGTAGCAATGCAGGATCCTCCGGAGGAATCCCGGATAGGAGAGTCAGTCATGCCAGTGAAGGAGGAGATTGACGAAGAGGGAGTTGATGGTGTGGTTTGCAGGCGCTTGGATACAACAGGACAAAGGGATTTAGGTGTCCCTGGACTGCTTACGGTCTTAGCCACAGTTTCTGAACTTGACAGTAACTTTTTATGAACGCGCTGCAGGTGACGTATAAGGGAGGATGTTCCTAGGTGGTTAACTTCCCTACCCCTACTTATTTCACCTTCACATATGGTACATATGGCAAGACAGTTGTCCAGTTTTGGATAGAAATATTGCCAGACCAAAGACGTGGAATGTTTGGTCTTCTGCCCAGGCATGACCATGATGGACTTTTTCATCCCACGGACAACAACTGTCTCCCCCGGAGCCTGATTTAAACAAACCACATCACCATCAGAATCCTCCTCGTCAACTTCCTCCTCAGCGCCAGCTACACCAGTATCCTCATCCTGTTGTACTTCAACAGTGACATCTTCAATTTGAATATTAGCAAGTGGACTGTGGGTGCTCCTTCCAGCACTTGCAGAGGGCGTGCAAATGGTGGAAAGAGCCACCTCTTCCTGTCCAGTGTTGGGAAGGTCAGGCATCGCAACCACCACCACACTTGGACTCTCCTTGGGGATTTGTGATATCTTCTTAGAACACAGTTCTTTGCTGTGCTTTTGCCAGCTTAACTCGTTTGATTTTTGTAGCAGGAGGAGGGCTTCAATCGTCATGTGAAGCTGAACCACTAGTCATGAACATAGGGAAAGATCTTAGCCATTCCTTGCCACTCCGTGTTGTAAATGGCATATTGGCAAGTTTACGTTTCTCCTCAGATGATTTAAATGTTTTTTTTAAGGTCATTTTCCTGAACTTTGTCATTTGGGATTTTATATGCCCTCTACTATGACATTGGGCATCGGCCTTGGCAGACGACGTTGCTGGCATTTTATCGTCTATGTCATGACTAGTGGCAGCAGCTTCAGCACTAGGAGGAAGTGGTTCTTGATCTTTCCCTATTTTATTTTTATCAGACAAAGTTTGGTCCTCCATTTATGTTGTATTAATATATACGTGTGGCTAAGGCGCACACAAACACAGAAAATAATTATTTTTTTTTGGAGTGCACTTTGGGGGTTACACCACCCTTTAAGAGATGAGCCAGCCGGCCCCTTACTTATGACACAGGCGCACGCTTGGCGCTGCTACTTTGTTGATGCATGTGCTGCTACAGCCCACACAATTCACAAACACAGAAAAGAAGAATTTTTTATTTTTTTGGAGTGCACTTTGGAGGTTACACCACCCTTTAATAGACGTATGACACAGGCGCACACTTGGCGCTGCTCCTTTGTTGATGAACGTGCGGCTACAGCGCACACAATTCACAACACAGAAAAGATTTTTTTATTTTTTTGAAGTGCACTTTGGGGGTTACACCACCCTTTAACCACTTGCCTGGCACGGTCGTATCAGATACGACCATACCAGACTGGGCTTTCCCTGACATGGTCGTATCTGATACGACCAGTCAGGAATGGCCACTAGGCGGCTACGGGAAGTTAATCTTCCCACTGCCGCCTATATCAGAGGGACCTTCTGGTCCCTCTACACCCGCGGCTCCCCCTCCTTTGTGTCCCGATCACTGCTGGCCACAGTGATCGGGCACCGTCGGCACCCCCCTCCCGGCGTACTTCAATAGTGGAAGCAGCCAGGGCTCATGTAGCCCCGGTTGCTGCTGTGACCCGATCACTGTGGCCAGCAGTGATTGGGCAGCCCAGTCAGCCCCACCTCCTTCAGTGAGAAGCAGCAGCGGCGGCTCTGGTAGCCGCCGCTGCTGCTATGTATCGGAGCCACCAGCGGAACACACTTCCGCTGCGGCTCTGGGAACACACAGTGATCAGTGTGATCACTGTGTAGAAGCAGCAGAAGCGCTGCTCTGGTAGCCGTCGCCGCTGCTGCTGAGTAGCCGGGCCGCCAGCGGGACACCCTCCCACTGTGGCTCCGGCACAGCAGTGATCACACTGAGCAGAAGCAGCAGCGGCGGCTCTGGTAGCTGTCGCTGTGCTATGTGTCCGGGCTGCCAGCGGGACACCGTGTGCGCAGTGCAGAACCTGTGTGTGCGCAGTGCAGAACCTGTATGTGCAATGCAGATCCTGTGTGTGCGCAGTGCAGATCCTGTGTGTGCGCAGTGCAGAACCTGTGTGTGCAATGCAGATCCTGTGTGTGCGCAGTGCAAATCCTGTATGTGCGCAGTGCAGATCCTGTGTGTGCGCAGTGCAGAACCTGTGTGTTCGCAGTGCAGATCCTGTGTGTGCGCAGTGTAGAACCTGTGTGTGCGTAGTGCAGGTCCTTTGTGTGCGCAGTCCAGATCCTGTGTGTGCGCAGTGCAGATCCTGTGTGTGCGCAGTCCAGATCCTGTGTGCGCAGTCCAGATCCTGTGTGTGCGTAGTGCAGAACCTGTGTGTGCGCAGTCCAGATCCTGTGTGTGCGCAGTGCAGATCCTGTGTGTGCGCAGTGCAGATTCTGTGTGTGCGCAGTGCATACATGCCTACTCTCCCAGGAATCACTGGAGGCTCACGATTTTTCAGGTAACCCCCCGCACCCCTGGAAGAGTAGGCATATCTCCCGCATCCCGCCCACTTCCCAGTGAAGTGGGCATGATGGGGAGATTTTAGCTGGAATTTTTGGGACCGTAGGGAAGGGGCGGGGCTAAATTACACAAATCACGATGTTTAGCCCTGCCCCCTCCTCACGGGTCAGCCAATCACAGTTGGTTTCTGTAAAGGGGCAGGTCCTAATGACGTCTATCGTCTGGCCCCGCCCCTCGAAGAGGAGAGCTGCAGTTCCCCTCCTGCTGCTCCCGGAAAGCTGCCCAGGAATGTCGGTAAGTATGGCGCAGTGCAGATCCTGTATGTGCGCTGTACAGATCCTGTGTGTGCGCAGTACAGATCCTGTGTGTGCGCAGTGCAGATCCTGTGTGTGCGCAGTGTAGACCCCTTGTGTGCGCAGTCCAGAACCTGTGTGCGCAGTGCAGATCCTGTGTGCGCAGTGCAGATCCTGTGTGCGCGCAGTCCAGATCCTGTGTGCGCGCAGTCCACATCCTGTGTGTGCGCAGTGCAGAACCTGTGTGTGCGCAGTGCAGATCCTGTGTGTGCGCAGTGCATACATGCCTACTCTCCCAGGAATCACGGGAGGCTCACGATTTTTCGGGTAACCCCCTGCACCCCCGGAAGAGTAGGCATATCTCCCGCATCCCGCCCACTTCCTAGTGAAGTGGGCAGGATGGGGAGATTTTACCTGGAATTTTTGGGTCTGTAGGGAAGGGGCGGGGCTAAATGACACAAATCACGTCATTTATCCCTGCCCCCTCCTCACGGACCAGCCAATCGCAGTTGGTTTCTGTAAAGGGGCAGGTCCTAATGACATCTGGCCCCGCCCCTCGAAGAGGAGAGCTGCAGTTCCCCTCCTGCTGCTTCCGGAAAGCTGCCCAGGAATGTCGGCAAGTATGGCGCAGTGCAGATCCTGTGTGCGCAGTACAGGACCCGTGTGTGCGCAGTGCAGATCCCGTGTGTGTGCAGTCCAGATCCCGTGTGTGTGCAGTCCAGATCCCGTGTGTGCGCGGTGCAGATCCTGTGGGTGCGCGGTGCAGATCCTGTGTGTGCGCGTTACAGAGCCTTTGTGTGCGCGGTGCAGCTCCTGTGTGCGCGCGGTGCAGCTCCTGTGTGTGCGCGGTGCAGCTTCTGTGTGTACACAGATCACAAAACATCAGAGTTGTTTTATGTAACTCATCGGGTTTGTGTACAACTCTGAATCAGGCCCATTGTATCCTAAATGACTGAATAACTCCTAAATGACTGAAACAAATGGACATTCTTGTATACTGTCCTCTGAAACAAAAAAAATATTTGTGAACTGTTTGTTGGCTTTGTTCTATTTATTAATTTTATTTATTTTGCGCTTCAAGTTTAATTTGTTAGTTGACTTTAGGAAACATGTCTCACTTTATCTAAACCTCCCAAACCGCCATCTCACATTTTGTGTTCTTGACAAAGGACACAGGAAAAGCTGTCACTTTACCAGAAGTCAACACCTACACCAATGTGTCAAAAAGCCTAGACTAGGAAGAGTTGTACTAAACACTAGGATGTGCAACTCAGCATGTATGTGTGATCGAAACCAATGTAACCTCATATCTCCTACTGTGATCTGTGCTTTCAAAAAACTTACAGTAAAAAATCCGTACACTGTAGATTTACATTAATTGAGTGGAAATGGATTTGTAAATGTAGTTTGAAAAATCACAGCTTTAGTACTTCAAACTGAAAGACAAAAAACTGTTTCTATGACAATGGAGAGATCTTTGTCTGTCTAATTATTTGCAATAAAATGGGTGAGAAAAGCTCACTACTTCCCATAGCTATGATAATGGGCAGTGAGCAAAATAGAGGTCTGAAATAGAACAGTGTATAAACGGAAAATAAAAAAAATAAATGAAAGAAATATATATAAGATATATTAGCAGAGTGATCAGGGTTAGGGCACTAGGGGACTCATTCAGCAGCGTATACAACAGTGATTATGGACGCAGTTGAGCGATTGTTTGCACTGCGCATGCACAGAGATAGCATTGTGATTACAGACGCCAAAGGAATCCATCGCAAACTGAGTGACAGGCTGTCAGTGTTTGGGTGTAGTGACGAGGGACTGGTCAGAAAAACGCAGGCGTGTCTGTCCGTTTCATGGGCATGCATAAATTAGCCACTGCGATTGCATACGCAGCTTGTGTGCTCACTGCGTGTGACGAGTCTAGCAGTTTCTGCGGCTGGTCATACCAACTGTAAATGCTGTGTGCCGGCCGATGTGCGTCAATGGTACCGATATATACACAGAAAAACGAGGTTGGGCGGATATGAGAAAGCAGCAGTGGGCGTCCCTATGCCGGCTGTGCTTTGGCAAGTATTAGCATATTTTCGCAGCTGTGTTGCGTACAAAATTGTAGCTGCGATCGCAATTGTGTACACTGCTGAATCAGGCCCTGGGTCTGTAACCTATTAGCAGAGTAGATACTCTTAACAATACTCTAAGCCATGGGAGTACTGATGATGTGTGCTTGATTGGTGACGTGCACAGCAATGGCGCTGGTAGTGGTTACTCCACATGTGAAACAGCTTAAGCAGTTCTTAGGTTTAATAACCAGGCACAAATAAGGGTGGCTGTAGGCACAGGGGCAAAGCAGGTACAAGCAGTGGTGGTATATGGTGTTTGGGACACCTGTGGGGCCTTGTATGGCTGTAACGCTGGGGAGAGTCTCAGCGCACATCCATCTAACATGGGCACCAACAATAAAGACGAGCGGAGAATATGCCCATGCATAGCAGTACATGTTGGAGGTCAGGCCTCCTGACAGAACTGCGACCGCCGGGTCTGACTAACATGGGTAGACAGCAGCAAAGAGCACTCCTCATCCAACATTACATACTCATCTAACAATATGTACTATAAACTTGCATAAAATATATGTATTACTTTTTCTTTTCATCTTTTGTGAGAGTTCACTTTAGGAAATATTTGCCTATTAGCATGAGGGTTAGGCTACGGGGAGGGGTGGTTAGGGTTAGGCACCTCCCGGGGAGGTTAGGACTAGGCACCCCCCGCGGGAGGGATAGGTTTAGGGTGCGGTAAGGGGGGCTTAGGGTTAGGCACTACCGGGGGAGGTTAGGGTTAGGCACTACCGGGGGAGGTTAGGCACTGGGGGGGTTAGGGTTAGGCACCAAAGAGGGAGGGTTTTGAGCCGCCGGTATTTCATGCTGATGCCGTTGCTGGTATGCTGTGTGTATAGAGATGATGATTACTTTTATGCTAGCAGGTACATATAGCTGACAATAATGCAAGTCTGCCCCACTAGGACCTAGCCGCTGTGGCCATGGATATAAATACGTAAGACTCATTTCCATGAAAATACTGAAGCATACACCAGTAGGGAATGGGATAGGATCCATTAGTGACATGTGGAACCAAGTTGTAAGCAGCCTGTTCTGAATCAGCAGCATGACTAGATCCCTGTCAGCCAGATTTAGTGACTCAGGAGAATCACTTGAGAGTTCTTGAAAATCAATTTCACATTTTCCTATCAATTATATCTTAAATCAAACTCAGAAGAAAAAGAAAGCACAAATACTTGGTCATAGCTAACGATCAATAGTGTGTATTTGTGGTAAGTCACCCATTGTTTGAATCTTACATTATGCTACTTCACTCACTTAACTACTAACTAGAAATAACCACAGACACCTACAGTATGTGGAATTAAAAGAGGACACAGCCGAAATGTATTGTTCAATTTGTAATAAGAAAGATGGTGGCAGTAAAAAAGCAGTGCTCCAAGGCCACAGCCCAGCAAATATATTTGACTAAATAATAAGAGGCGGATCCCCGCCCGATGTAAACTGGCCTGAGGCAGAACCATTCTCCCTTAATTGGCACAGCATTGACCCCTCCCTAAGATGATGGCCCGGTCCCTCCTTAATGGGAATGACCAACTGGCCGCTATCAAAAGGCAAATGCTACCCAGGCACTCTTACGCCTTTAATAGACCGCCTAGGAGCACTGCTTCCCGCCAGGCTACACCTCCACCTTTGGAAGGAAAAATTTACATTGCACAGTCCAACAAAATCAACAATAATTGCATACTATACAGCTTAAACGGGTGGGTGAGTGGGTTTCCAGAACTGGAAAAGAGGAAGATGTCTCCTCTTCCAGGATATTTATAATGCATAGTATGGGCCCTGCCCTTTATTGCTGCTATAGTCTATTGTTTTGATGGACACAATCTTGGCTACGCCCCCACTTCTCCTTAACTCCTGGTGAACTAGCACTATTCCATCCTAAACAGGGGGCTTATCTTTCCTCAAATTTATTCAAGTATTCAGATCCATAAAGTTGTGTTTAAAATATGTGGTAGTAAATATTTACGTGTGGTAAAACCAATAACTTAATATAAAAGTGATGCTCTTTAATAAAAACTAAATGGAGGGCTACTCTCACAAGTAAGCCAATTTATGACCTCAAAATTACATGTGCAATACAAAATAAACCTACAATTATATATATTGACCTGATATTGAAGTGTGTGGCACAGGAACAATGGTGATGCCATACTTGCCCACTTTTGAAAAAGCATTTCAGGGAGATTGTGAAAGCATCTATGAGCGCTGCTACATCTGAGAGGCGTGCCCGTACCTTTCGTGGAGCACCCTATGGTTTCCAGTGAGGATGTCCTTTCTAAAAGGATCTCAGTCAAGCTCCCAGATCCCTGGGGATGGTGTGGCTTTAAACCTTCCTGGTTACTTCTAATATAGTTTGGCCGTTTGGAAGATTGCACAGTGTGTATGCACTAGACTGTCCGGGAGTTCAAGGGAAATCTAGACGACCATCACATAATTTGTAAGTTGTCTAGTGTGTACCCAGCATAAGAGGTGCTCCATGAAAGGGGCCTGCAGTGGCACCTGAACTGCCTACACCCTATACACTTCTGTATTGACCACTGTGGTATACTGCAGTAGATTGTAGTTATGAGCAGGGCCGGATTAATAATGGGGCGGGTGGAGCTGCAGCTCCAAGCCCACTATGGAAATAGTCCCACAGGATACACTGCAGACAGTACTGACAGAGAAAATAAAAATCCCTGTAAACACCGTCTGCACTGCACTGAATACTGACAACATGACTGTCTGTATTGCAGACAGTGAACTAGGAGGATACGAATCCTGGACCATCACACCCTCCCCCCCTCTGCCTCCAAAGCCGTGCCCCCGGACAGACAAGCTCCGCCCCATGCTTTCCAAATATCTCCGCCCCCAGGTCCTGCTTAACCAACCCTGCCTGGGTCGCCCACCATAGTTGTGTCCCCCAGGTGACTAGAAGCTCGGGTCCCGACTCCCCGGGTTATCTAAAGCTCCCCCACCTTCCTCTGCAACTGGGCTGATACAGCTGGCCCTGGAAATTATGAGGCTGAGGTGGAGCGCAGAGGCTGAGCTGCCTTGCACAGGAGCGGGCACCTGTCACCAGCTGAAAAAAAGCATGCATAACCAGGTCAGTGTAATGCCTGCCACCTATGTATGTGGTTATCTATGTGTGTGTATGTGTGTATATATACGTATATATGTATGTATATAGTGTGTATGTGTTTATCTACTGTATGTGTATATGTGTGTATGTATGTGGTTATCTATGTGCGTATGTATGTATGTGTGTATGTATATAGTGTATGTGTGTGTGTGTGTATATATATATATATAGTGTGTATATGTATGTATATAGGCCCTGATTCAGAGGCGGACGCTCTGACCAGAGCGCTCGCTCTGAATCAGGGCCCACCTCCATAATTATGGAGCGTCCTCCTGGACGCTCGTATAGCTGTGGGTCACCACCCACAGCATATATGAGCGTGCAGGATGATGGTCGCGATGGTCTTGACCATCGCCACAGCGAGCCGAAGCCTGCAGTTGAGTTTCTCAACCGCAAGGCCCGGAGTGATTTTGGCTCTATCAGAGCCAAAATCACTCCCACTGACATCACTAGTGATGTCAGTGGGGCCGGCTTCTGACGTCCGTCCTCCGTCTGGGAGGCACGCCCCCGGCACGCCCACCAAAGGGGGCGTGCTGTCAATCAACATCGACAGCACGCCTCCTTTGATCAGACACAACGAGCGAAGGAAAGTCCTTCGCTCGTCGCGTCTCGCGCAAGCGCACGACGGAGCTCCCTCCGTCGTGCGCATGCGCAGTGCACACCATCGACCCACTTGCGAGCGGACAGCCGCTCGCGAGTGGGTCTGAATCAGGCCCATAGTGTGTTTGTATGTGTTTATGTGTATATGTGTCTGTATATAGGCCCTCATTCAGAGCCGCTCGTAAGCGGCCGTACGCTCGTAGTGGTCCGATGTTGTCAAACCACGCATGCGTCGGTGTAACAGTGCGCATGTGCGTACGGCTGATTGCAATCATTGTTTCAGTCGTTTGTCGAATAGCGAACAGGAAGTGACATATCAAATGTGGTTGACAGAACAGTCCGTTTTGGGGCGGTGACGGGGGTGGAGATGGGAAAACGCAGGCGTGTCGAGGCGTTTTTTTGGCTGTACATAAATTATCTCATGCGAACGGCCAATGTGAACGGAAAAAGTCATACGTCACTGTCTGATCCACTTTCCATTCAAACTGCTCGCTCAGCTTGTGGTCTGGTATTCTCTACCACAAAGGCGATGGTCTCTTCGTCCCTCCTGAGTCTCATCGATGGTTTTCCGATTTATCAATTGAGACCACAAAAACAATCAACTTAGAATTGCAAACAAGCTTGTAAGAAGGAGAAGCCCCTGCCGAAACGCGTTGGAGACCCCCTACATTCTGACACCACAGCCAGCTTACACCAGAGCTCTTCATTCTTGCTGCCTCCTGAACCCTCTCTACCCACCACCCGCAGGGCCGCGCTGGGCATCACACCTAGCAAAGCCCTTCGCACCCCTCTTGATCACCACTCCACCTGCTAGACCCAGGCGACCACGCACCGCCCCCTGGGAGCAACCAACACCAGCTCCACTCACAGCTGTTCGTCCAGCAGCAATCCCTAAGCGATCCACACCAGCAGGCACCCACCAGGCAGCAGGAACAGAACGCCAGCAACGCGGTGCACCAAGCCCCACAGTGCACCAGCAAGCCACTACCACACACAGAGCTTCCTCCAACCGCTGACACCGCAGCAGCCATCCAACACCGCATCTGCAAAAGGAAACTAACACCAGCTACCAGCAGCCCAAGCCTTTTTCACCAACAAATCCTACCGGTAGGTAAGTGACTTCGAGACTTATACCCCTGCGCGGGACGCCGCCAGGGTGTACATCCACAACCGCCAGACCCGCTGCCAACCCACCACTCCCCTCCCCCCGAGATATCCTAAGACTGTTGACCAAAGGTCCAGCAGGGGTAACGTGCCGGTCTATTGAACTGCACGGAAAAGAGCCCCCTAAAAGGGTCCACTCACCTCCCCAGTCTCCACCCACACACACCCCCAAGTGGATCGCTCACCCCACCTGGGTGCTTGGGACCGAACAGGATTAGTACTGTTTTTTTCCAATAAACCCTTTGGCCCCCATTTCTGTCTCTGTCTTCATTTCCTCACCCACCACCTCCAGTCCATTAGACCCCCTTCCCTCCCTACACCCCATCACTCCACAAACGACATCGAACACAAAAGACCACAACACACTATTACTCCAGCATTACACCCATAGGGCGAGCGCACCCTCCGCACCCTCTACCCCAAGCTTGTAATGTGTTTAGCAAATCGTTTTTTTTTTCTAGCACAAAACCGTACGCAGGTGAACTACTCAGCTGCTAATTTCTGGATTAGACAATCAATTAGTTTACCAATTTTTGTGTTAAATATGTGTTTTTGGTTTGTTTGTTTGTTTATTAATGCAACAATATTGTCAGCATGTTTAGGTTATTGCTTGATTTTTAAGGGGCCAAGAAAAATTGTGTTTTTTTTTGGTTTGCAAAGTGTTCTTTAAAACTCCTAAATGGATTTTAACCCTTTGGTTTCGAAATCCAAAATAATGTTTAGATTTCCCTTCTATTGTTTTTGAATTTTTATGCAGGATTACCTATTAACCAGTTTTTGAAAAATTTCACAATACAATTGAGCAGATTTTACAGATGTTTTATTTTTGATACACATTTTGTTTTTAATGTGTAATTTTCATATTTCACATCTGAATAACGTAAATAAAGATAAAAAATAATAACAAAACACACAAACACAAATAGTGGCAGTTGGCCAACACAAAATAACACAAATTAAAAACAATTCACACGAAAGGAGAGGGAAGTTTTGGCCCTTAAGGAATATGGGGCAAGCACAGAAGGATTGTGGGAAAATTAGCCACTGCTGTCAGCGCCTTTTGCCACGTTTGGCCGTGGTAGTGAGGGAGCCTGAGTGTGTCCGGGAGGTCCTTCGGCTGGCCTGTCCAGAGGCTGATGTTGTGGCCTCTGGACTAGGCATAGGGCTAGGCACATTTGGAGGGATGGCTATTGTTGTGCCCGAGGGGGAGGGTCCTGATGTTCCGGCAGGAAGGGAGGCCGGCTCCAACATGTGCTGGCGAACGAGCTGCTCCATGGCATTTGCAGTCCTGATGTTAGCCCCAGCATTGTCGGCCAGGGCCTGAGCAATGGTCACGTTGGCGCAGCATTTTGCTCCAAGGCCTCCGCCACCCGTAGCAGACTGGCGTCCATCCTCTGCAGAATCTCCGTGTGGTGATCCGATTTAAAATTGAGATCCGTGAGGAGGGCCACTGCCTGCGAGGGGGATTGCCCTGGACTGGCAGCTGCAGGGTCCCCAGCCGGATCTACTGCTTCCTCCCCTGCAGAGCCAGCAGAAATTCTGCGGCCAACGCTCCCCTCTGGAGCAGACTCATCCGCCTGTGTCTCTGTTGGAAAAATGAGAAAAGAGTAACATTACAATCTACATAGTGTCACAAACACATTTCTGAGTTGTTAACATTACAACATTTACCTGGGACAACATGAGGAGCCGCAAAGTCTGGCATGTCCGTATCCATGTTGGACACGCCAAACACCTCCTCAGCCTGCACACACCCGTGCCAGCTCCTCCAAATCATTAAGCTCCAATGACACAGGGGTGGGATCCCCACCTGTCCCCTTTGCATGCCTAGCCCTATCAGACAGTTTTTGCTTCAGCCGATATTTGAAGTCGCTCCATCTGTGGGTGACATTAATAGAGAGTGATCTTGAACGGCAAATTGACAGTCTTACAGCAATACCACCACTTACGCAATTAATGTCGGTGTTACATTTCTGTGCCTCAAGATCCTTTCAAACCACGGTGGAAATAGTTGCCGGAATATCCCAATCCTCCTTTTCAAGGATCCTGAGGGCAGTGATGGAGGCCCTTTTCAAACACCTCCATCATTTTATTAAAATGCCATTGAATATGGGTTCCCTTAGTGTGGCGAAGGACAATTTTTACCAAATAGCTGGCATCCCACACATCATAGGGGTTGTGGATGGCACTCACATACCAGTTCAGCCTACAGCAAGGCTGGAGGCTATATTTAGGAACCGCAAGCACTATGATTCACTGAATGTAATGGTGGTATGTGATGCCTCCCTCCAGATCCTGTCCCTGAATGCCAAATTCCCCGGGAGTGCACATGATTCCTTTATCATCCAGCAATCAGGGATTTGGCCTAAATTAGACAACCTACAAGCTGGTGATGCGTGGCTTCTGGGTAAGTGGACACCTTTAGTTGAAACCAATGCAAAGCTTGATACACAATGATCCTGATTGTTGTATTTGTTTTTTCACAGGAGACAGTGGTTACCCTTGCACGCCCTGGCTGCTCACTCCTTATTTGGCTCCCACACCAGGGCCACAAAGTGAGTATAATTCCGCACTTACAGCCACCAGGCAGGTGGTGGAGCGCTGTATCGGCCTTTTAAAAGGCCGATTCAGATGCCTCCACCGCTCTGGTGACGAACTCATGTATTTGCCGGCTATGGTTTCGAAAATAGTGGTCCTGTGTGGGATATTTCACAACATCGCCATAAGGAGTGGTGTCCCAATGCAGCCAGAGGATGCCTTGCCTGAGGATGGCCCCCCCGAGGTTGGTCGGAGGTCAGTATGTGGGGGGGCCATACGCGATGATGTGGTGGCCAGATATTTCAGGTAATTATTGTCAAACCTTTACTTAATTGACACAATGTCGACATGTACGATTGTAATGTGCCTTTTTAATATTTTGATTTTTTTTTTTCTTGTCTTCCTTTAAAATCCACCAAAAACCGATGCCTACTACCTGCTCCACTAAATTGTGTACATGTGGCCACATTGGATCTAACTTTGGGAACAATTATTTAATCGCCTCATTTGTGGATTTATGTTGGCCTGCTACTTATTTCAACAGTTCTTGATTGTTTCTTTTGTTGTTTGCTTTTGGTGTTGGTTATTTTTTGTAGTGTCTTTTCACTGTGTGAATTGCTTGTCACAATTCACTTTCTGTATGTGTTTGATGTGTATAAAATTTTTGTTTTCCGTTAAAAAGACTGTTTTTTTAAAAATTACAAGCACGTGTAACCTGGCACAAAAAATGCCACCTTTCGTAATGCCTAATCCTGTAATGTGTGAAATGGTTAAGTCTTTGAACATGCTTTGTGTCTTTCAAAAAACAACAAAGGTATTATGTTGAATCAGTAGGTTTTCAAAACTAGGCCTAAGCAGGTTTCATTTTCTATTTACATTACCCACCCAAAGAAAAACAACAAAATGTTTGAATTTCTACAAACCTATTGGTATGGTGAGGTGTTTAATGTGGCAGCTTACATACTTACTAGCGCTTTGTACAATCTAATTTACCTTACTTTAAAGAACATGATCAAATAGTCGACTTATGGAAGGTTAAACAATGTAATTTTTTCAGACAAGGAATGAGACTCGATTAAAATACAACACAATTTTATTTACTCAAACAGTTTGGGCATAATACAAAAATAAAAAAAACTCAGCTCCGAAGGACCGCCACCATATGGTCAAGAACCACCAGCATCCCTATGACGTGGCCACACAAGGCGGCCAATCCCTCCTGCATAGAATGCAGCCGCCTCTGGTCCTCTGTTGGAAAAAAAAAGGGATCCTTAATAAAATGACACCTTACATTAGAAGTTTACAAAACAAACTAAACAAATAAATCTAGTTTAAACAAAGATTCAGTTGTGCTGAAAAAAACAAAGTACTGGCAAATGCAAAGATGGTATAAATACTAAATTAAAAATGAACATACAAAAAGGCGACCACAAAAAGGACGAAGTACCCTTGTTAGGGTAAACAATAAATACCCAAGTATGAGTGTTTGGACATGTGTGATATGTATCAGTGGAAAATATCCAAGACATTGTCTATCAAATTAAAAATGTCTCCCAAAAAAAAAACAACAACTTTTAAAGGGAAACATACCGGTCATTGGGATTGCGGGTCTTTGAGGCCCTCCAACCTCCTCGGAGGTGGGCCAGTGCTGGTGGTTAGACGGAGGGGATATTTCCGATATGGTGGACGGTGATGAAAAGCGCCGGGGGGGGAGGGGAGGGTGAAGAAAAGAGAGGGGGGGTAGAGTGGAGGGTGAATTTTGGGGGTGGGGCAAATTGGGAGAGGGAGGGGCCTCAGGTAGTGGCCGGTCAGGGGTGGAGGGGGAATTGGGGGAAAGTTGGGGAGATGTGTTTGGGCTTGGAGTCGGCGTCAGGGGACGAGTCCGGCGTCTTATTCGGAGGCGAGCCCGGCTTCTGCGTTCAGCCCCTAAATGATGTTTGAAAGATGTTTAGTCTTTTTTTTTGGGGGGGGGGGGGGGGGGGTTTGGCCACAAATTTAGAACTCCAAAAATGTAAAAACATTAAAAAAAGGAAAACATGCACACGCAGGCCTGTCCAAAAACAACAAACAGGACTAGACTGAAAACATGCACACGCAGATAGGGCCACAATAAACAAACAGGGCTAGACTGAAAACATGCACACGCAGATAGGGCCACAATAAACAAACAGGGCTAGACTGAAAACAACCACACACAGATAGGGCCGCAAAAAACCCCCAGAAAATACAAAAAAAAAAAACTTACTTGCAGCGATCCGCAGCCGCAAACAGGCCAGCAAGCGTTGCGTGCGGCGGCGCAGATCCGACCACCTGCGCTCTAGCTACCCGATATTTCGGCATGAGCCGAAGGAGCGCAGGCGGCGGCGAACCTCCGCATAGGCCGTTCGCTTCTGGCGGTTGCTGATGGGAGGAGGCTGGCTGGTGATCCGCCGGTCCATCACCTCCGTTAGGACCAAAAGCTCCCGCCTGGTAAACGCGGAGGCTCTCATGATGGCAATGATTTATTTTACACCAAACACTTTTAATAAAGGCCAGAGAAAAATTTGATTGGCTAATGTACTTGGTAAATTAACAGGATCCATTCTGTTGGTTATTGTATGAGTTATGTGTCCTCCAGCCTCAAAAATATAATGTGAGTTATGATAGGCTTGATGCAGTCACATGCGTAAGCTAATTAAAATAAAGAAATGAAAAAACTAAAATATGCCTATCACAAACACAGGAAAACAATAGGATCATTGGTTAAAACATGTATTTTTGATAAAGTAAACCATTGGTGAAACCGTACGTATTCTGCGGGAAAAATGACACACACGGACAAGAATGAAGTTTATTTAAAATTGAAAAAAAAACGGATTGCAAACATGTGAAGAGCAATTAAGCTAATTAATATATTGATTGGCATGAAACGATTAAAGTATGTATGCAGAATGAACGAGCAGGTAATCGAAATCTGACAGGTCCACTTCCGGAATTGACTTGTGCGAGCATCCAAAGCAACCAAAGAGGAGACGAACGGTCGCAAGCCAGAGGAGGGGTTGGGAGACTAGAGGGTGGAAAAGTCGCTACGAAAGAACTTACGAGCGTGCGCTTGAATTTACATTTTTTCGGACATACGGCGGACATGCGATCGGCCACTTGCGTCTGGGTCTGAATCAGGCCCATAGTGTTCACTCTAGCTCCGGTGGCAGGCAGGGCACCAGAGCTAGAGAGGGCAACCTTGTGCGCATGCCGAAGGCGCGCGCCCAAAAAGGGGGCGTGGTCATGAAAAGGCGTGTCTATAAGACGCGTCCCCTTTTCGTCATACTTGGGGGCGTGCCCGGCGCTTACGGACATGCCGGGCAGCCCCCAAGAGCTGCAGAAAGGGAGAATAGATGCCCCGGCGTCTATTCTCCGGTGGTGACCGGGACACCGCATGTTTCTCCACCTGCGGGACATTGCGTCCCGCGGGTGAGAACGGCACCCGCAGGCTGTGAGGGCAGGGCGCTTTTTGCCCTCCAGATGGAGGGCAGGGTGCCGCGCCCCGCTAAAACAGCCTAGCGGGAACGCTATGTATATATATATATATATATATATATATATGTATGTATATAGTGTGTGTGTATATATTATATGTATACTTTGTGAACCTTGAAAAAAGAACCTGGAGGCTCTGAAACGTTGGTTTCTATGCTAATATAGATCGTCTTGTGCATCAGACTTTGAGTGCCGCAGTTCTTTCTACTTTTTCTATGTATCACTGAGGGCACCCAAGCAGCTTGGTTATACAGTCAGGAGTGCCAGTTCTATATAGAAAGGGAGAGAGAGGGAGGGGGGGAGATAGAGAGAGGACAGCAGCTATGTTGGCCTCCTGTTACCGCCGTAGTCACAGTATGCCCATGATGGCACGCTGGCTGCGGTGCACACAGTATGGGGGGAGTTGGGAGTGAATGATGGGGGGGGGGGTAGGAGGGTGCAGGGCTGTGCCGTATTATAGATATAGGGCCTGATTGATGGTCAGACGCAGATGAGGGATACCACAGTTTTCCAATTACTGGAAAACTGCGCGTATGCAGAACAGATTCTGCAATATCGCTCTCAGATCCTCCAAGCCGCAGCATGATTGACATGCTGTGGTGTTTGGTTGGATGGAGCGTGGGCATGCCTGGGCACCGTTGCCGGAAATGGAGACGGGTCACCCGTTTTCCGGAAGCACAGAGGCCTTCTGCTCCACGGGAGATTTCTGTCCGCCCTGAGCTTTTGTGGTGGTCTTTGGCGTTCTCTGTATTATATGGCACTATTTGCAGTCTTCTTTGTAGTGTATGGTGGCCACTTGGATGCTTAGTGTATTATACTGTATGGTGGGCACTGATAGGGTCTATATGATGGTCAGTATTATATGGCACTCACTACGCTTTACATGACAGTCACTTAATGCTCTCTGTATTATATGGCACACACTGGGATGCTCTCTCTATTATATGGCACTCACTGCGATGCTCTGTATTATACGGCACTCACTGCGATGCTCTCTGTATTATACGGCACTCACTGCGATGCTCTCTATGTTATACAGCACTCACTGCGATGTTCTCTGTGTTATACGGCACTCACTGCGATGTTCTCTGTGTTATACGGCACTCACTGCGATGCTCTCTGTATTATATGGCACTTACTGTGATGCTCTCTGTATTATACGGCACTCATTGTGATGCTCTCTGTATTATATGGCACTCACTGCAATGCTCTCTGTGTTATACAGCACTCACCGCGATGTTCTCTGTATTATATGGCATGCCCTCTGTAATATATGGCAGTGTATTGCACTCTATATTATATGGAAGTCTCTGTGATGCTCTCTGAAATATATATATATTTTCTCTCCCTCTACTAATAAAATAACAAGAGATATGGTAAGAACTTACCTTTGTTATCTCTGTTTCTACGAAGTCCATAGGGTCCACAGGGTTGACCTTGGGGTTATAGCTGGAACAGGATCCATGGGCACCACACAGTTAAGCTTTTAGCTCCCAGGATGCACTTGGGTCCTCCTCTATACCCCGCCCCCGAGCCACAGGCACCTCAGTTGGTAAGCAGCCTAGGCCGGAGGAGAATATGGAACAGAGAGAAGGAAGACTGGAACACACAAGAAACCATACTCACAGCAATAGGAGACGGAAAACCGGTGACCAGCCACACAGCCCATTTGAAGCCAGGTGCGTCAGGGCGGGCGCCCTGTGGACCCTATGGACTTCGTAGAAACAGAGATAACAAAGGTAAGTTCTTACCATATCTCTTGTTTTCTACTTCAGGGTCCACAGGGTTGACCTTGGGGATGTCCCAAAGCAGTACAACTAAGGGCGGGGACGCTCCTGTGCTGAAAGGAGTACCCGGCGCCCAAAGGATGCATCTTGAGAGGCAAAGGTGTCAAACGCATAGAACCTCAAAAACGTTTGAATTGAAGACCAAGTGGCCGCCCTACACAGCTGAACAGCAGAAGCGCCACGTCTAGCAGCCCAAGAGGGACCCACAGAACGAGTGGAATGAGCCTTAACAGAGGCTGGCACAGGTAAGCCCTCCTGTGCATAAGCCTCACAAATAACGGAACGAAGCCAACGGGCTAACGTTTGTTTGTTGGCAGGCCAACCCCTCTTGTGAAAACCAAAGAGGATAAACAAGGAATCAGACTTCCTAACCGAAGCCGTCCGGTCTACATAAATTCTAAGCGCCCGGACCACATCTAAGGAAGTCTCACCAGCTGAAAGATCAGGGGACTGAAAAGCTGGCACAACAAGTTCCTGATTAATATGGAACTTCGAGACCACTTTGGGCAAAAACTCAGGACGAGTGCGGAGCACCGCTCTGTCCTGGTGAAAAATCAGGAAAGGAGGGCGACAGGAAAGCGCCCCCAATTCAGACACCCTCCTGGCCGAAGCAATTGCCAGGAGAAAAACCGTCTTAAATGTCAGCCACTTGAGCTCCACCGCCTCAAGAGGCTCAAACGGAGGACCCTGCAGGACCCGTAGCACCACCGCCAAGTCCCAAGGAGCCACAGGAGGCACAAAGGGAGGCTGGATCCTGAGAACACCTTGGAAAAAGGTGTGAACGTCTGGTAGTATTGCAATCCGCCGTTGAAACCACACGGACAAGGCGGACACATGAACCTTCAGAGATGCAAGGCGTAAGCCGAGATCCAATCCTGACTGAAGAAATTCCAAGATCCTAGAAACTCGGAACACCTGAGGATCATAAAGTCTGGACTCACACCACTGAAAGTAAGTGTGCCACACTCTGTGATAAATCCGTGCTGAAGCAGGCTTGCGTGCCCTGAGCATCGTACCAATAACCGAACTGGAGAAGCCCCGAGACCTCAAGACGGCTGTCTCAAGAGCCACGCCGTCAAAGACAGCCGACCCAGATCCGGGTAAAGGCAGGGCCCTTGAGACAACAGGTCCCGACGTTGAGGAAGAAGGTACGGAGCGTCGATGGAGAGGCTCCTCAGATCGGAGTACCAAGGACGTCTGGGCCACGCCGGAGCTACCAGCACGAGCATGCCGCCGTCCTGCTTGAATTTCCGCAGAACCCGAGGAAGCAGGGATATCGGAGGAAACAGATACGCCAGGTGAAACGTCCATGTCACCGACAGCGCGTCCACCAGACTTGCACCTGCGTCTCTTGTCCTTGACCCGTAAACGGGCAACTTGTGATTGTGACGGGAGGCCATCAAGTCCAGCTCCGGCAGTCCCCACCTGTCCACGAGTAGCTGAAACACCTCTGGGTGAAGCGACCATTCCCCGGGATGCACGTCGTGACGGCTGAGGAAGTCCGCCTCCCAATTGAGGACTCCGGGGATGAAGACCGCCGAGATCGCTGGAATGTGACCCTCCGCCCAAGACAGGATACGAGACACCTCCGACATCGCTGCCTGACTGCGAGTTCCGCCTTGGTGATTGATATACGCCACCGTGGTGGCGTTGTCGGACTGCACCTGTACCGCCCTTCCGTGAAGAGCGGGGCCGGACGACTGCAGGGCCTTGTATACTGCCCGCAGTTCCAGGATGTTGATGGGGAGAAGTGCTTCTTCCGCTGACCAACGACCCTGAAGCGACAAAGAGCCGGTCACTGCCCCCCAACCCCGGAGACTGGCATCCGTCGTGAGCAGGACCCAGTCCGGGATCCAAAATGGGCGCCCCTCGACCAGATGAGCTGTCTGAAGCCACCAAGCCAAAGATAGCCGAACGTCCGGAGACAACACCAGCACCTGAGAGCGGATCCGGTGAGGTAACCCGTTCCATTCTGATAGAATCAGCCCCTGCAGGGGCCGGGAATGGAACTGGGCAAATTCCACCATGTCGAATGTCGACACCATGGACCCCAGAACTCTCATAGCCGAATGGACCGACAGGCGGCAACGGCTCAGGCAACTGCGTATCCACAGCTGTAGTGAGGCGACCTTCTCCGGAGTCAGGAAGATCCTTTGCTGACGCGAATCCAGCAGGGCTCCCAAATGAACCATCCGCTGTGATGGAATCAGAGAGGACTTTTTCCAATTTATCAACCACCCGTGTGCTTGCAGGCAAGCGATCGTCAGGTGGAGATGTTGAAGCAGTACCTCCGGGGAGCTCGCCAGCAACAGGAGGTCGTCCAGGTACGGCAGCAGCCGTACATTCTGGTTCCGAAGATGTGCGGCCATGACCGCCATAATCTTCGTGAACACCCTCGGTGCCGTGGAGAGACCAAAGGGTAGCGCCCGGAACTGATAGTGGTGTTGAAGGATAGCGAACCTCAGATACCGCTGGTGTGAAGATGCTATCGGAACATGGAGGTAGGCGTCCTGGATGTCCAGGGACACCATGTAATCCCCCGGTTCCATCGCCAGAATGATGGAACGTAACGTTTCCATCCTGAACTTGGGAACTCTGAGGAATTTGTTCAGAGACTTCAAGTTGAGGATAGGGCGATGAGAACCATTGGGTTTCTGCACCAGAAACAGAGACGAATAATACCCCGTCCCTCGTTGTGATTGAGGAACGGGAACAATGACCCCTGCTTTCAGCAAGGACTCTATAGCTTCCTGAATCTGTAACGCCTTGGTCTTGTCCTGAGAAGGACTCGTGCAGAAAAACTGGTGGGGTGGTCTGTGCCGAAAAGACAGGGCGTACCCCTGGGAGACCACTTCTCGAACCCAGGCATCCGTGGTGGTATTGTGCCAGCACTGGGCAAATAGAAGAAGTCGGCCTCCCACTCTGAGGTCCCCCAGAGGGAGGCCCGTCCCATCAGGCCGTAGGTTTATCTTCCTGCTTGGAAGAAGGGCGCCGAGCACTCCAGGCTTGCTTCTTGGGTTTAGAGGCCGTCTTACTCGCAGACTGTCTCGGGAAGGACTGACCTTTCGCCTTACCCTGAACCCGAAAGGAACGAAAAGCCGAACTCCGAACCTTAGCAGGCAGTGCCGCCGAAGGGAGGAAGGCCGACTTGGATTTAGCCAGGGTGTCCACTATTTTGTCCGTCCGGACCAAATAGTAATTCCCCATTGAAAGGTAAGACCTCCAGACCTTTCTTTGAATCAGAGTCCGCTCTCCAGGACCGCAACCATAAGGATCGGCGGGCAGACACCGCTGCAGCCGATACCCGCGAGGTCAGCAGACTAGCATCTAAAGAAGCTTCTCCAATGTAAGAAGCGGCGTCCCTCATTTGTCCCAACAACGCCCGCTGGACATCCGGAGCGTCGTCCGGGAAGGTATCTTCCAATGCATTGGCCCACCCCTCAATGGCCTTGGCCACCCAGGAAATGGCCATGGACGGTCGGGCCACCGCCCCGGAGAGGGAGTAAATAGACTTTAAGCAAGTCTCAACTTTCCTGTCTGTGGGATCCTTCAGCGAGGATATCGACGGTAATGGTAAGGTGGCGCCCCGAGTTAAACGGGTGACATGGGAATCCACCGCCGGTGGAGTTTCCCATTTTTTACAATGTGCCTCAGGGAAGGGGTAATTAGAAGCCAACCGCTTCTGAGGAAGGAATCTCTTACTGGGCGCCTGCCAAGCTACCGCCATATGATCCGTCAACTGATCCGACAGGGGAAACACCGCAGAAGCCACCTTAGTTTTTTTGAAACTAGGAAACTTCGACCTAGGAACCGGTGCCTCATCCTCTATAAGAAGAATAGCTCGCACCGCCCTAACTAGTGCTCGCACATTAATGGACGACTTGGTATCCATTTCCTGGACCGAGGCGTCCGAGTCAGTGTCATCAGGGACCTCCCCATCATCTGAGGAACCCTCTGAGTCCGATACCTGAGCAGCCCGTGTCATGAGTGGGCGTTTAGAAATCCTAGAAGGCATGTCAGTCTGCAACATTGACTGAAAAGCCGAGGAAGCGGCCGCCAAATTTTGCACGGAGTTGGAGAGCACATCCACCCATGGTGGAGGCGTCGCCATAGGGGCCTGAAAAGGTACCACAGGCTGCTGCGGCACAGGGGAAGCCTGTATATACATAGGCAACCCCGCATAGGGACCAACTGATTGAGACCCAGGAGGACTCCGCAATAACTGCGGGACACCCGGGGAATGGGGGATGGTCGGCTGGGGCACCGCCCTAGTAGGGAGAGCAGTCGGGACCGACAGACGGTCCGCAATAGACACCAGCACTTGAGAAAACATCGCCCACGGTGGTTCCTGCGCCAGAGAAGGTCTGGATGGGCCAGGAGCCACCTGGCATCGACTACACAGGCCATCCTGTGACAAATCCTCCCTATCTACTCCTGCAGAACAGCGTCCGCAGGAGGCCAACACCGGAGCCACTGAGCGCTCAACCTCCTCGTCTGACATGACAGAATATATTATATATCTGGCACCAGGGTAGAAGTAAAACGCACTCACCGGTGTGCTGAACAACAGCCCACAATATGGCACTGAGTAGCACACAACTGTATGTGACGGACCTCACAAATACGTGATCTATATAAGTGAGGTCAGTAGAAACGCCCCTCCCCCACACACCTGCAGGGCTTGTAGGAGAAGTAAAGGGATAGGTATAAGCTGACAGTAAGCGGAAAATAAGCACAGACAGGCAGCACTAGCAAAAAGTCACATACCATGCAGGAAGATATACTCACTGCACCTTTACACTACAATCAACCTGCCCAGATTCAGTGTCTGGGAGGGCTATAGTGCTGTGTACGCTGTCCTTAATCAGGGGAGAGGTACACAGGGGGACCGGTCCGCGTGCTCCCTGAGATCTGCGCTGCCACTGGGAAAATGGCCGCTGGAGACCTCAGAGGAGGAGTGGCCGAGGAATCTGCAGCTCAGCGACGCCAGACTGCGTGCTGAAAGGCGCGCTGAGCTGAGGGGAGGAGCCGCTGACAGGGAAGGCTTCCTCCCCTGGCTGGCCATTAACCCCAGGGATGCTGGCTTCCCGCTTGCCGGTTATCCCTGGTGGTCTAGTGGTCCCACGGGTTATGGGGGGGCCCGCCGCCACTGCCAGCAGCCTCCGGTCTGTCCCCCGGACCGGAGGCTAAAGGACTGCATTTAAGGCATTCCGCGCGCCGCCGCTAGCCAGCGACGCGCGGCTTACCTGAATCCCCGGCGACTCCGGCAGCTGTCCTGGGAGGTAGACAGAGTCCGGCTAGTACGGACTCTGCCCTCCCGCCGCGATCCCCAGATCAGTACTGGCGTCGCGGCGCCAGTCGGGGATCAGAGCGGCAGCGTGGGCGTCTGTACAGACTACCCTCCGCTGCCGTCTGTAGTAAAAATAGATTAAAAATAAATAAAATTTAACTTAAAATAAAAAGCTTCTGGGGGCTGCTCCTGCAGCCCCCCTGCGCGGTGACCGACTCCGGCCGGGCACCAGCTTACACTGAGGTGCCTGTGGCTCGGGGGCGGGGTATAGAGGAGGACCCAAGTGCATCCTGGGAGCTAAAAGCTTAACTGTGTGGTGCCCATGGATCCTGTTCCAGCTATAACCCCAAGGTCAACCCTGTGGACCCCCTATGGACCCTGAAGTAGAAAGATTACATAACTGGTACTGCATGATAGAAAGTTTGCATTCTACAACCCCTTCCGGGAGGAGATATTTTTATGGACCACCACATCACCATTATTTTGACTGCGTCTGTAACAAGGTAAGAACCACAAATCTTCCAAGTTGTTACCTTGCTACAGGCGCAGTAAAAGTTAGCCATTGCTGCCATGGTCCAGCATTGCCATTATTTTTTTTTTAAACAACAGCAGCAAAAAAGACAGTTCATTCATTAATTTACTGCAGTGGTTAGGGATCTGGGATGGACACTTACAGAAATATGATAAAATCAGTGAACAATTTTGGATTTTTTTCTTATCTTATTAATGTAAAGGAAAGGCAAACCATACAGTTCTCACTCACAATTTATTTTCTTGTTATAGCTCCACTATAAGGTGGTTGAAGGTAGATGTCACATATGCCCTCCATGGAGATAGCCACACATTCTGTGCAGACCACAGCTACACACTAGGCATGCCCCCACATAGGGGCGTTTTAAGAGAGGAGGGGGCCCGTGTGCAGCCTCTGTTTGGGCCCCCTCTTCTCTGACAGCGGCTCAGCGGCACTGAGCACTGTAGATCCTGGCTTCATGCCAGAATCTACAGCACATGTGCGAGTCTCCGGGAAAATGGTGCCCGCGCCTACTTTCCCGGGGACATCTTTTCTGTGCATGTGCAGATCACTGGGAAAATGGTCGTCGCTCATTTTCCCAGTGAGTGTGTGCTGCTCTACAGCGCCGGTCTGGCGCTGCGGAGCAGCACTTCGGGAATCGGCGGAGAGGTCAGTATAATTACCTATGGGTGCAGGATGTGCGGTGTGGGTCCCCCATGGACCCGGGGGAGCGTGTGCCCTGCACACCCTGCACCCATTATAGATACGCCCCTGCCCCCACATCCCTAGTCACATCACAACAGTGCTTATCAAACTCCCCTGCGGTGACACACAGTAGGCCCTTCATAAATTTCAGCACCAGGCCCATGTGGACCTTAATCTGGCACTGGTTATGAGACCGGCGGTCGCGATGCTGCCAGTCTAAATCCCGACGGGGGAAGCCCGACAAGGAACTTAAGATAGGCGTTGAAATACCGACACCTATCTTAATCCTGATGCCGGAATCCAGAAGGACGACACCTCGAACGACTTAAGTCCAGGGCGCCCTTAGCTGTTAGCCACGGGGGGAGGGTTAGGTTTAGGTAACATAGCAGGGTTAGCAGGTTTTTTTTGGGAGGGGGTTAGGCACCATTGGGGGGGGGGGAGGGTTTGGGTTAGGCACTTAGGGGGGGAAGGTTAGGTTTAGGCATGAAGGGGAAGACTTAGGTTTAGGCACTAATGGGGAGGGTTTGGGGTGGGGAGGGTTAGGCTACAAGAAGGGCGGGTTAGAGGGAGAACAGGGTAGGGCAAATATACTTACCTGACCCTTGTAGGATGCCAATGATCGGGATGCAGCTGTCGGTATTTTTACAGTAGGCATCCCGACAGCCGGCATTACATACCGATTCCAATATAGCTGATATTAACTAATTTAGTCCTTGGTTTCAGCAAGCATATTATCCCTGTGGATATATTATCCACTTCATGTCTGCACTTATTTACAGTAATTGGTTTCCATATAATTTACCAGTGGCAGATTTTACCTGGGAGCTGCAGTCCCCCCAATAAAATCCCCCACCCGCTAGGCTAGCAGCAGTGATAGTGACTTCTCATTGGAAGCACTCCCTGCTGATTACAGCCAGACAGGCAGTCCCAGGGGGAGGTGTTTCCCATGGGAGGCCACACCTCTGCTATAATGACAGCAGTGGTGGTTCTAGGGGCTGGTAAGCACAGCTATTGCCTGGGGCACTGCAACCTAAGGGTGCAGCCAGGGGCAGATCCAGAACAAACTGACAGGGGGGCACCACAATAGGGGAAGGTGTGTTTGCGGGGTGGTTTGTGTCTGCCGAAGGCGCGCAAGTTCCTGGAAAAGTGGGTGTGTCCTTACAGGGAGTGCCATACCCACGAGCCATGTCCTTGTTTTCAACATGCTGAGGGCATTGAGTACACACAATAACCAAGTCCATGACAATTTATGTCCTACCTGCCAGCTGGTGTTCTAACCTCCATTGGTAGTTGTCTAAATCTTGGAAAGTTTCAGACCTGTCTGGAAAAGAGATGGGGAATAAATACCTGCATTTAAAGGTGTCAAATAATCTAGAGCCCTCCCCCTGAATCTGCAACTGCCAGCCAACATAGAGCATTAGAATGCATGGATCTCTCGCATTGCCCCCTCCCTGCCCATATCTATATTACTGCCCCCTCCATAGCTGTCTCATTGTCCCCTCCCTCCATATCGATCTGATCACCCCCTCCATTGTTGTCTCATTGCTCTTGCATATCACCCCGATTTCCCCCTTTCATAGCTGTCTCATCTAGTCCTCCTTGCATATATCTGTGACTGCCCCCTCCATAACTGTCTCTCATTACCTCCTCCAAAGCACTTTCTCACTGCCAGTTCCTTCAATATAACACTGTCCCCCTCACAGCTCACTTATTGACTCCCTCACTGCCCCTTTAACAGCACCCACTGTCCACCTCAGAGCACTCATTGTCCTTTTTGATTGTCCACCACACAGCACTCCCCCCTTCACTGCAACCTCATAGGACTCCCCTCCCCACCAAATAACACCCCCCAGCACCTTTAACAATCACCTAACAGCACCCCTCGGCCCATCCAGTGTCCACCTCACAGCACTCCCCACTCACTAGCACCCAGTGTGAGACTTTTTGAGCGCCCCATCCATTGGACCCGATTCAGCAAAGAACGCAACTGTGAGTGTGCAAGCTATCCGACTATTGATTCGCACTGTGTACGCATCACAATGTGCGTGCCCAAACCAGCCACTGTGATCGGGACTGCAATCACAGAGGCTACGCAGACCTATCGTAGAGTGATTGACAGGAAGTGCCGTTTCTGGGTGGTGACTGGGGGGTGGTTGTGCGAACGCAGCCGTGCCAGTGCATTTCAATGCCGTTGCATGGGCCTGCATAAATTATCCACTACAACGCCATACACAGCCGCACACTATGAGGGCTCATAGTGTGCATGGCCATTAGCAATTTCTGAGTAAGGGTACATACACACCAGAACGATATCGGCACGATTTGGCGTATCGGCACGACAAATCGTGTATATTGCCTCAGCACTGCCTGTCCCTAACATCCCCCTTGCCCATAATACTACCCCAGCTACCTACCCTTGCCCCCCCTACCCTTAGTACTGCCTGTCCCTAACATCCTCCTTGCCCCCCAGTACTGCCCTACCTGTTATCCACGCTTTCCCCCTTCCTAACCCCAGCGCTTCCTAACCCCAGCGCTACCTCACCCTAGCCCCCTCCTTGCCCCCGGCACTGTCGCAACTGCTGTCTAAACTTACCCCTCCCTACCGCCAGCTCTGTCTGGCCTAGGTAAAACAGAAGAGTAGGACCCCAAATTTTCAAAGTGAGGAGTCCCTGGGACCCACAATTTTTTTTGCTCAGTGCGATCACTGGTGTCTCTCCATTTCCAGCCAGCCTCCTTTCTCTGTCACCAGCCGCCATATTGTGTCTCCAGCCTAACTCCCCAGCAGCCCCCCTTCTGTGTCCAGATCCAGCCCCAGCAGTCCTCCTTCTATGTCCCCATACAGCCCCAGCAGCCCCCTTCTGTGTCCATAGTCAGCCCCAGCAGCCCCCTTCTGTGTCCATAGTCAGCCCCAGCAGCCCCCTTCTGTGTCCATAGCCAGCCTCAGCAGCCTCCTTCTGTGTCCATAGCCAGCCTCAGCAGCCCCCTTCTGTGTCCAGAGCCAGCCCCCCATTGTGTCTCCAGCCAGCCCCCTTCTGTGTCCCCAGCCAGCCCCTTTTCTGTGTCCAGAGCCAGCCCCAGAAGCCCCCTTCTGTGTCATCAGCAAGCCCCAGCAGCCCTGCTTGTGGCCCCAGCCAGCCCCCCCTCTATGTCCAGAGCCAATCCCTGAAGCCCCACTTGTGTCTCCAGTCAGTCCATCTTTTCTGTCCCCAGATGCCCATCTTCTGTGTCCCCAGTCAGTCCCAGCAACCCATCTTGTGTGTCCCCAGCAGCCTCCCTTATATGTCCCAAGCCAGCCCAACTTCTGTGTCCCCAGTCAGCCCCAGCAGCCCATTTTCGGTCTCCCCAGCAGCATGTCCCAAGCCAGCCCATCTGCTATGTCCCCAGTCAGCCCCTGCAGCCCCCTTCTGTGTCCCCAGTCACCCCCCTTCTGTTTCGCCAGCAGCCCCTTCTGTGTCCCCAGTCAGCCCCCTTCTGTGTCCATAGCCAGCCTCAGCAGCCCCCTTCTGTGTCCATAGCCAGCCTCAGCAGCCCCCTTCTGTGTCCATAGCCAGCCTCAGCAGCCTCCTTATGGGGCAATAGGCAGCCTCAGCAGCCCCCTTCTGTGTCCCCAATCAGCCCCAGCTGCCCATCTGCTGTGTCCCCAGCAGCATGTCCCAAGCCAGCCCAGGTCCCTCACTTACCTTGCCGGCAGCTGCTCACACGGCTCCTCCGAGAGTCCTCTCCTCGTCGTCACGCGCGCCGGGTCTTAGAAAAAAGAAAAAAAACTTTCATGCAAGGCGCGCACTGCACATCATCAGAAGCTGCGGGGACTGGGAGGGCAGACAGCAGCAGCCTCCTGGTGGCGGCCGTGCAGCGCAAGCTACAATAGAAGCAAGAAAAAAAAAAATCTCATAAACGACAGGGGGGGGGGGGGGCACGTGGCTGGCCCCCCCTCTCCTGAATCCAGCCGAGGTGTCCCCGCCAGCGGCATCTAATTAGACCACGTCCACCCATGCTTGCCCAGCGCCTGAGCCCACCGCTGCGCCGCCACTTCCCTCCCATAGTGCAGCTACCCCCACGTCATTCTGGGAGTTTCAGAATGCCAGGCTCTGCCGGCAGCCGCGACGACGTCACAGTGCGCAAGGGAGAGACATCCCACTGCACTAGTCGGGCACTACCATGTCGGCCTGGCTTGGTCACTCGGTGCAGGCTTCCACTAGGCTGGCCGCAGGCTCTACCACATGGAGCGCGGGGTGTACGGAAAAATTGGGACCACTGTCAGCCACCTGTGGGGACAGACCCGCGAGACAGCGGGCACAGTGCAGGTACGGGGAGGGCCTGTGACCTAGTGTCAGTGCTCTCTGTATGCTCCTATCCATGGCTCACTCTGGGGCAGTGGGGGACCTAGACTTTCCATTTAGGGGGGGCGGTTTAATGATAATAACCCTGACTCCCCCTCTCTTCTACCCTGGCACCACCCCAGGGCGGGTGTATATATTACACACACACATTACATAGGAGACACACACATGCACATTATACATATATATATATATATATATATATATATATATAGCGCACACATATATTACACAGGAACAAACTAGGGATGTGCAGGCTCGGATAGGTTCGAGTTTGCACGTTGAGTTCGGATTTTTCCCTCCAAAAAAACAGAACTCAGAACGAGGCAAAACGTCATCTTACATGGACGAACATCATCATTCCTGGACTGTTAAGTCACATTGTTGCACGGGAGATCACTGAGGCTTTGGCACACTGGCAGAGATGTTTAAGACACAATGTTGCACGGGAGAACACTGAGGCTTTGGCACACAGGCAGAGATGTTAAGACACACTGTTGTACAGGAATGGCACTAGAACTGACACGAGGAGTAAGGGAACCTGGACCAGAACTCAAATTATATTCACTAGGGGACAACCGTTGTTCAGGCGATTTCCTGGAGAATGAGAGACGGATATATACCCTTAGGAACCTGTTGATAGGTGCACAGCGTCAGCTGACCGCTGGCCTATCACGGGACGGAAGTACAGTCACATGGGTAGACTGTCATGGCGGCGCCCATGACGGGAACTCCCATCCCCAGTACCGGACCACCCTCAGCCACCTGCGCAGAGGGAGAATGCTCAACTCTTCCTCCACCGCCGCACCGACTGCCCGGGAAGTCAGAGGAAGCCTGCGAGACGGTAAGATACGGCCGACCCCTGGCTGGACACTGACAGAGCATCACTGTGTGTGGCATAATGTCTTATAAAGGGCATTACTGTGTTTGGCATAATGTGTTATAAAGGGCATTACTGCATGTGGCATAATGTGTAAGGGGCATTACCGTGTGCGGCATATTGTGTAAGAGGCATTACCGTGTTCGGCATAATGTGTAAGGGGCATTACCGTGTTTGGCATAATGTGTAAGAGGCATTACCGCGCTCAGCGTAATGTGTAAGGGGCATTACCATGTTCGGCATAATGTGTAAGGGGTATTACCGTGTGCTGCATAATGTGTAAGGGGCATTATCGCCGGCGGCATAATGTGTAAGGGGCATTACTGCGTGGCATAATGTGTATTAAGGGGAACTACTACAGTGTGACAAAATGTGTATAAGGAGTACTACTGTGTGGCATAACGTGAATGGGCTCTGTGTGGCATGACATTCAAACTTTGGCGGCGCAATAATCACAAACTGTGCTGCTGTTCCCAATCCCTCCCAGTCTCCCAGAATGCTGGTGGTGCTGGGCAGGAGAAAATGGAGCAGTAGTGCATCTACTTTCTGCTGGGCGTGTTCCCTAGAATGATGAACAGGGGGCATGCACACGCAGAAAAACGCCAATAACAACAGATTGCCCATGTTCGGGAATGATTGATGTGCCTACACTGACCGACTGAACGCTCAGTGTAGGCACAGCACAGACTGTGAAACGACTGCACATTTACAATGTTGAAATCGTGCAGTCGTTTTTTGGTCTGCTAGTAGATGTGCTGTTTGAGGTAGATCCTCTGCTTTTCTCAATCTATACCATCTCTCTTGGCAAACTTATCTGTTCCTACAGATTTCAGTATTATCTGTATGTGAGTGATACTCCAATCTACCTATGCTTTCCAAATTTGTCACCATCTGTGTTGGTCCATGTTACTAATATCTTTCCGCCATTTCATCTTGGATGTCCTCTCGCAAACTCAAACTTAATATTTCAAAAACAGAATTAATAATATTTCTACCAGCCAATAGTAGTCACCAACCTGATATCTCTAACATTGTTGATAACTTACAATCGACCCTACCCCTCAAGCTAGCTCTTTAGGATCTAATCTGTCCTTTTCTTCCCCACATTCAATCTGTTTCCAATCTAAATCTAAAAAACATATCCAGAATATGCCCATATCTTACACAAAACACTGCAGAACTCATTATCTCCTGCATTGATTACTGCAATAATCTCTTTACTGGTCTTCCCCAAAACAGACTTTCACCAGTACAATCTAGTTTGAAAGCAGCTGTGAGGCTGCTCTTCCTCACTAAGGGGTCTAATTCATGTACATTTATGTTAACACCAGACATCGCATTTTACAAATGCGATATCATGGTGTAATAAGTTGAAATTCATGTACACTTACCCAGAGCCAGCTCTAGCCAATTTGGTTCCCTAGGCAAAATTTTGACTGGTGCTCCCTAGCAGATAATCCCACCACCAATCTAAGGCCCCCATTTATCAATGAAGCATAACCCCTTTAGTGCTCGCTAAAAGGGTTATGCCATCTTTCTACTTCAGGGTCCATAGGGTATCCACAGGATACCTTGGAGTATAGGCGATGGCGGCAGACATCCAGGCACCACAGAGTTAAATTTTCAGCCTCCCAGGATACACTGGGGTCCCTCTCCTATAACCCGCCCCCGAGCCTCAGGCCCCTCAGTTTTTCGTCGGTGCCTGGCCGGACCAGTCGCACCGTACAGAGGGGGGTCTTTTCAAGGCCCCTGAAGATTTCTTCGCAGCTGTGGCTGCACAACTAGAGTGCTCCAGCATAGGACAGTCAGTATTGACGTCCATGCTGTCACTCCTACACCCCGCCAGTACCAGAACGCCGGTACCGATCCGGGGATGCTGGTAGGCAGCTAGCGGTGACCCCGGCTACCTGGACTGTGGCCGGATGCACGGGGGACAAGGTAAGTGGCGGGGTCCCGCGGTGGGCACCCGCCGGTAACACAGTCCTTTTTGGTCCCCAGGCAGGGGGCTCCTTGGGGACCGGCTGCGCATGGTGCCAGGTACTGATCCTGCGCCTTCCACTAGACCACCAGGGACAGTGGACCGCAGCATGTGCGGTACAGCGTGGCGTCCCAGGGGTTAATAGCAGGCCAGGGGAGAACTCCTACCCTGTCTCACAGCCGGCGTCTCCACCGCTGCACAGTGCCATTCCACAGTGGTCTGAGCGGGCTGTGTCAGCGCTCCTCCCCCGGGCCTGCCTCCTCTCTGCTCCTCGGTGGCCATTTTCTCACTACATGTGCTGGGAATGACAAACGCTGCTGGAAGCTGTTACAGGTGCCATTGCGGTCCGGGTCCCCCGCATACCTCTCCTTCAATTAAGGTCAGTGTATGTAGCACTGTTTCCTACCAGGCTCTGGTCTGTGTAGTTGATCCCAGTGCTTGTAATGCAGGATGTTATCTGTGCATTGTATGTGACTTAAATGCTAGCGCTGTTTTCCTGTACTTTCATTTCTGACTGTCAGCCATTTTCCTATCCCTGTTATTCTTCTGCTACAGCCCTTGCGGTGCGGTGTTGCAGGGTGTTTATTACCTCACAGTAAACGTGGTTTTTCTGTGTGGTAGGTCACATATGCTCCGTTCACACTCCTTATGTCTGAAAGTGAACGAGGATATCCTTTTCCAGCTATAATGTACTGATATCATGTGCAGTTAGCGGAGGGATATGTAGACGCTGAGGGTTTATGGAGGGCATGTTGTATTATATATCACGCCCCATTTCTGTCACTGTGCCTGCACAAAAAGGGGACCGCCCTCGGCTGGCTAAGATGCTTACAGCCCTTGTGGGCAACGCCCCCTGCGTTTCCCCATAGGGTTTATCGCAGCGAGTGGTGGTCTCATCACATGCAGGGGTCCCTGGGCAGTTGATGGTACCCCAGTGTATCCTGTTTTTCGCCCCCCAGGTCTCGCAGGAGCCTGTGTGGGTGAATTTATTGTCCAAATGGTATAGCACCTGATGGACGTTTTACAGGGGGAGTCACCATTTCGGCATTCTAAACGGCCTTTCGGGTCTCAGACGGGTAAGGACATGACGTCTGATGACGGTGACATTATTGACTTTTTCAGACACGAGCCCCTTAGTGCAAAGGAGGCGTAGTCTATATACCTGGCCTTATACGGGCAGTCCGTGCGGCTTTGGTTATTACATATCCCCCGTGGCTAAATCCAAATATGCCTTCTTTAAGGATGAGGGTGTTGCCACTGTAATTCCTCTATCTGGTCAGGCGGATCATTTAGAGGAGGTGTGGAAAATCCGGGTAAGCGGTTCCAGCCTCAAAAACGGTTGACCTTTTGCATACCCCTTTGCGGATAATTATTTTTCCGAATGGGAGTTACCTTTACGGGTAGATTCTCATGTTACACGCCTAGTGAGGGGTGCTACGTTGCCCATGCCCTCCAGGTCCTCCTTGAAGGAGGTTACACATTGCAAGGTGCAAATATATCTAAAATCCAATTATTCCCTTGCTGGAGAGGCTTTCAGGCCGGCTATGGCAGTGTGCTGGGGGTCCAGAGCCATGGAGCGCTGGGTAGGTAACTGGATCTCTGCACACTGACTCTCCAGCAGAGCAAGTGGATAGTGGCAAATTCTCAGAGACTTAGCCACATTCATAATGAGACAGTCTTACATATAGCCTACTCCTTTCCAGAATCTCCTCGGCAGCAGTAGCGGCTCACCGCTCCCTGTGGTTGCGCTCTTGGAAAGCGGACGCAGATTCCATTTGGAATGCTTTGTTTTTTAGGGGACAGGTCCTGTTTGGCCCTCATCTGGACACAATTGTGGCCCCGCAGGCAGCAGCTACGTCTGCGTGTCTGCCATCGGCTACAGTCCCATCGGGGTCTGGGGCTTCGTTTTTTCGGCCCTGTGAGGCCAGGGTAAGGCTAAAATATAGCTTTCCAAGACAGTCAGTAGCCAGGAAATCTGCTCAACCATAAGAACAGGCTTGGAGTACAAGACGTCATACTCCCAAGTTGGACTATAAGCCTTCAGCCTCACGGGACGGGCCTCCTCTCGGGGGACCCCAGAGTTGGAGGCCGGCTTCTCCAGTTCGCCCAGTGCTGGTGCCTGACCACTGGGGTAAGGGAAGTATTTTCTTGAAGGTATGTACTCTGCTTCCGGTAAAAGCCTCCCAGACGGTTTTTAGTTACAGGTCTTCTGTCAATTCAAGACAAGGCCCTGTAATTTTTGAGGGTGTTACACTCTATGCTCCAGGCAGGACTTATAGTACCTATTCCGTTGCCCCAAAGGGGAACGAGGTATTACTCCATCCTCTTTCTGGTACAGAAACTCAATGGGTCTTACCTGGACATCCTCAACCTCAAATCCTTCAACAAATTCTTAAGGGTTCCTCGGTTCAGGAGGGGGACCCTGCATTCCATCATTCAATGGAGCCTGGGAATTTTGTGGTGTCGTTGGATATATTCAGAGTGACTACCTGAATGTCCCTATTTTCTTAGCACACCAGTGTTTTTCCTCAGGTTTGCAGTGGTCGATAAGCATTTCCAGTTTTACCAGGGTCATGGCAGTTATGGCAGCCCACCTGCGGATGCAGGGGGTCCGCTTGTTACCCAATCCGGGCGACCTCCTGTTGTTACCAGGGTCTCCAGAGATACTTCAGTGCCATCTGCAACGGACAACATCTGTGTTGCTACGTTAGGGCTGACTGATACACTGGAAATGGTCCTCTCTGATTCTTCACAGAGGATGCTCCATATCCCAACATCTGAGGATCTTTGTGATTGAGGAAAAGATCTCTGCATTACAGGCAAAGGTGCGCAGTTGCCTGCAGAGTCGCCGAGTGTCTATTCACTCGGCAATGTGGTTCCTGGGTTCCAGGGTGTCGCTGTTCGACATGTTGGAGAGTACCCAGTTTCAGTCTGAACCTCTAGAAAAATTGATCCTCTCCGGATGGGGTGGGTTGCCCCATAGGATAAAGTCAGTAGTGCTTTTCCCGGAGGTTTGTCTCTCTCTGGCCTGGTGGCTGCGGAAAGCTCACCTAAACAAGGGGCACCCCCTTTGGGATTGCGGACAGGGTCCTTCTGACGACGGACGCCAATCCGTGGCTGGGAAGCAGTGACGGGTCTACACTTGTTCCAGGGCAGGTGGACACCAGTAGTTTTTGCGCTTCCCATAAACATCTGAGAACTCTGAGCAGTATTCAAGGTTCTCCAGCATGCAGGACAGGTCCTCCACGGAAATACCGTGCAGGTACAGTCTGACAACGCCATCATGATGGCTTATGTAAACCACCTAGGAGGTTCCCGAACAAACAGTGGTGTCCCGAATTCTGGCTTGGGTGGAAGGCTATATCTCTTCCGTCATCGGCAGTGTTCATTCAGGAATCCCCAGATGGAAAGCAGGCTTTCCCAGCCGTCAGGACGTGCATTCAGGGAAATGTCCTCTTCATCAGGAGGTGTTCAATCTTCTGGTGAACAAATGGAGCCTTTCAGAGATGAGACTCTTATGGTAGACGTATGTAGGTCCAGTGGACCTTCCAAGTTGTGTACCTCGTCCCTCCGTTATTCCTTCTTCCTCCAGTAATAGCAAGAAGGAGGCGCGCTCCTGCTGATAGCTCGTGCGTGGGCCAGACGGCAATATTACTCAGATCTTTGGAGCCTTTCAGTTAACACTCCGAAGCTGTTGCCTCTACGACCGGACCTGTTGTCTCAGGATCCTGGCTGATACCCAGACCTGGGTTGTCTGTCCTTGACTGTGTGGCGGTGGAGACTGCCCTCTTAAGGTCTAGGAGTTTTTCCAGCTCTATAGTTAACAGGGCCTCTGTCCATGCTAAGAGCTCGGAAGCTTTTATCTGCAAGAATTTACCATCAGGTATGGCATACTTTCTTTCAGTTGTGTCACCCTAGAGGCTATGCTCCTCGGGTATTCCGGATATCCAGAGTGTTGGCTTTCCTACAGGTGGGCTTAGATAACGGTCTTCGCCTTGTTTACCTGAAGGTGCAGGTTTCTGCCCTGTTGGTTTCATCGTAGGATTGCTACTCTTCCTGATGTCCGCACCTTTGTGCAGGGTGTACATTATATTCAACATCCCTTTGTTCCACCTGTGGCTCCTTGGGATTTGGCTGTGGTCCTTAGGGCTTTCTGAGGACCGCCATTTGATCCACTGGGCTCAGTGGATTTCAAATGGCTTACGGCTAGGACTGTATTCCTTCTGGCCATTGATTCGGCCGGTAGGATGTCAGAATGGGGGGCTCTGTCATGTAGACCTCCCTTTTTCTCATCTTTCCTAGGAAACAGAGCAGTGCTTCGCACTTGCCCTGGTTTTTTACCTACGGTGGTGTCTAGTTTCCACATCAATGAGGAAATTATAGTACCTGCCTTTACTTCCCCAGTCCTTTCTTGGTGAGGCCTCTTTGGATGTGGTACGGGCTCTAAGAATTTAAGTTGACCGTACCAGTCCATTTAGGAAATCAGATTCTCGGTTTTGTCCTTTCTGGTTTCCATAAAATGGGTTGGCCTGCCACTACGCTAACTTTGGCAGGATGGATTCACAGGTCTTCCTGTTCCATCCTCTATTAAAGCTCTTCCACTAGGTCTGTGGGTCCTTCGTGGGCAGCTCGACGTGGCGCCTCAGCGGTGATTGGCAGCCACGTGGTCATCTGTCCATATTTTTGTAAGGTATTATGCTTTTGATACCTTCGCCTCTCAGGATGCTTCCTTCGGGCGGTGGATTCTCCTTACAGCACAGGAGCGCCCCCACCCTTAAAGGATACTGCTTTGGGACATCCCCAAGGTATCCTGTGGATACCCTATGGACCCTGAAGTCGAAAATATGAGATATGGTAAGAACTTACCCTTGTTATCTCTATTTCTACGAAGTCCATATGGTTCCACAGGACTCCCGCCCTGTCGCACCTGTACTGCAGATGGGTTTTGATATGGTCACTGGTTCCTTCTGGTGAGAATGTGATTCTTGTGTGTTCCAGACTGTCTTCTCTCTCTTTTTTGCTCCTGCTCCAGCCTATGGCTTGTTACGAAACTGAATGGCCTGAGGCTCGGGGGCGGGGGTATAGGAGAGGGACCCCTGGGAGGCTGAAAATTTAACTCTGGTGCCTGGATGTCTGCCGCCATCGCCTATATCCCAAGGTATCCTGTGGAACCCTATGGACTTCGTAGAAATAGAGATAACAAGGGTAAGTTCTTACCATATCTCATATTTTTCTGGAGTTAACAAACAGTGGTAATTTAAGATAACCGTTGTTTGTCAAGCATCGCTCTCATTATCTTTTAGATGGCAAGAGTGATGAGGGCCCCATTGCTGGCAATGGAAACCCGACTGTGCCTTTCCGGCTTCAGCAAAGCCTTCCAGGCACTGCCGGGTCCCTGTGTTATGCACATGCGCAGACGGAGCGTCGCGCATGCACATACCACCAGAGCTCTGTCGCTGGCAGCTTTAGACAGCCAGCAGCCCAGCGGAGGACCTCATAGAGGAGGAGGACTTCAAAGGACCTCGCCGGAGGGTTAAGTATTGGTGAATACCAGTACATTTTAGTTTGTATCACAGTGATACTAAATGAAAAATTGCACTGGTGTTTACTATCTTTGATAAATGGGGACCGAAGTGTTTATATGTGGGTGCCAAAAATACTACATATGCATATATAGATATTTATATACGAAAGGTGCAATTACAAGCATCTGAAACATTAATATTAGCTTTTATTTATTTATTCAAAATCTGAGGAATGCTGCCCATGTCGTGTGTGTGTGTGTGTGTGTGTGTATATATATATATATATATATGTATGTATATCCTGATGAAAAGACCGCACAGGTCTTGAAACGTCGATTTATGGATTAAAACTTTATTTTACATTTTTTGAAGTCCGCTGAGTGCCGCCAGGTCCCTGGGATACAGGGGTCTTTACCTATATATATATATATACATATATGTGTGTGTGTGTGTGTGTGTGTGTCAGGTAGCACAGGTACAGGTACCAATGAAAAACATATATGTGTATGTAAACAAACACACACACATATATATATATATATATATATATGTGTGTGTGTGTCAGGTACTACAGGTACCAATGATAAACATATATATATATATATATATATATATATATATATATATATATATATAGATATATATATATATATATATATATACACACACACACACACACACACAGTCAGGTGCATAAATATTGGGACATTGACAGAATTTTCATATTTTGGCCTCTATTCACCACCACAATGGCTTTGAAATGAAACAAACAAGATGTGTCAAAGTCAACAATCAAGAGAAGACTTCACAAGAGTGAATATAGAGGGTTCACCACAAGATGTAAACCATTGGTGAGCCACAAAAACAGGAAGACCAGATTAGAGTTTGCCAAACAATATCTAAAAAAGCCATTACATTTCTGGAACAACATCCTATGGACAGATGAGACAAAGATCAACTTGTACCAGAGTGTTGGGAAGAGAAGAGTATGGAGAAGGAAAGGAACTGCTCATGATCCAAAACATACCACCTCATCAGTGAAGCATGGTGGTGGTAGTGTCATGGCGTGGGCATGTATGGCTGCCAATGGAACTGGTTCCCTTGTATTTATTGATGATGTGAATGCTGACGAAAGCAGCAGAATGAATTCTAAAGTGTTTCAGGCAATATTATATGCTCATATTCAGTCAAATGCTTCAGAACTCATTGGATGGCGCTTCACAGTGCAGATGGACAATGACCCAAAACATACTGCAAAAGCAACCAAAGAGTTTTTTAAGGCTAAAAAGTGGAATGTTATGCAATGGCCAAGTCAATCCCCTGACCTGAATCCGATTGAGCATGCATTTCACTTGATGAAGACAAAACTGAAGGGAAAATGCCCCAAGAACATGCAGGAACTGAAGACATTTGCAGTAGAGGCCTGGCAGAGCATCACCAGGGATAAAACCCAGCGTCTGGTGATATCTATGTGTTCCAGACTTCAGGCTGTAATTGCCTGCAATGGATTTGCAACAAAGTATTAAAAAGTGAGTTAGATTTAGGATTGTTCACTTTGTCCCATTACTTTTGGCCCCTTAAAAAGTGAGAGGCACATATAGAAACCGTTGTAATTCCTACACCGTTCACCTGATTTGGATGTAATTACCCTCAAATTAAGTCTGAAAGTCTGCAGTTAAAGCACATCCTGTTTGTTTCATTTCAAAGCCATTGTGGTGGGGAATAGAGGCCAAAATATGAAAATTCTGTCAATGTCCCAATATTTATGCACCTGATTGTATATACAGATATGTATATATATATATATATATATATATACCACATTTGTACATATAGATATATATAATATATATGGACAAAGGCTGGCGCCACAAAATATAAATGGCTAGGGTGTACATCCAGAGACCAAAGCAGACCCCCAAACGCAGAAGTGCAGCACTCCTTGGACTTTAAGGAAATGACCACAGTACAATACATAATTTTACCAACATTAAGCCTTGTGCTGTGGTTATTTCCTTGAAGTCCACAGCGTTCTGCAATTACTGCATTATATATATATATATGTATTTATATAGTATTGTTCTTTTGTGGATATATATATCTAGGGATGTTTATATGTGTATATATATATATATATATATATATATATTTCTACTTCAGGGTCCATAGGGTATCCACAGGATACCTTGGGGTATAGGTATGACGTCAGTCGCTGGGCACCATAGAGTTAAGCTTTTCAGCCTCCCAGGATGCACTAGGGTCCCCCTCCTATACCCCGCCCCCGAGCCAAGGCACCCCAGTTTAGTTTGGTGCCCGGCCGGCGTCGGGTGCACCTGTCGGAGTGGGGGGCTAGAAGAGCCCCTGAAGCTTTCTTCAGTGCAGCTGTGGCTGCACATCTGGATGTACAGCATGGACAGTCAGTCCTGACGTCCATGCTGTCTTCCCTACACCCCCGCCGGTACCAGAACGCCGGTACCGATCCGGGGATGCTGGTGAGCATCTGGGGTCACAGCTAGCGGTGACCCCAGATGTTCCGGACCATGGCCGGATCCAAGGGGGACAAAGGTAAGCAGCGGGGTCCCGCGGTGGGTCCCCGCTGGTTACATGGTCCTAAGTCCCCAGGCAGGGGGCTCCCTGGGGACTGGCTGCAGCGTGGAGCCAGGCGACCAACCTGCGCTTTCCACTACCCCCTGGGACAGCGGACCGCAGCAGAGCGGTAGCGCTGCGGCGTCCCAGGGGTTAAATGCATGCCAGGGGAGCGCGCCTTCCCTGTCTCACAGCCGGCGCCTCCCCCGCTGCACACAGCCCTCTCTGCATGCTGCCGACTGGTCCTGTGGCAGCGCTCCTCCCCCAGGCCAGCCTCCTCTCTGCTCCTCGGCGGCCATCTTCTCCAGAACGCATGGTGAACGCTGCTGGAAGCGCTGGACGGAAGCATCGTGGTCTGGGTCCCCCCGCATACCTCTCCTCCGCTGTGGCTCAGGTCTGTGTATGCAGCGCTGTGTCCTACCAGGCCCTGTGTCTGTGTAGTTGAGTGATCAGCGCTGTTAGTGCAGGAATTGTTATTTCTCTGCATTGTATGTGACTGTGCTAGCGCTGCCTGTAACTTTTCTTCTCTAAACTGTCAGCTTTATTACTGTCCCTGTTCTTTCTGCTAAAGCCCTTGCGGTGCGGTGCTGCAGGGTGGTCTCTCGCCTATTTAATACTTAATTGGTGAGAGAGGTCACATACGTGGTGCCATCATGTCTGAAAGTGATTTTCCCCTCCGGCTACAGTGTACCACGTGCAAAGTACCGTTAGCGGAGGGGGAGGGTAGCGCGGAGGACCTTTGCCGGCAGTGTTTGTCCATGGCGCGGCCTATTACGGTTACAGCACCGGTACAGGAGCCGCCCTGGGCTTGTTTCGCTCAGGCGTTAACAGCTTTAGTGGGCCAGTTAGCTCCGCAGCCCGCGTTTACTCCGATGGGTTTGTCCCAGCAGTCTGTGGTGTCGTCACCCATGCAGGGGTTCCCACGACAATTGGTGGTACCCCACAGTCTCCCTATTTCCCCGCTCCCGGGTTCTCAGGAGCTAGCGTGGGTTAACTCCCTGACGAGTTCTGTACAGCACTTGTCGGATGTGTTGCAAGGGGAGTCTGTGATGCGGCCTTATAAAAGGCCGGTGGCGTCTCTGTCCGCTCCTTATGAGGATGACGAAGGGACGTCTGATGATGGGGAGATTCTGGATCCTTACGATCAGGAACCTCTCCATACTAAGGACGCTGATGCTAAGTCCAAAGTATATATTCCTGGACTTATTCGGGTGGTCCGCACAGCCTTGGTGATTGAGGACGAAGTTCCCCCAGCGGCTAAATCTAAGTATGCCTTTTTCAAAGATGTGAAGGGCGATGCCACAGTCTTTCCTCTTTCGGGTCAGTTGGTGGACCATTTAGAGGAGGCGTGGAAACAACCTGGCAAAAGATACCAGCCGCAGAGACGCCTGGCGGTGGCTTATCCGTTCGCGGATAATTATTTTGCTAAGTGGGAATCCCCTCCACAGGTGGATTCTCACGTGACCCGTCTTGTCCGTAGTGCCACATTGCCGACATGTCCTCCCTTAAGGATGCTACGGACCGCAAGGTAGAAATCTGCCTGAAGTCCGCTTATTCCCTTGCAGGGGGGGCAGCACGGCCGGCTATGGCCATTTGCTGGGTTGCCAGAGAGATGGAGCGCTGGGCGGATTCATTAGAGGCTTCTTTTCAATCCGACTGTCCGACCGAACAGGCGGAGTTGATTGGCAATCTCCGTGATTCGGCCACCTACATCAACGAGGCGGCTCTAGACATTAGTACTCTGATGTCTAGAATTTCTTCAGCAGCGGTAGCTGCTCGTCGCACCTTGTGGCTGCGATCCTGGAAGGCGGACGCAGATTCCAAGAAAGGTCTGGAAGCGTTGCCGTTTACCGGAGAAGTTCTCTTCGGTCCGGATCTGGATAAGATTGTGGCCACACTGGCGGCAGCCAAATCTGCTTGTCTCCCGTCGGCCGCTGCTCCTTCTGGTTCGGGACCATCGTCCTTTCGGTCATCTAGGGCCCAGGGCAGGCCCAAACCACAGTTGTTTCCTCGACAGGCTGGCCCTAAGAAATCGGTCAAGCCCCGGAAGCAGGCATGGAGTACCAGACGTCCGGCCCCCAAGCCAGATGACAAGCCTGCGGCCTGACGGTCCGGGCCTACCTTTGGGGGATCCCAGGGTGGGAGGCCGCCTGCTACAGTTCGCCCAGTGTTGGTCGACCACTACGACAGACACTTGGGTTCTGGAGGTGGTTCCCCACGGATACGCCCTCTCCTTCCGGCACAGACCCCCGGCTCGCTTCTTCACCACGGGTCTACCATCAGACCGGAACAAGGCTACGGAGCTGCGGAAGGTATTGCACACTATGCTCCAGGCTGGAGTTATAGTGCCTGTTCCATTCTCCCAGAGGGGCCAGGGTTTCTATTCAAATCTATTTTTGGTACAGTAACCCAATGGGTCATATCGTCCGATTCTCAACCTCAAAGCACTCAACAAGTCTCTGCGGGTCCCGAAGTTTCGGATGGAGACCCTACGGTCCCTCATTCTGGCGCTGGAACCTGGGGACTACATGGTGTCATTGGACATACAGGACGCTTACCTGCATGTCCCTATTCTTTTGCGCCATCAACAGTTCCTCAGGTTTGCAATCCGCAGCGACCACTTCCAGTTTCGGGCGTTACCTTTTGGCCTGGCAACAGCACCACGTGTTTTCACCAAGGTGATGGCGGTCATGGCGGCTTCTCTGCGGCTGCAGGGAGTCCGCATGTTGCCGTATTTGGACGACCTGTTATTGGTGGCAGGATCTCCAGAGCTCCTGTTACGCCACTTGGACCTGACCATTGCACTGCTGCAACGGCACGGCTGGCTAATCAACTGGCAGAAGTCCACTCTAATCCCGTCTCGGAGGATTCTGCATCTTGGAGCCTTATTGGACTCGGGACAGCAAAGGATCTTCGTGACGGAGGACAAGATCTCTGCTTTACAGTCAAGGGTGCGCAGTTGCCTGCACAGCCGCCGGGTGTCCTTACACTCGGCGATGAGGTTACTGGGCTCCATGGTGTCGGTGTTCGACATGGTGGAATACGCCCAGTTTCACTCCAGACCTCTGCAGCACCTGATCCTGTCCAAGTGGAACGGGCTGCCTCAGTCTCTGAAGTCCCAGACGATTGTGCTCACCCAGGAGGTTCGCCTGTCCCTTGCGTGGTGGTTACAGACGACCCACCTCAACAAGGGACGTCCGTTCTGGGTTCCAAATTGGGTCCTGTTGACAACGGACGCCAGTCTTCGGGGCTGGGGAGCAGTTTCGGGTCCACACTTGTTCCAGGGCAGGTGGACGCCGACAGCAGCGGAGCTTCCAATAAATATCTTGGAACTCCGTGCGGTCTTCAATGCTCTCCAGCAGGCACAGCGGTTTCTCCAGGGTCGCCCGGTGCAGGTCCAGTCGGACAACGCTACCACCGTGGCCTACATAAACAGGCAAGGAGGAACTCGCAGTCGGGCGGCTCTCGTAGAGGTCTCTCGGATCCTGGTTTGGGCGGAGCGCAATCTTCCGGCCATATCAGCGGTCTTCATCCCGGGAGTGCTAAATTGGGAGGCGGACTTTCTAAGTCGCCAGGATGTTCATCCGGGGGAATGGTCCCTGCACCCGGACGTTTTTCAACTACTGGTGGACAGGTGGGGTCTTCCAGAAATCGACCTCATGGCGTCCCGGCACAACAACAAGTTGCCGGTGTACGGGTCTCGCACAAGAGACGAAGGGGCGTCTCTGGTGGATGCTCTGTCCGTCCGGTGGACGTTCCGGTTCGCATACCTGTTCCCTCCGGTCTCCCTTCCACGGGTAATCCGGAAATTCAAACAGGAAGGAGGGACGCTCCTGTTGATAGCTCCCGCGTGGCCCAGACGGCACTGGTTCTCAGACATTCAGGGTCTGTCCGTGGACAGTCCTCTGCGGTTGCCGCTACGACCGGACCTTCTGTCTCAGGGTCCTTGCCTTCACCCGGACCTGACTCGGCTGTCTTTGACGGCGTGGCTGTTGAGACGGCCATGCTGAGGTCCCGGGGGTTTTCCAGCTCTGTGGTGCGTACCATGTTACGAGCTCGGAAACCGTCTTCCGCGAGGATATACCATCGCGTGTGGCATACGTTCTTCCAGTGGTGTCGACCGAGAGGTTATGCACCGTGGGAGTTTCGTCTGTCTCGGATTCTCGCCTTCCTGCAAGCGGGACTAGATCATGGGCTTCGCCTTGCTTCTTTGAAGGTACAGGTTTCGGCCCTATCTGTCTGGTTTCACCGTAGGATTGCTACAATCCCGGATGTGCGCACCTTTATGCAGGGTGTTCTCCGCATTCAGCCGCCCTTTGTTCCACCTGTGGCGCCTTGGGATTTGGCTGTGGTCCTGAGGGCTCTACAAGGACCGCCGTTTGAACCACTGGGCTCAGTGGATCTTAAATGGCTAACAGCTAAGACTGTTTTCCTTCTGGCCATTGCTTCGGCCAGACGTGTTTCTGAGTTAGGGGCTCTTTCTTGTAGACCCCCTTTCTTGGTTTTTCATGGGAACAGGGCAGTGCTCCGCACTCGGCCCGAGTTTCTTCCCAAAGTTGTTTCCCAGTTTCACGTTAACGAGGAAATAGTTGTTCCGGCCTTTAACTCACCGGGTCTTTCCGTGGGTGAGGCCTCTTTGGATGTTGTGCGGGCCTTAAGGACTTATGTTGACCGCACTTCTTCGTTTAGGAAGTCGGACGCTTTGTTTGTCCTCTATGGCTTCCGTAAAAAGGGTTGGCCTGCTTCAAAGCAAACTTTGGCAGCCTGGATCCGTATGGCTATTTCTGAAGCTTATCTTCATGAAGGCCTACCGGTCCCTCCTTCTCTGAAGGCTCATTCCACTAGGTCTGTGGGTCCTTCGTGGGCAGCTCGACGTGGTGCCTCGGCAGTTCAGATCTGCAAGGCTGCTACGTGGTCCTCTGTCCATACCTTCGTGAGGTATTACAGGTTTGACACCTTCGCCTCTCAGGATGCTTCCTTCGGGCGGCGGATTCTCCTTTCTGCACAGGAGCGTCCCCACCCTTAAAGGATACTGCTTTGGGACATCCCCAAGGTATCCTGTGGATACCCTATGGACCCTGAAGTAGAAAATATGAGATATGGTAAGAACTTACCCTTGTTATCTCTATTTCTACGAAGTCCATAGGGTTCCACAGGACTCCCGCCCTGTCGCACCTGTGCTGCAGATGGGCTTTGCTCTGGGTAAGTTCTTACCATATCTCATATTATATACATACATGACACAGCTCAGCCCCCCTCTCTGCCCACAGTGCCTGCTCTAAAGAGGTTACACTTACTTTGTGTTGCAGGCTGTGATGCCACTCTTGACGCCTGGTACAAATGCTAGGCGCTGGGCACTGCAGTGGCGGGCCGGCGGCTAGTCTGGAAGCAGGTTACTCACGGCTCTGCTCCGCAAAGGCAGCATGCCCTCCGGCGGCCATCTTGTCTTCAACTGTCGCCAATAGCCAGAATGTGCTGAGCTCCGATCGCGGCAGCAATGGGAGGGTAGGGGGTAAGGCTGCGTCGCGAAGGGGGTGGGGGCAGCGTTGCGGAGGGGGTTGGGCGGCAGCATCGATGAGGGACAGTATCAGAGCCCTGGAATGCCCCAAGGCTTTTCAGTCGCCCTAGGCATTTGCTTAGAATGCCTAGGGCCGGCTCTGGATGCCAGGTCACTTTAAAATAGCAGCGGCAAGGGAAGGAATGGGGGGGGGGCGAGGGCGGCGGGTCATCCTGAATGGAGGTGACCCGGGTCCCTTTAAAATAGCGGGGGTAGGAAGTGTAATGGGGGGGCACTGGGTCAACAGGAGCAGCCGCCAGACAGCACTCAGCACTGCAGGAGGTGACCCGGGATATGCATATACCCTGGGCACCTCTGATTGGCTGCTGGCAGAAAATGGGGCGGAGACAACAGGGAGAAGGCAGGAAGACAGCTGTCTGTTCTCCCCTAACAGCACTGCTAATGCCACCCTGAGATGGCAAATGCGGTGCTAGCAGGGGAACGGAAAGCTGAGCTTTCCGTCCCTTTATGAATCGCACACACTATACATTAGTATGGTGATACGATACATGCAAGATGAACCAGTGTGTTCCTGTGCAAAGTTGGTCCTGGATCTGTATCAGGTGGAACCCTGATACAGATCCCGGACCAACTTTGCACAGGAACACACTGGTTCATCTGGACTCAAATCAAGTGATTTTTGCTCATGGCCCTAATTTCACCTCACCTTCTAAAGACACAGAGATATAGAAATCACCCCAGCGGGACTGCACAGAGCTGCATGCAGGATTTGGACACCCCGGGAATCCACTTGTGGAAGGGTATGAATGGTTGCTCTTGGACATAAACTAACACTTGATAACACTTGCGGGTCAGGTTAAAAGGACAATCCGAACAGTGGCCCTCATTCAGAGCCGTACGCTCTGAGCAGAGCGCACGCTCTGAATGAGGGCCGGGCTCCATTTTCATGGAGCGTCCTCCTGGACGCTCGTATAGCTGTGGGTCACCACCCACAGGCTATACGAGCGTGCATTGTGATGGTCGCGATGGTCGAGACCATCGCGACCATCGAATTTGCGAGCCGGAGCCTGCGGTTGAGGTTTTCAACCGCAAGCTCCAGGGTGATTTTGGCTCTATCAGAGCCAAAATCACTCCCACTGACATCACTAGTGATGTCAGTGGGCCGGCTTCTGACGGGAGGCGTTCCCGTGGGAACGCCCCCGTCAGGGAGGCACGCCCCCGGCACGCCCACCAAAGGGGGCGTGCTGTCAATCAACATTGACAGCACGCCCTCTTTGATCGGACACAACGAGCGAAGGACTTTCCTTCGCTCGTCGCGTCTGGCGCATGCGCACGACGGAGCTCCCTCCGTCGTGCGCATGCTCAGTCCATAACATCGACCCACTTGCGAGCGGACAGCCGCTCGCGAGTGGGTCTGATTCAGGCCCATTGTCTTTCAATTTTATTTACAATCCCTGGATCCTTATATTTAAGGCATATTGGATTATTGGCCATATTTTAGCTAACTTACCTTTCTTCAATTTATACTTAATGTTTACTTATGCATTGTGATTAAATTCATGCTTCTTTTTTTAAAATATATACCTTTATGCAGTATCCTTTGATACTGCATAAAGGTATATACAATTACCACATTACCACAATTATAAAATGTGCTCAGTTCACTACTATAGAGTAAACTATAACCATGCACCCGTTCTAATTATACACTTGATGATAGTCATGAGGCTACTGTTCTAAGTATGGTCCGAGTAAGCATGAAAATGGTTACAGCAATTTACATATATCCAGGTAGCCATAAGGAGAAAGAACAAATGAAACTTTAGCAAATGAACTTGCAATTTAACCAAATCTCCTTACACGCTGTGTGGATATTTCCCTGCTGAGATTATTGTTGTAACAAAATATTAATTCAGATACTGCAGTTTCGATACAATATATGCAGTCTCGCATCTAATATAGACCTGGCCTTTTGCAACAGTATTTTATTATACATTATTTGTATTGAGAATTAATGTTATTTTATGTTTTTATAGTGATTGTCTGGCTTAGGTGCCTATTTTTTAAAGAATATTTGTGGGATACCCCTGAAAATACTTCTACAAACAAATATTACGAATCCCCTGAATGTATGTATGCGGGGATGCAGTAGATATCGTTTTATCACAAAAACAGCCACCGTAGGTTTCTTTAGAAGCTGCTTCAATTTCAAATTTACCAAGTTGCAGAATGTGAAGCATTCCAGAGCTTGGTAGCTAATAAGATCTTCAGATGGTGTTAGACGTTGTAGCCTATGGGCTTCAGATCACAATAGTTAATGGGAAAGGGATCCGTAGGATACCACCCTGGCAATGGCCGCTAGCATATGCATGGACAGTAGTGGAGTCGGCCCCCAAAGCAGAAAATAAATTGATCATATTAGCTGTTACTTTACTTTTACACATTGCAGGGACAGGCTCCTGTTTGAGCCAATGTACGTGCATGTGTAATTTAATCATACAGTACTTGCCTACGTTTTGTTGCTCCTCTCCAGGAGAAGCCCAGAGAGAAGATGCGGCTGGACACTTCGGGGCAGTGAGGGTTCTGGGCCAGGCTCTCATATCATTAGGCCCCACCCAATTGCGGCAAAATGCAACAAATCATGAATTTGTGCCTAAAATTGTGCTATTCAGAGAAGCAGGGAACTACCTGAAAAATTGTGAGTATCCCCTACCTTCTGGGAGAGTAGGTGATTATGATTTTAATACATTTTTGAGCTGGATAGAAACAAGGGCATGAGCTGCAAAAAGAAGAAGGAGACTGAGCTGGAGAGACATAGGGGGGTTAGCTGGAGAGACGCAGGGTGTGAGCTGCAGAGATGCATGCGAAATGGGGCTGGAGAGACGCAGGAGGTTGAGTGGAGAGATGCAGAGGACTGAGCTGGTGAGATGCTGAAGCATGGTTCTGGAGAGACACAAGAGCTTGGTCCAGGCTAGAAACAAAGTGGGATGGTGTTGGAAGAAACACGGGGGGAGGTGTTGGTATGATGCAGGAGGATGGTCCAAGAGAGGCGACAGGGATGGCGCTGGAGAGATGCACAGGGGTGGTTATGGATAGAAGCATTGGAATGGCCAGGGCCAGATTAAGGAACACATGGTCCTGGGGCTTGAATGCTCAAGGGTCTATTGTGAGAAATGGAGGTGCTGTAATCAGAGCTGTGTGGGCATGTAAACCCCTTATACTATCAGCCCCAAAGTGTATCTAAGCATAAAAATATTTTTTTTTAAAATGCATAATTTAGCCAGGAAAATAGAAATGCAATGTTACTATTTATGATTTATGGCTTTCTGTTAGCCAGCTGGTGGCCATCATTATGGTGTTATGATGATGGGCTTACTTTTATGTGGAGGCCTGGAGCTGTAGCTCCATTCGCCCCATTGTTAATCTGGGGATGGTGCCGGAGAGACGAAGGGGCATGAGCTGGATAGATTCTGGGGACATGCTGGAGAATGGTCCTGGAGGGTCACAGGAGTATGGCATTAAAGAAGCAGAAGGATGGCGCTGGAGAGACACATGCAAATGACACTGGAGAGATGCAGGGGGTTGAGCTGGAAATACAGGGTCTGAGCTAGAGAGATGCAGAGGGGGGTGAGCTGGAGAGACACAGAGAATGAGCTGGAGAGATGCAGAGGCATGGTCTTGGAGAAACACAGAAGCATGGTCTTAGAGAAAAAGTGGGGAGGGGGGTGGTCCTGAAGAGACACAGGAGGATGGCGCTGGAAAGATGTCGAGGATGGAGCTGGAGAGATGCAATGGGCTGAGTTGGAGAGACGCAGGGGCTCTCTTGGAGAGACACAGGAGCATAGTCCTGGAGAGGTGCAGGAGGATGGTGTTGGAGAAATGCAGGGGGGGTGATTTTGAAGAAACACAGGGTATATGGCATTGTAGAGGTGCAAGGAGGATGGTGTTATAGTGACACAATAGGTTTTGGCACTGTAGAGGTGTATAAGAATGACGCTGGAGAGATGCAGGAGGATGGTGCTGAAAAAATGCAGGGGGATGGCACTGAAAACATGCAAGGTGGATGGTGTTATAGAGACATGTGGGATGCCACTGTAGACATGGACAGGGATGACACAGGAGAAATGTAGAAAGATGTTGCCTCTCCAGGGGATGCGGTCAATATCCCGACCGCAGGGATTTTGACGCGCAGAATGCTAGCGCTGGAATCCCGACACTTGCCAGAATTCTCGCACCGGTATCCCAACAGCCATAATCCCGAAGGTAAGTAGCAGGGTTGGGGGGGAGGGTTAGAGGGGATTCTGACCACCGGGATCCCAAGCACCAGCATCCCGTACCCATCCTCTCTCCAGGATGTTTGATCTGGGAAGTTCACATTTTCCTCTGCCCCAAAACTACTATTACAATATATTATCTTGTTGAACCTATACCACTGTAGTATCTACCATTGTTTAACACCTATACATCTTTAAGAATACTTTATCCTAAATGTAAAGTCCTGCAACTTTAACAGCTCCAAACTCATTTTGCTTATTATATACTATTGTAGTTGTGCCTTTACATCTACCAGCACTGTTCTTCCTTATATCTGATTTTTAGACCTTTTAACTATACTATTCATGTATCTCACTCTCATCACTACTACTGCCGTTTCTCTCCCAATTCCGTCATCTACACTATGTCTCTCTTTTCTTCTGCTCCCCTCTCACTCAGCAGCTCCATAATTCTCACCTCTACCACCAGTTCCCATCTCTTTCCTCCCTCCATAGTCTCCTCCCCCGCCTTCCTCCCTTATTGTAAGGGCCACCAAGGGGGGTTACTAATTACCTGGGACCTTACCTGTCAGCAGCTGATCAGCAGCAGTCTCCCCTGGTTGTACGGGGGGGAAATGGAGTGATCACACTGATCACGCCCCCATCCCTGGATTTGCCTCTGGCTGAGGGGCACACAGTGCCGCAGCAAATACTAATTTTTGTTAGGTTTTTACAATAATGTGCAGGAGACTTGGTCAGCTGTTTAGCTATGTATGCAAAAGGTACCTATAAAAGACAATTTACCTGGCACATCAGTGTATTTTTTATAGTTTATATTTTTATAGAAAAACAAACACAGCGGGAGATTTTTATCTGCTGGAGTCACAGAACTAAAGAGCCCCACACACGGTGCGATGTGCACCCAGCAATGCGATGCCTGATCCGATGGCCGACATATCGGGCAGTCCCCACACACGGAGCAATCCGCTGCCCGACCGCTCGATATGCTGCCCCTCCACATAGACTAGCATGAGATCATCCCTCGATTCTCCAGATCTCTTGTGTAGACAGAAAGATCTGGAGGAGCGATGGACGACCTTAAGGGAGCGCGCAGTGGCCGATATCATGCCCACACGCTGCGATATCGTTCCAAACCATTGGATCGGCTGCTATATCGCTCCTTGTGTGGAGGCCTTAAGGTTGTCACACCCTGTGCTTGCTGCAGAGGTCAAGGCAAAACCAGAATGAATAAGAGCCAGCTCTCCAAACCTCAGCAGGAAAATGTTGGCTCCTTTGTGAAAAAGAGAGTTAGTAATATCTCAGACAAACCAGGGGAGGGGTAAATATGTTATATCTGTATATGTAGGAAAATCTATGCTAAACATCTGGCTGAATGCATTTTTACAGGTTTAATATGTTTTTCAGCTTAAGTTTTTGGCCGGGATGCAAATATTTGACATTTCTGTTGGAAAAATGTAATATTCCCGTTTTCTAATTTTACTTCAGAAGGTTTAATATCAAAATCTGGAGCATAGGAACTTTGCTGCTGAAACAGTTCACTTGGGCATACTGTCTCAGCAGATCTTGGTGCACTACTTGCAGTGGCTATTCTAGGGGCGCGCTAACAGGGCTGTCGCCCGGAGCGCCGGCCCCTAGAGGGCGCCACTGAGTCCCCAGGAGTAAAAAAAAAAAATCCCAGAGAAAAAACGGTGCCGGTCTCCCCCCCCCCCCCCCATTTGCTCCATTTGCCGGGCGCCCGCTGATATTTGTTGTCATCGGGCACACGGCTCCCTCCCTACAGCTGCAGCCGACAGCCGGAGCTCAATCCCGCAGAGAACACTATGGGAGGGACGTCATGACGTCTCTCCCATAGATCCGTGGTGGAGCTGCGGTCGGACCGGACGGCAGCGGACGCAGGAGCGGGTCTTAAGGTAAGTATTGTGTTTGTATTTTAATTGTATTTTTTTTTTTTTTAGAAGCACCAGCACTGGGGGTATGGCTATAGGGGGGCATTACTACTGGGGGCATGGCTATAGGGGGGCATTACAACTGGGGGCATGGCTATAGGGGGGCATTACTACTGGAGGCACTTCTATATTACTACTGGGGGCATTACTATAGTGGGCATTACTATTGGGGGCATTAACACTGTGGGCACTGTATGGGGGGCACAACTACCAGGGCCATTGTGTAAGGGGCACCACTGCTGTGGGCATTGTATAAAGGGCACTACTACTGTGGGCATTGTATTAGGGGCACTACTACTGTGGGTATTGTATTAGGGGCACTACTACTGTGGGCCTTGTGTATAAGGGGCACTAATTTGGGCATCGTGTAAAAGGGGCACCACTGTGTGTCATAACATGAATAAGGGACTACTGTGTGGCGTAATTTGAATTGGGGATAATGTATTATACAGGTTATTACTGCATATGGCATAATGTGTTATACAGGGCATTACTGCATGTGGCATAATCTGTTATACATGGCATTACTGCATGTGGCATAATGTGTTATAAAGGCCATTACTGTATGTGGCATAATGTGTTATAAAGGGCATTACTGCGTATGGCAATATGTGTTATACAGGGCATTACTGTGTGGCATAATGTTTTATACAGGGCATTACTGCGTGTGGCATAACGTGTTATACAGGGCATTACTGCATGTGGCATAATGTGTTATACAGGGCATTGTGTAAGGCGCATTGAAGCCCAGCACCTTCGCAAGTGCTGGGCACGCCCCACAGTGTGATGAATTGGGGGTGTTCCGCAATGACATGCCCCCTTTCTGGATATGCTCGCGCTTTCAGCACGCGCAGAGGAACACCATCTAAAAAAAGGGGGTTTTTTTTGGGGGGGGGGGGGGATGGGCGCAACTAGGAACTTTCGCCCTGAGCTCCACAATGTCTAGAACCGACCCTGAGTCTACTTGTCTCTTCATGATCCATTTATTGAACTATGTTTATGTATTTCTTAACCACTTTAAATGTGTTCCTTTAATAAATATTAATATTAACTTATAATGTAGAGATTAACATAGTAAGCATCAGCGGTAGAGTGGGTACTCAAAGAGGCCCTGAACAGAATTATTAAAGTGGCCTAAAGTAAATAGGGCCAAATAAATGTTGGCCAGCACCAACACAACTGTAAGCAGGGTTAACATACATTTTATCCAGCAATGTAAAATCTAAAAAATAAATTGCCTTTGCCTATGAGTGACCAGATCATAGAGCATCCTAGTGGCATACAGTACAGAAAGCTTCCTAGTGCCAAAAATACAATACAGAGAGCATCCTAGTGACCGGTATACAATATATAAAGCATGCCAGTGACTGCCATACAGTAGAGATCATCCCAGTGACTGACCAAATAAACAGCCAGGAGTCCAGTCACTGCTATATCATTCACAGAGCATCTTCTGATTAGTTTCCCTCAACTATGACCACTGCTCCCTACTCTCCCACTTACCTGTGGCTGATCAGAATTTCTTTCTTTCTGTTGCTCCTACACTGCACAACCATAGTGCAGAAGAAGCTGATCCTGCCATGGTGTGTAAAGAGGGTTTGCTATAAAAGATAGACAGATCTATTGACTGGAACCCATGTGAAGAGGAGGGACTATAGCGTAGGAGGCTAAAGTTGTGTGCTGAAGCTGTAGGCTGCACAACCCCTACAAGGAAAGTAATAGAGGACCCTTATCCAGGTACCTCCTAACTGCCTGTCTGCCTACATAACCCCTCGCCTGGAAACCTCCCCTACATTGTGTGGAAGAACATACATAAAACATAGACTTAAAACAAGACACGATAAATGCAGGAAACAAAACTCTGGATGGTCCGTCTCGTGACAATTTGATGTGAGAAAAGTAGATCTGATAAAAGAGGAGTTAGTATGGCTCAGAGAATAGATTGGGACAGTTGTGAAGTAGTACAGGTGTGATCATGAAAGGCTCTAATAAAGAAGTGGGTTATCAGTGAGCATTAAAAGATTTGAAGACTGGGTGGATAAGATCATAGGTGGTAAGAAATAATATAAGCTTACTTGCCTACTATCCAGGAATGTCTGGGAACCTCCACAATGTCATGAGCAGTGGCGGCAGGGTTGTAGTGATGTGAGTGACAACTGCCTCCCCTCAAAACAATTCACATTTGGACTCCCCTCCTACATAGAATGTAGACAACTGTGAATATAAGTTTAGTAGTGACACAGGAAAAGTCTTGCAGGCAGGAGAGAGAGGTGGCGAGGTGCAAGTCAGATGCAGTTTAAGATGGCATGGGGAAGAGCATTTTGAGATGCAATTTGAGATGTATGGAGGGAAGTTGTTGGGCTATGTCGATGAGTAGTAGTAATCTAAAATGGATTCCTGAGGGCACAGGATGCCAGTGTATGTATTTTCAGAGTGGTGCAGCAGAAGTGAAGCGATGAGAGAGAAGGATCAGTCTTGCCAAGGATTTAGGCTTTATTGAAGCAGGGACACAGGGGAATCCCAGATACATTATAGTTACAGTACAGTCAGTCAAGGCAGGAGATACGAGAATGGATATTGTTGTTGCTATTATTATTATTATCCTATTTATATGGCGCCACAAGTGTTCCGAAGCACCTTACAAAGTACATAAACAAATATATGAAACCAGTGACTTACAGTACAATACAGAACAGTACAAAGACATAGTTTATGCACATTGCTGCATTAGCGATTAAAACACTCAAAATAAGCAGCAGAGAGTCAGCAGTCAAGTGTTAGATGCCCTTGTGGGAAGAAAGGAGTAGAATAAAATATAAGGAGAAGCACAATGAGAGAGGATGGCCCTGCTCGTGAGAGCTTACATAACAGTTTTTATTGCGTCTTGGGTGACCGATGGGTGCTTTGTATGCAATGTAAAGAATTACAGAATTGTATTTTGCATCTGGTCAATATTCAGAAATACAGTAGTGACGTTGCCAGGGACAACAATTACAGGGAACAAATATTTAAATTCTGTGACTCTTCCTGGAAACTAAATTATTATTTTTCAGAACAATGGCCCTCATTCAGAGCCGTTCGCTATTTGCGGTCGTTCGTTTAAAAACAAGGGGTGGCTATTCAAATGATCCGTACGCACATTGCAGTCTGTTCACACCTCTAAGTCTGAACGAGCGAGCAAAACATACGCTCGTTTATTTGTTAAAAACGCCCCCTGGCCGCTCACACCATACGTCATGTCCGCTATTTATTAGATTAATCGAGTACATCGACCAGCGTATGAACTGCTCGCTATTCTTGTGGTTGGTGTTTGCTACCACAAATTTGCGAGCAGTTCTGGCTATAAAATAACCCAGTGACGTGGACAATGACGCTGCTGTTTTAAATATACACACCCATAAAACGCCCGTTTTGACCTTTAAGCACGCCTGCGTTCGGATCTCCACTCCCCATTTTCAAGCACCTTCCCCTGTTACCACCCACATACGCCTCATTCTGTCACTCAAAATAGCAGGCACTCGCTATATAGCGTACAAACGATTTTCGGCCGCACTGACTGGTTCGCGCATGCGTACTAAAAACCGTACGCATGCGCAGATGTGCAAACATCGCTCGGAACGAGCGTACTGCCGCTAACGAGCGGCTCTGAATGAGGGCCAATGTGTGTAGGTGACCAATAATAATACCCATTTTCCACCAATAACCTGGTTCCGACCTGGGTTTTAGGACACGGTTACAAAATAAGTCAGACCCCATTTACACTGTACATTCGATCTGGGTTATTCTGCCCTGCTAAATTTGTGAGGTCATAAAAAGTGGGAGGTGACTGCTCCACAACCACCAATCAATCCATTTTAGGCATGACTCAGGACTAGGATAATCCGGGTCAGGCCGTTTCCACTGCACCATTACCAGGGTCCATCACAGGTCCGGCACCTGGTAGCTACCTTGGTTGGATTCCCGGGTCACTTGCCCCGGGTTATTTTATTAGGGACCCTTTTCCACTGAGCCGCAACCCGGGTATACCCGGCAATAACCCGGGTTATTGCAGCAGTGGAAAAGAGGTATAATTAAGATGTCCAAAGACTAAAGCTGGGTACACACACTGCAGATCAGATTAACGCTGTGACCCGACAGAGCGGTTTTTCGATCAGTGTGGACCTTGTACATATTGAGCAATATTTAGCTCAGTGTGTGATGCATACAATAATACCCCTTCCACACCAAAATCTCAGGTCCAACCTGGGATTTTGAACACGGATCAGTCTCGGATGAGACTTGGGTCAGACCCTGTTTACACTGCATCTTTGACCTGGGTTATTCCCAGGCAGGCCCCGTTCACACCGAACCCAGGTCTACCCTGCTAAATTTGTGAGGTGAAGTGGGTGGTGACTGCTCCACGGCCGCCAATCAGCTCATTTTAGGCATGACCCACGTTGTATAACCTGGGTCGGACCGTTCACACTGCACCATAAACCGGGTCGTTCCCATGTCCAACCCTGGTCGCTACCTGGGTTGGATTCCTGGGTCACTCGACCTGGGTTATTTTTCAGGGACCCTTTCACACTGAGCAGCGACCCGGGTCAACCTGGCAATAACCCAGGATATTTCGGCAGTGTGAAAGGGGTATAAAATTGGGAGGTCAGGGATTGGAATTTTAAAGCAGGGTATTAAATCCTGACCTCCTAATCCAACCATTGCAGGAGCATTTGTAGCTGTGTATCGGCTAACACTTCCTGTAATACTCCTGCATATACTCTATACAATTATTGGGCCGATCATACAAATTTTGGTTAATCTGCCCAATAATTGTATAGCATTTACCCATCTTAACAGCTATAGGGGAATTGATGTTAAATGAAATTGGTTGCTGTAAAGGGGGTAATGCCTCTTATTCTCTCTAATGGGAATTTTTTTGTCTCCTGTGTATTGCTGAGCAACAAGTAAAGCTCAGCAAGTGCTAGATTTGCACATCATTTATATCATCCTTCCTTTACTATGCTGCTCGAAGAAAGGCACTTACATTGCCCCATCTTCAGTATGGCACTATGAGTGGTCTTGAATGTGAACAAAGGGCATGTATCGTGTACTGCTGAACGCAGATTCCCGATGGTCGGGAATCTGCGCAGACGCCAGACCCATACTACGTATGTGCAGTACGGGTCCAGTGTGCTTCCTTGACAAAGTCCCGGTAAAACACGTGTCGGTCAGCCTGCTGGGGGTTCCTCAGTGCGTATTCTGGACCCCCGCACCACGGTTACCACATATGAATGGAGACTAAGTATCAGGTACTTCCTTCTACTCCCTACTGCTCTTTCATTACTGCCAGCCGTCGGGCTGCTGTTAGGCAACAGGGACAACGGTGTGAATTGGCTTTAAAAGCAGAAGGACCTTATCTTACTTCATTGTGCCAGTACTGGGGACTCTCATTTCCTGGCCTCTGTATATTTATAAGACAGGAAACAGCAGATCCCAGGTGTATAAGTACACAACTCTTTCATCTATATCTATCATAATTTTGTTATGCTTAGTCTCATAGGTAGAATCGAGGGACACCTCTACTACCAATATTAATATATTACTGTGGTTATCCGTGGTGTATAGCAAATTGTGTGTATTTTTTTCACTTTCATATGATTTATTATCTATTTATTATTTCGCCTTTTTTTGCACTCTTAGGGGGTCATTCAGACCCGCTCGCAAGCGCAGGACGCTCGCAAGCGGGTTGATGTTCCCCCACTGCGCATGTGCACGACGGAGGGAGCTCCGTCGTGCACATGCACGAGACCCGGCGAGCGACGGGCTCTCCATCGCTCTGGGTCTCGCACCAAAGGGGGCGTGCTGTCGATGTTGATTGACAGCACGCCCCCTTTTGTGGGCGTGCCAGGGGCGTGCCTGCCAGACAGAGGCATTCCCATGGGAACGCCTACCGTCTGAAGCCGGCCCCAGTGACATCACTAGTGATGTCAGTGGGAGTGATTTTGGCTCTGATAGAGCCAAAATCACTCCAGGGCTTGCGGCAGCGAGACCCTACCGCAGGGTCTCCGTCGCAAGCCCGATGGTGGTCAAGACCATCGCGACCATCATCATGGACGCTCGCATATGCTGTGGGTGGTCACCCACAGCTATGCGAGCGGCCAGGAGGCCGCTCCATTTTCATGGAGGAGGGCCCTGATTCAGAGCGAGCGCTCTGGTCAGAGCGTTCGGCTCTGAATCAGGCCCTTAGAGTGCTTATTTCACTTGAATATGCATGTGTTTTATTGCTGTCACCACACTTAGGAAGATTCACTGTTCCTCTATTGAGAATGGATGCATAGCAGAAATATGCTCAGGGGCATTCCTGAATACCTGCATTGCTAAATGATTATATATATATATATATAATGTGATTACCATTTGTCATATATATTTCAATATACACAGGAAACAATCGTGATTGCCGATTACATTCAAAATTGTATATTTCAATACTAAATGTCCTGTCCTGTGGGTTTTAAAGATATTAACATGATATATATACTTATTCTATAGTTTTTGACTAAACATACAACACAACTTGAGATGATTGTATAGCAGGAATCTGCTTAGAGGCAATCCTGAATACCTACATTGCTATATGCTATATAGGTCACTTAGCCGGCCGATGTTCCAGCAGATTACACGATGCTGTGTTGTACAACATTGGATAATTAATGCATGCAGGGGGCGTGACGCCTCCTGCTGCATTACCATAATTGCAAGGACGGAATTGCAAAGCTGCTTGCGTGCTACGCTAAATCAGGCCCAAAGTTTTGTTTGTGAATATAATCATGAGCTACAATTATGCTGCCAATTAATTGCAGCAAATGCCACAACTGACTTCTTATGTCATCGCAAACTCCAAGAACATAAGCAATCAGAGAAAAGGATTTCTTTTTCCATAAACGTTTCTTTGCCCTCAGTATATACTACAAAGTGCCAGCCAGCAAAAAGACATCATAGACAACTGAAATCTGTTTTGATTAAATGTCATAAAATTAGGAATTACAATAGATTTGAAATGTATCCAACAATGTGGAATACAAGATTAGCTGATGTTCTCAATGGTATATATGTGAGGTTATCAGCATGCCGCCCGACATGACCCATTCCACCACGTAGAACATGCTCTGCAGGTAATGGTTCCATTACATACCAATCAAATTGACTAAATATAACTAGATTGTATTTGCTTGATTCAGTTAAAGTTTATTGGTCCATCATTGCATTTGCTCCTAGTAGTAATGTGCCATGGAATGAAGGCTAAATTATGTAACATCAGCTTTGCCAAGTTCCTGAAACATTATACTTCATAATACTATGAATGACGCTGTCCGCAGTTTATGTAAAAAATTAAATAAATTTCTTTAACCTTTTGTTTCAATGATATGCGAAAGGCAGCACAGAAATAGCCCATTTTAGGTCAGTAAATCTTCGTTTACACATTTTCTTTAACCATCAGTATGTAAAGCTTAGCACCTACAAAAATAACAAACATGAGAGCTAGTTTCTATATTTTGGCACAGAGTGAGAGGGTGATACCACATGAATTTAGTATGTTTGCTTAGCTTGTGCCATTATTCTGAATGCATTGTTCCAATAATAAGTCTACAACAATTACTCCCTTGCTTGTCTGAATCTATTACTTAATGTGCATTAAGCCAGTTATTACGATGTGAGTCAGCAAGCACCCTGTGTGCACCTGTGCTGAGCACCCCGCCTCATATTATTGACTATATATAGGGTTAAAGAACAATTCAAATAGGTTCTAAGCAGACCATGAATTTACACACACTTAATGGCTGTTGTCACGTTATTGTTATCTTTATATGAGAACAGTCACCTGCGTCATATGATGGAGCCCTCTAAGGATGAAGCAGGTGAACTGAACCTATGACTTCTTAAATGAAGATAATTGTTTTTCCTCTGGGAAACTTGTACTAGAATGAACATGTGTTTAATGTTTAGCTACATACTGGTAGGGGACAGATTAACCCCTTCATGCCTAAGGTAGTTTTTGCCTTTAATGACAGTACTTTTCATGCTTTTGTTATGCATCATTTTCATATGCCATTTTTAATATACCTAAGATAATTTACTTTGCCACAAATTGGAAAAAATGACTTTAAATTACTTTAAATATCCCTAGAGCTACTTTTCAGAATTAGTAGAACTTGCCCTAAAATGTTATCCATGTATATTCCCAAGTATGGAGATACCAAATTAGCATTTGTACCTAAGCTCAAGTGCTGAGCTAGAAAAAAAGGTATAGGAGGATTTTTTATGGTCATACGGTAGTTGTCTTTAACACTTGTTTTTATTTTATTTATTTTTTGCAATCAATTTTTATTGAATTTAATCAAGGATCATATAATAATATGCAATCACACAAAGTACAAGAAAAGAGTAAAAAACAGGCTTACAAAAGTCATTAAAGACAGCTTGATCAGGATATAACAGCAACTATTTCCCTGAATTATTCTTTAACACTTATTTTAACAAGTGAAGACCTTGAAAAGTCACAGAGACTGGAGTAGTGCTATCGCATGTGAAGTAATAAAGTCACAGCTGTGTGCCCTGGATTTTTGTGACACATTTCTGACTTCATCTGTGGCATGATCCAGCAAACACACAACATTCATTAACTTAGAAATTTGTTTTAGAAAAGTGACCAGATGTACAGTTGCATCATTTTGGAAAAAGAACAGATAAAACAATTCCAGGAAATAACTTAGATCTAGTTTATGTCATATTTGTGATCTGTTTTTGTAATATATTGTATATGTTATAAAATAAGTGCTGCATAGCAGAGCCATAACTAGATATTTTGGTGCCCTGTGCGAGAAAGAGCATTGGTGCCCCCCACCCCCGGATGGCCACGGCATGCTGGGACTTCTAGTCCTGAACACAATTCATTAGTCTGCAGATGGTCTCTATACAGTACAGACTGCGGGTGGTCACCATTAGAAAGTGTGCATGGGCAGTAGCTGGCACATGGCACCCAGCATCAACCCCCACTTCTCCCCCAAAGCGGCCCCTGTATAACATCCTCCCTCTCCCCATATAAGGCTGCAGTGCTGTACAGTAGCCGTGGGATGTGAGCTCCTACGACCAGCTGCACTCACCTGCCAGTGGCCACACTGATGAGGTCACCGTGACGTGATAGGTGGGCAAACATCTTTGGACAAACGTACTAAGAACATTATAAAACCATACTAATTGTTGGAGTTTATTATATATATATTTTGATCATCAGTATTCTTAGTGCTTAGAGTGTGCATCTGCATTTATTCCCCTTGTTCTCTGCATTAGAACTACAGGTCTCAGCATGGTAGAAAGAATGAGTCAGCATTAAATGTTGCTGACAATCACCACAAATATTGCTGGTACATGGACTCAAGAGCCACAAGGCAATTAAGTTGTAATGAGAGTTGGTTCATGTTGCTACAGTCTTTGAAAAGTCACGAAGACTGAAGTAGTGCTATCGCATGTGAAATAATAAAGTCACAGATGTGTACCCTGGATTTTTGTGACACCTTTATGACTTCATCTGTGGCAGCACAGACGGTGTAATGGTTAGCGTTATTGCCTCACAGCACTGAGGTCGTGGGTTCAATTCCCACCATGGCCCTAACTGTGTGGAGTTTGTATATTCTCCCTGTGCTTGCGTGGGTTTCCTCCGGGTACTCCGGTTTCCTCCCAAACTCCAAAAATATACTGGTAGGTTAATTGGCTCCCAGCAAATATTAACCCTAGTGTGTAAGTGTGTGAGCATGTGTTAGGGAATATAGAGATTGTAAGCTCCACTGGGTGCAGGGACTGATGTGAATGGCCAAATATTCTCTGTAAAGCGCTACGGAATATGTGTACGCTATATAAATAACTGGTAATAAATAAATAAAATGATTCAGCAACACACCACATTCATTAACTTAGAATTTTGTTTTATAGAAGTAACCAGATGTACAGTTGCATCATTTTGGGGGAAAAAAGCAGAGAAAACAATTCCAGGAAATAACTTAGATCTAGTTTGTCATATTTGTGATCTGTTTTTGTAATATATTGTATTTGTAATAAGTTCTGCATAGCAGAGCCATTGTCCTGAACACAATTTATTACAGTCTGCAGATGGTCTCTATACAGTACAGACTGCGGGTGGGCACTATTAGAAAGTGTGCATTGGCAGTAGCTGGCACATGTGCCCAGGTTGGTACCCAGCATCAAACCACACTCCTCCCCCGAAGAGGCCCCTGTGTAAGCTCCACTCTCTTCCCATATAAGGGTGCAGTGCTGTACAGTAGCCGTGGGATGTGAGCTCCTACGACCAGCTACATTCATCTGTCAGTGGCCGCACTGATGAGGTTCACCATGACATGATAGGTGGGCAAACATCTTTGGACAAACATGTACTAAGCACCTTATTATAAAACCATATTATTTTTGGTGTTATATATATTTTGATCATCATTATACTTAGTGCTTAGAGTGCGCATCTGCATTTATTCCCCCTTTTTTTTCTGCATTAGAACTACAGGTCTCAGCATGGTAGCACCTCTTATTATGTTTAAATTATAATGTGCAGTCCAGCCCCCCTTTTTCTTAATTCTATTTTGCTATCAATGTGTATAAAACCCGAAAGACCTAAGGGCCTGATTCACTACGGAACACAACTGCGAATGCAATAGCAATTATGCACGCAGTTCAACTGTGATAGTATGCTAATCCATTGCGATGCCACCACTGCACTACATAAGGATGCCCGCTTTACCTTACGCACATCCATAATTTCTAGCAAGACACTTGCACAAGCTCTGACCTTACTCAGACATTGATAACTTCCACGCACGCTATCAGGCCTCAGGCTGCATAGGGCATTGCAGTGGATAATTTATGCACACCTCTGTAACAGCGTTCAAACACACTGGCATGCCTGTGTTTCGCCAACCCTCTGCCACCACCCACAAATGGCACTTCCTGTCAATCACTCTGCGATGGGTTGGCGTAGTCACTGCGATCATAGTCCTAACCGCAGTGGCCGGTTTGCGCATGTGCACTGCGATCCATATGCATGCGCAGTACGCAACAATCGGATGATTATGTTCGTATTAGCAACTGCGTTCCTTGCTGAATTAGGCCCTAAGTACAAGTGCTTCAAGTGTTACAAGGTAGGACATAAGAATGTAGAGCAGGTGAACCAAGTGGTACTTCATCATGCAAGTGTGATAGAAAGAATGAGTCAGCATTAAATGTTGCTGACAGTCACCACAAATATTGCTGGTACATGGACTCAGGAGCCACAAGGCATGTAAGTTTAAATGAGAGTTGGATCATGTTGCTAAAATCATGTGATCCTCTAACATCAGGGGAATAGGAGATAAAGGGCCTGATTCAGAGGAAGATGGAGGTGAAGTATTGTGCTCTTTCAACAGATCATTGAAAGAGCATGGACACTGTTTAGTCATTCAAGTCTGGATAAGAGACTCTGGGCAGAGGCAGTCCTAACTGTGGTATACCTCAAGAATTAAGCACCTACAGTGGTTCCACGGTAAAACTTCATTGGAGGCATGGTCCAGTAAAAAGTGTCAGTCGTCTCTGTGTCTTTGGGTGTAAAGCTTACACCCATATCCTTAAAGAAAAGAGATACAAGTTGGATCCCAAGTCTATTTAATGTATTATGCTTGGCTATTATCAAGAAAGCAAAGGATATAGACTGTAGACACTGACAATCAAAAGCTCATAAAGTTAAGAGATGTAGTCTTGCATGAGACAGCTTCAATCAAAGACAAGCTGGGTACTACAGCACCACAAAAACTTGTAATGCTAGATATACAGACAGATGGTAGCATGTCAGAAATGAATTACACAATTCTTCAAGAATCACATCATTTGGTCCGCCCCCTATTTAAATGTGAGCTAATCGCGGTAATTTCCAGCGAGGGACGGAGCTTAATGACGTGAAACACCACTTGCTTTTCTTTCCCGAGCTTCTACCGAGGAGGAAAAAAAAACAGTAGGCAAGTATGATGCAAGTGCTGGCACATGTCCAGACATCACACATGCAGTCAGTCATGTGAGCCAATTTGCAATCAATCCTGGAAGAGAGTATTGGACTTAAGTGAAACGTATTGTTATATACCTGAAAATAAAAGCTCCTTAAAACTAAAGTTTTCAACGGCTGGAAGTTTGGAGTTTCAAGTCTTCTGTGCCAATTGGGGATCAGATGAGGGTGATAGGTGTTACACTGGATTCCTGTTCGCATTGGTGGGAGAAGCTGACAGCTGGATTAGCAGGAAGCAACCTACTGTTGCCTTGTCTACCACCGAAGCTGAGTATATGGTACTCACAGAAACAGCCAAAGAAGCACTTTGGCTAAAGGAGACTTTGTGTAAATTAGGTCTTCTTAATCCAAATGATACCACCAGGGGCACCGTGGGGGGGAGCGGGTACTAACCTGGGACCGGGCCTGTTGTAGGGACCTAGGCTTTGCAGTACTGCTGAGGCCAGGGACAGATCCAGAGAGGGTCGGGACTATCAATGTGATCGTCCCCCCTGTAACACACAGCGTCACTGCTGGTGTATACTGGGTATATTGAGTGATAGACATGGTCAGCTGCTGCTGTGATAGGGATGGTGTTAGGTCCTGTCTCGCTCTGATGCAGCCAATCAATGTCCAGCATTGCTGTGCTGGGGGGATGGGAGGAGACAGTGTGGTGTTGCTGTGGTAACCAGGCGGTGTGGAGCTTGGTCAATCACTGCTGGCCCTGGGGTAGGAGCTGGAAATGGAGCTCTGAGACGGGAGCAGCGCCGAAGACTGGCCTTACTGCTGCGCATGTGCAAGTTGACAATGACTTTTCTTGCTCTGTTCTCCAATACAGTGGTGCCATTGAGTATCTCCTGACGGAAATTGTGCCTACATGACACTATGGAGCCTGCATATAGCGCTATGTCATCACCGCTTGGCACCGCATACATTCTACAGCCACCAAAAAGTGTATGTACAGGTGTGTGTTCCATATACTGCACACCACCTGTGTTATACAATTCCTGGCTGGACCTGTTACAATTATATTGTGTTCTACCTGGTTAATAAATAAATCCCTGGTTAAGCTAGTTATCATTTGAATCTACCTCCATCGCACACTGCTGACATCTATAGGTTCTGCCAATAATCATCACCTTGCCTTTCGCTGTGATTCTGCAGCAGATGATTAGTGAAAATTAAAATGTTAGCTGAACACATGGCCTATTATCAGCCTACACTTCCTCCTCATTCATTGTAAATGTTCCTTTTTTCTCATCCTGTATTGTCTGACCCTCACTAAGCTATTATACAACGTATGATAGTAAGAGGTTACTGGGGTTGACTTTATTTCAGTTGTCATATTAATTGATTTTCAGATTGTAAATTACATTTTAACATATTACTGAATTATCCACTTGCTATATAATATGACACCACCTTAGAACCAATTGACCATCTTGCTAATTTTTCAATAAGGCCTTTTTCGTTTCGCCCTATACATGAAAAGTTTACCATATATAGGGGGATCATTTCCCATGCTAGATCAACGAGCAGGGCCATCCGGATTTACATCATGAAGATATGGACTTGAATAAACCATAAGAAGAAACTCGACCAAGTAACAAAAAGGGATGAAGAGGATGGTGGTGATATAGAGACATTAGACATTATACATATACTGTCATTCCACTCTGGTTACGCCCAATCTCGACCGATCTTGAAAGCTAAGCAGAGTTGGGCCTGGTCAGTACCTGGATGGGAGACCTCCAGAGAATACTGGGTGCAGTATATGTCAATTCTCTCCATGAAAGGATCATGTAACAGCAATATTTTGAAGAATAAATATACAAAGAATGTGATAGAATGACATTGTGAATGGACTTTATTTTCATCAGAGGTTTTCTATTTATTTAAATACCAATGCAAAGTCTATGCTGCGAAAAGCATGGGCTCTATGGACGTTTTCACTTAGAAGATACTTTATTATGATAACAGATATGATTCTAACACTAAAATTATCTTAGGCTAACTGTGTATCGTTTATATCAGTTAACCGATCACCCTGTGTTTATATATACTCTCAGATACTTAGGTGTTCCTAAAACAAATAATAATAGGCTGATTACAAAGAAATAGCCATAAAGGTTCTTTTTATTATTATGTTTATTAACCGCAGATTGGGAGAGACACGCATGCGCAATCAAGCGCTCAATGATGGCCCTATACTTCGTGGCCGCAATAGTATGGGCGGAAGAAATGAAGTCCGGGTAGGAGGACTCGCGGCTAAGACCATAGAGACGTGAAGTACCAGAGAGATGACATCCGGGTGAAGCGACTTCCGGGAACCAGCGATAGACACACCATACGGAGGAGGACATGACGTCAGTAGCCCGGGCGGAAGGGCACACGTACTAGCCCTGTGTGGGCGGAAGTGTCGGAAAAAAACAGTTTTTAAAGCTTATATTTCATTATTTTCATCAGTGATGCTAGCAATCATAACCTTCCATATGGATCTATTGAATTTCCTTTTAACTGATCTCTTTTGAGTCCCGCCCACGTGTTGGAAGGGGCGGGCACCGGATATTGATGCAAATTGCTCCCTATTAAGTCCCTTGCAGGGGGGTATAAAGATGCAGACCCCACAACACACTACTCCCTTGATGAAGTCCTGAATTGACGAAATGCATTGGAGCCTGTTGTTTCTACACCTGCCACGTGAACTAATAAGTTGCCACGTCAGATAAGCTGCTCTACCTATATACCTTTTTTTTTAATTATTGGCACTTCTCCCACTCTTTGTTTTTCTATATATAGGGCTCCGTTTACTAACGAAACCTAACCCCTTAGTGCTCGCTAAAGGGTTTATGCCACCTTTCTGCATTTAATAAACAGCAGTAATCTAAGATTACCGCTATTTTCACAGCATCTCTCTCACCATCTTTTAGGTAGCGGGAGCGTTGCGGGCCCCATTGCCGGCAATGGAGACCCAGCGGTGCCTTTCCGGCTTCAGCGAAGCCTTCCAGGCACTGCCGGGTCCCCGTGTCATGCACATGCGCAGACGGACCATCGCGCATGCACATAACACTGGAGCCCTGTTGCTGGCAGTGTTAGGCTGCCAGCAGCCCAGCGGAGGTCCGCGCCGAGGACGATAACTTCGCTCGTCCTTGTCGGAGGGGTAAGTATTAATAAATACTATTGGCATTTTCGTTTGTATCACAGTGATACTAAACGAAAGTTGCTGCTGGTATTTTCATTCATTAGTAAATGGAGTCCATAATATAATAAAATAACATTGTTATCTCATTCTTTTAATAAAGCATTTTTATTAATAAAGTTTGTAAATAATTCTAGTTTACAACTATTTTTCTCACATTAGTGTAAAGCTGGGTACACACTTTTACGATTGCAGGCTGATCAGGTAAAACTGTCACGATCAGCCGTTCAGTCTGTCCCCAGTCTGACATAGCCCGTACACACTGTGCTATGTCAGCTGCGTACACACTGTGCAGACATAGCACAGTGTGTACAGGCTTCTATGAGATCGAGTGGTCGACCTGATAAATTTTAAACCATACATAAGATGCGACCTCCCGATCCCGAACATTGCAGGAGCGTTAAAAGCCGTTTATCGGCTAACACTCCTACATCGGGACAGCATACACACCTATACAATCCAACGGCCTTTCTCTCGATATTGGATGAACGGCCCGATGATTGTATAGGTGTGTACCCAGCTTCACAAAGTCCATATCTAAGTTGTCTTAAGCTGGGCATCCACTATACAATTATGTGTCAGATATCTGTCCAATCTGGCTGGTTGGAATGAAAACCTGGTAATGTATGGGAGTTAATGACAATCGTCCATTTGCTCACAAACACAAGGTCGTTCAGACAAATTGATTAAAACACACAAATGTAACCAATTTAAACAATTGTTTTTGTCCTGTTTTCAATGTTTAAAACCTTATGATCGACTGTCATTTGCTCCCATACATTACCAGGTTTTCATTCCAACCACACACCAAACCAATGATCCCGGCGCTAGTCTGGAAGTCCAAATTTTACCAAATAGATGTGCAACAACCAGTTACTAAAATGCAGCAAGTCTAAAATGATGGGCTATGTGAACACCCATAAAAAAACAAGAATGCAATTTGCATCAGACTGCGCTAATATAAAGGAATCTACTGCAAGATAGCAGACTTCACATGCATACATAAATCAGTCATGGCTCCAAAATAGCTAATTTGTACTAATTTGTTAATATATTAATTTTTAATCTGATATTTGTTCACAATTAAAAATACACATAACCTACAGACAAATACAACTCACATTAGTCAATATATACAATACACAAAACAATAAACCTCTATTGAGCATATATATCTACACTAAAAACCACTTTGCTACTTGTACATGATATGGCATGGATATTTGAAATCAATACAGAAGGTGAAATGCCCAGAGCAGTCCAATTAGAATATTGATCATGTGTCCACCATAGAGCAGTTAAATGTCATGTACTGACTTGCCAGCCGAATATCGAAAAAACGCTGTACCTATCCGTTGTACAGGTCAGGTAATATAGCGTTGCGGTGAGCAAAATAAGATGCCAATTTCTCCAGTGAAATAGGTTAATGCTATAGCAAGTATGGCTAGGCACAAACAATCATACCGTCTCCCTTGGCTCCTGCTGCGCTTATATGTTATCCTCAGCTGTCCTTAATACAGATCAAGCGGTGCAGCGCCGCTGTATTTATTAGGAGCTGGTTTCTCCAGTTAAAGTGAGCAGGTGTTGAAGCAGGGGTATTTGGAATCAGTAATCCCTCAATCTCCCCTCATCTCTGTTCACTTGACAGTACCGCCCAGCTAAAATAACAATGCCGATGCCTCTCTGCAGTGATGCCACGGAGAACAAATAGCGGCTGCAAACAAACCAGCTGGCGGTTCCACTGGAGATTGTCCACAAGTAGGAAATGCTGTGTAGTAAGGGGGAGCCGCTATTTGTTCTCCGTGGCATCACTGTGAGCGCTGCCGCTGATTGGCTGACGGGACTGCAATGCCCTGTGAAGTGCCGGCAGCGGCCATTCGGGAGCTATCTGTATGTGTGACAACACACATACAGATAGCTTGTAGCGTGGATCGGGTAAATGCGTTTTTCTTTTTTTTTAATCCCATGGATTACTGCGTAGACCAGCGCTGGATGTATGCGAGTATGAAATCTTCCTTACAGGGCCAAATTTGAAGGATTTCTACTGGAAAAGTGGACAGAAACTTCTGGTATAGGTATGTGTGAATGGGTAGGTGTCTGTAATAAACGTATACTGGGCACGGTGTGTGTGGTTTTTTTTTTTTTACTATTTATTTTACAGTGAAATTACAGGTGCCGCATGTCTGCTGGCACTTGTAGTTCCACAAGTGCAAAATGGCAGGCATGCTGGCACTTGTAGTTCCACTGTAAAGTACAATAGTGTGACATTATTTGCCCCCCTATTACGCCCATACCCATTGCTCCAGGGGTATGGGGATGAGCCCCAGGCTTCAGCGTAAGCCTGTGGTGCTCGGGAGAGGGGGGACCCTTTTTTGGGGATCCCCAACTCCCCCGAGATCACCGGCTTGCGCTGACCGACTTGGGGTGTAATGCTTTGGACCTGGAGCCCCGGTGATTGGGTCTCCGGGCTGTGGCGTTACTCCCCGGTCGGTTGGGTCTGGTGCTGGTCTTAAATATAGGGGGTGCCCCACGTCGTTTTTGCCCCCTATATTTAAAACCAGCACTAGTCCCTGCAGCCTGGTGTTGGTTTCTAAAATACGGTGGAACCCTACACATTTTGTTCCCCGTATTTTTAGAAACCACCACTGGCTGGCAAGCCTGGGGCTGGTTTGGCTATTGGGGGGGGGGGGGGGACCTAATGTCATTTTTTTTCTAAATTTTTACAAAATTTTTTTACAGGTTAACAAAAACGGGAATTTTCGGGAAATATTCTAGGGACCCCCCTCATGATGTATAGACATGGGGGATCACTATGGGTACCCCCATTTTTAACTCCTAAAGGAAGTCGGGGTTTCTAATAACCGAGGCAAGTGCATAAATGCGACTTTGAAGAAAGTGGTGCAGAAGAGCATTTAGATTTTTTGGGGGGGAAAAATAACTATGCCCAGCAAATTTGGGGTACTTGAAAATGGGGGTCAGCATATTTTAAAGTTGCTAAAGAGACTTGAAAAAATCGTGAAAAACCCACTTGCGCAAGGAGCTGCAATGGAAAAAACACCTGGGGGATACTTGGGCCCCCCCCCCCCAGAGTCAAGTTCGCAATTTTTTTACTTTGTTCCCCAACATTTTTTTTTTTGGCCCCCAAATTCAAAGTGCTTTTTTTGGGGTGTCCCGATTTTTTTTTTGATTTTTTTTTTTGACAGATCGTTTCATGGGGTCATTCTGAAGGGTGCAGGCTACTTTTTTTAAGCCTGCACCCCTAAACTCCAATTCTGCACTTTTTTTCGCCACCTATTCAGTGGTGAAAAGTTATCCCCATTTTTTGCCAAAGACTTTTCGAACCTGCGAAAAGTCTTTGAAATTGAACACGGTGTAAAACTAAAACCTGCGATAATGACGTCATAGGTGCGATATTAACGCAAAAACGGACTTATCGCTCCCATATTGAATACCCCTGTTAAGCTGGGTACACAGCCACTATACAATATATTGGCCTATCTCTGATGGATCGCAGCGACCATGGTATAGTGTGTACACCCAAATCCACCCAATTCATAGTCTGATTAATTGGGTGTTCGCATCTCTCCATCTGATGTGCTGCACATCAGATAGGCCGATGTCACGGATGATGGATGACAATAAGAATGTAACGATATATTGCATCGTCTATACAGCGATTGTGCAGCGTGTATGGTGATGCAAACTGATTACATCACCGTGTCGCTGGGTCGTCATATCATTTAGGTGTGTACCCAACTTTACTGTCGGAAGGTGCGCCCATGCAATAGTGGTTTTCCCAGGGCAGTTCTGGTTTTCACATGACACATGTTGAAAATAAACAAATTCATCCTGTTTTACGTTAAGATGCCATGCTTTTTGGGTGCTGATGTCAGGGGCGAACCATGGCTTTATTGCAAGATATCCTATTCACTGTCAAGTAGGGTGTAACATACCCTATGCCTAACCAACTGGCAGCAAGAACCCTAACAAAGCGTTCCACTGCTTGAACCCAAATTTCGGTCAATGTGGGGTGCATCGAGCTGATTCTTTGCCCTGGGTGAAAGAAAGCCTATCTTTGCTCCCTGCTATTGTTTCACTTGAGTTTTACATAGGGTCTCCCTTCCTCATGGCTTTTCTCTGTTTACATACTGTGCACTTAGCTTTAGGATAAGTACTTATTAGAGAGAAATTCATCTTAAATTAGAAACAGGTGGACTGCGGCCATCCCATTTGCTAACCCTCTAACGTTACCCATTCCACTTGGCACAAAATACTCTTTCTCAAAATTCTGTTTATTTTCCTAATGCCTTAGGCCGAATTAATTATTTAAGGTTTTAAAAATACCTTTTTCATCAATGAATTCAGTACAGATAATTGTTGTAGGAAAGCGGGAGAATCCGGAGCAGTATTAACTGGGGGGGATCATGTTGGGGGGTCTGCATTTGACTCTAAGGGGCCTATGTATCAAAGCTTGATGAGAGATAAAATTGTGAGATATAAATCACCAACCAATCAGCTTCTAACTTAGATTTTATAGGCTGTGTTTGAAGAATGACAGTTAGGAGCTGATTGATTAATACTTTTTCTCTCACAATTTTATCTCTCATCAAGCTTTGATACATAGGCCTATGATACTGAATATTTAGATTTAGTGGTGAAGAAATGGTTTATTTTAATATATTAATTAAAGTGCAACTTAAACTAAAATGTATATTGCCTTGCATAAAAATCCACTAATAACATTTAGAAAATATATACATGGCAGCCAAGAGAATGGATGGGTTCCGGCAGTAGGATGGCACAGCTGAGCGTGGGGCGTGGCTACAAACAATCTGTAGAGACAGTAGTGCTCCAAGGGGATGTGGTATACCAGGCCCCCAGATAGGCTTGGGTCCAGTCACTCTGCGCCTACCCAACCCTCTCGGCACACCTACTGTACGTGTTTGTGCCTCAGAATTTACATTTTAGATAAAACTGTGATTTTGAGGGGGTTTATTTTCCTACACACAACAGACTTCCTGTCAGCAATCCCATTGAAGCATAATGCAGCCAGTCATTTCTAGCTTCCTTTTATAGCGAATGTCTGACAAATTCCTCTGCCTGGTAGATATAAATGTAATGTTGAACATATCAGGTTTATCAAGGTATGGAAACCTTTAAATACACATTTGTGGGTGTTTTATGTATCCTTTAATACAAAGGTTCCTTGATAGTTCATCTCATGTATCACATAACAGTGCAGGCATTCTTTGTCCTGCTGACTCTGGCTCCTTCCATGAAAATCTGTGTCCTTCATCACAATTTTATTTCTGCACTCAGTCTCTGCCAGCTCATCAGCATCTCTAGTTAAGATCTTGCTCCTTCAACAGCTTCATATTAGAACTTGGGGGTCAGACAAGTTTTACCCTTGTTATATAGGAAAACACAATGTGCTGGATGATGGGGCAGGTTAATGGTTTTTTAGGCTTCAGTTCTTTTGCATGGATCTTTCTACCATGAAGACAGACATCTCATGTTGCTGCTGTTGTCTTACAGGAGAAGTTGGGCAGGAAGCTCTGACACACTTTGGGGGACAAATATTGGAAACAACATATAGTACAGACATATATATATATACAATGTGATGTATGCTACTTCAGCCATACAAAAAGAATTAAACTGTAAGGTCAGTGAGGCACACTTCCATATTTCATCACCAATAAGCTGCCTTCTTGAGACATATACTGTATATTAGTGCTTTCCTATAAAAAAATGCACTTGGGAACATTGACGAAAGTTGGACTGGTGCACAGGAAAAACAGTGGGGTCATTTATAGTAACCAATCAGACGTTGGGACCGGTTTATAAATGAGTTCTGCCCAATAATCATAACAGGTTCCGCATGATGTTCACTAATCTAATGGTGCATACACACGGTCAGATATTCTGTCAGATCTGAATGATAACAGTTTTAAAAATCGTTCATATCTGAAAGAAAATCTGAAATGTGAGCCTGCAACGATGAACGATGCACGTTCCCTCTTGTCAGATAACGATACCTGACATCTGATGTGTTAGCAGTCAGATTTGGACGATTCCATTCATTTTAATACAGTCTAAAATCGTTCATCTGACATATCTGACCGTGTGTATGCCACATAAGTATTCTAGCTATTTATCATGGGGCCAGTGCAGGAGTTTCCAGAGATTGCCTCTGATAGCTTTCTCTTTCTTATTGAAAGTTCTACCGGAGTCCGAAGAGCCTCTAACCACAGACTAAGCAGACCACTCATTTGGTACAAATATGCCTATTTTATCACAAACCATATACGCATTACCAATTTCCTATTTTTGGAGATGGTTCCATGCAAACAATCTGCATGACCATATGTGGGATTGCAACCACAAAAATCTCTGCATCTCTGTAGGTAGAGGGTGACCCAAATACAGTCTGCATTGTACAGGGAAGGTGGTTACCAATATAAGATGTGCTCTGCACCTGTGGTGTAGTAACCAAAAGAAGGCGTCCTGCATTGTATGTTTTGTGTGTGTAACTGTGTATGCACAGTACTGGCAGGAGATGGAGGCCCGCCAAAATAATATCTGCATAGCACTTTAGGGGAAGGTCTTACCAAAATTTGGTCTGTATTGTATGAGGGAGCGGGTTTTCACCAGAATAAATTATGTGTTGCTCACAAAAATAGGCCGTTTCCCCAAGCCGATTGGAAACACTGATCGGCGCCCTTCGATGATCGCCGTTCCATAGGGAAATTCTTCACGATAAAAATTCCTGATTTGCCAACCTCGCTCTAATTTTGATTGGGATCGGCAAATCAGGGAATTGCAACAATCCATCACTAATATGTGGGGGCCTTTACTTAGCAACATTGTAGGTGTGATCTCCAGGAGGAATTGAACCCATACACCAGCACTGTGAGGCAGCAATGCTAACCACTGTCAGTTCATGCTGCACACAATTTGCAGCTCTGCAAATTGCTCTTTGAGGAGATTGACCAGTTTGCACACATTATTTATAATACAGTATGTTGCCTAATGACTTTTATGGCCATATATACTGTATCTAATATTTGCTTCCTGATAAGAGCCACTTATGTATACAAGATACACTTGCATCACATGAGTGCATATTGATTTACAGATTTAGGGGCATTTGTATCAAAGCTTGATGTGAGATAAAATTGTGAAATATATATCACCAACCAATCAGCTCCAAACTATCATTTATTAAACACAGCCTGCAAAATGTAAGTTAGAAGCTGATTGGTTGGTGATATATATCTTACAATTTTATCTCACATCAAGCTTTGATACATATGGCTCTTAGAGAACAGTGATAACATGGAGGATTTCAGATGATTGCAGAGAGAAGGAAGTTAGCAGCAGCCTGGAGGGTTGTAGAGACATCTGCAAGTACTACAGAGGGCAGTGGGGGTTGGAGTAACTAACCAGCAGCAGAGAAAACAGGCGGGAGATTACAGATAAAATGCACCTTACCTGACTGACAGGAAAATAGGGTGTTTTCTCCACAACGCCGTCCTCGTGTCTGAGCAAGTGGAGAGACTCTGATGCAACTCTCTCTATCTTTAATACTGCAATCGTTACAGTGCAAAAAGGTTAATCTATGACAAGATATTTATTAAACCAATTTAACATTATTTGTTATCAGTCTTCTCTGACAGAATGGAATATATTATTCATGAGTCATAATTGCTTAAGGGCTGATTCAGTGTTTTCGCAGAAAATTCTGATGCTGTGTTCCAGATAGAACAAGACATTAACAAATAAAGGGGCATAGTTACCAATGTCCCGATAAGTAAAACTTTCATATCAACGCATATTGCAGCAGTAGAAAATTAATTACTTGGGTAATATTATAAGAAACTCCAGAAGGGACATGAGCTCCCATAGGAGCCTGTCCTTGCAAAGTGTAAAAAGTTAAGTGACCGCTCGGCAACACAGATGGTGTAATGGTTAGCATTACTGCCTCACAGCGCTGAGGTCATGGGTTCTATTCCCACCTCGGCCCCAACGGTGTGGAGTTTGTATATTCTCCCTGTGCTTGTGTGGGTTTCTTCCGGGTACTCTGGTTTCCTCAACACTCCAAAAATATACTGGTAGATTAATTGGCTCCCCACACAAATTAACCCTAGTGTGTATGTGTGTGCACAAGTGATAGGGAATATAGATTGTAAGCTCCACTGGGGCTAGGTCGGATGTGAATGGGCAAATACTCTCTGTAAAGCTCTGCAGAATATGTGTGTGGCTATATAAATAACTGGTAATATATAAATAATACGATCAGTTTACTTCTTGGTTCGGACTCAGCATTTTTTTCTGCGCATGTGCGGTCATCAGGGTCAGTTGATGGAGAGGGATCCCTTGGATCAACAATCCCACTGCTGCTGGCACCATTTTGAGAGTGGTTTGCTCACTAGATTAAGCATAAGCAACTGCAGCAAACCAATCATCTGATTCAGCTCCTAAAGTGTATCCATCAGATACACAATGTCTAGGTAGCCATAACTCAGTTGTGTCCAAATCGATCACCAATCTGGTATGTCTGCACACACGGCAAAGCACACTAATCTATTTCCAGGCTCTGGGCTGAAAAAAAAACTACATCAATAAAGTAATATTCACCTACACCCTGGTCTGATGGGAACATGAAGGGGCTCATGTAAAGTTAGATATATTTACAATAATAAGGTGTAATAATAATATTATGTATTCATGCTCCGTCAGACCTCTTCAAGATGTATTCAGCTCATCAACAATAGCACATTCACTAGGTTTATACCAGGAGATGTGGCTAGACAATCTTAGTATTAAAATGCTAAGAGGTCTATTCAGCATGATATAATTGACTAAAAAAATGTGGAAACACTGGTCTCCGCAATATTTAAGTTTTTGTCCTATTCAGCAATGTGTATATGGAGAAGATACTGTAATTATCCTCTCCATATTTTCCTAATTCGCAGAGTTCCGCACTGTAGGGATGAGCCATTGATCTCTATTCAGCAAAGCAAAAAGCGTTAAATTAATCGAAAAATCATTACTTTAGATAACGCCATTTCAGAATGGCGTTATATGAGGAAAATACTTAAATATCCTGAAAACTGCAGGGACAGAGGGAAATTATCTCATAAGTCCCTGCAGCATTGTGTAACACTGCCCAGTCTCCGTGCCTGGTTTCCGGTGACCGCCGACAGGTAAGTCCAATTAGAGTCTGTTAAACCTGCCGAAAGTCAAACTCAACACAGCAAAGACAGAAGCCCTCCCTCTTAACATCCCAACTGTAATTTTGGAGAAACTACAGGAGACGTATAGATATACATGGAAATCTAGGTCCCTCAAATATCTGGGGGTGCATTTAGCTAGAGACCATGATCTTATTGAATGTAATTTTGGACCCCTCTTGAAAGCTTATGAAACTTTAACAAAAGAATGGATGCTACATGAGGTGTCCTGGCTAGGAAGGATTGCGGCTGCAAAAATGGTGCTGCTCCCAAAACTAATGTATTTATTTCGGACCATTACTAGACCCCTATCCAAATCCATATGTAACAAATTTTTACCAAATACTCACTAAATATATTTGGAAGGGGAATCGACCCAGAATAGCGAGAAATACCCTCTCCCTCTCTAAGGAGACAGGCGGAGTGGCCTTCCCAGACTTGGAGAGATACCATTCAGCGTGTATACTTAGCCAGGCAAGGGACTGGTTCATAATAGACTCTCCCAAACCCTGGGTACAGTGGCGTCACAAGGGGGGTGCGGGCCGCACTGGGTGTCACCCTCCAAGGGGGTGACACCAAAAAGCCACACACTCCCCCAGCCATCACACAGCTGACTGCACCCTCCCCGCCGTCAGAGATGCCCGCAGGGTCGCCAAGAGGGGCTGAGCACACCATTGGCCAAAGGTGCCGGGTCCTGGGCAGGGGATCCACCCGCTGCCCTCCCACTTCCCACCCACCTTTGCCGCCGCCGCCCGGGATGGCCGTCATGCTGAAAAGACAGCGTGCGGCGCGTGACATCGTGTCGTCACACTGCGCCGCCACTGCTGAAGGAGAGGAGCTCAGGAGCCCGCTGCCCGTCCACTACTCCACCCAACGCCGCCTCTGCTGGAAGGCTTGAAGAGAGGAGCTGTCAAGAAGAAGGTAAGTGAAGCAAGGTCTGGGGACACAGAAGGGGGGGGGGAGCTGGCTGGGGACACAAGTGGGGGAAGGATAGCTGGGGACACAAGGCTGGCTGGCAGAGGACACAGAAGGGGGGGAGCTGGCTGGGGACACAAGTGGGGGAAGGCTGGCTGGGGACATAGAAGTGGGGGAAGGATAGCTGGCAGAGGACACAGAAGGGGGGGGAACTGGCTGGGGACACAAGTGGGGGAGGATAGCTGGGGACACAAGGCTGGCTGGCAGAGGACACAGAAGGGGGGGAGCTGGCTGGGGACACAAGTGGGGGAAGGCTGGCTGGGGACATAGAAGTGGGGGAAGGATAGCTGGCAGAGGACACAGAAGGGGGGGGAGCTGGCTGGGGACACAAGTGGGGGAAGGCTGCTGGGAACACAGTTGGGGGAAGGATAGCTGGGGACAGAAGGGGGGGCTGGCTGGGGACACAGAAGTGGGGATCGGCTAGCTGAGGAAACAAGTGGGGATTGGCTGGGGACAGAGACATGGGGGCAGGCAGTCTGGGGACACAGAAGTGGTGAAAGGCTGGCTGGGGACATTGAAGGGTGGATTGGCTGGCAGTCTGGGGACACAAAAGTGGGGATTGGCTGGCTAGGGACACAGAAGTGGTGGTAGACTAGCGTCATCAAGCCCCCCCCCGGGTGCGCCCCTCTTCTGAAATCTCCTTCAGACCGGGATTCTGTAAAGCAGTCCAGACTACAATAGTATGTTGGCATGCCTGTGTTTCCTTAGATGAAGAGATTTCCCTGCCTTCTCCTAATCTGTCTCTCCAATCAATAGCCAATTTGATCCCTGATATGCACTTAGGTTCCTGGGCGAAGGCGAGCCTTTCTTCTTTGAGGGATGTATTCGCGGGGGAGGATTTGGCTTCTTTTGTGTCCCTTCAAACGCAATTTGGTTTAACGAGGCAGGACTTTCATAAATATTTACAGCTGAGACATTGGTTGCACAGTCACCTCCCTTCTCCACTTAAAAAACCTGCCTTCCCATCGCTGCTGCTGACTCGCCTACGATCCTCTAATCAGAAAAGGTGGTATATCTTGGTGGTATCAGTATCAGATAATGTTTAAAAAAAAGGGAAACTTCCGTGTCAACTTAAATGGGAGAGGGATCTGGCTGTGAACCTTTCTGATGAGGACTGGAATATTATTTTTCATTCCAGTTTTACTATATCCAAATGTATCAACCATTCAGAAATGTATTACAAATTACTTCAGAGAGCATATTTTACTCCTGAAAGGCTGCATAAGATCTGGCCCTCTGTCTCTCAATATTGCTGGAGAGGTTGTGGTTTGGTGGGAGACATCTTTCATGTCTTTTGGTCCTGCCCTCTACTTCGCCCCTTGTGGAATGCGGTATTTTTTATGATTAGTAAAACAGTTGGTGTAACTATTCAGGCGGAGCCTCTAGTTGCCTTATTCCACTTTTATCCTGGGGAATTATTACGTGGCGAGAGATATATTATGGGTCATGTGCTGATTGCTACAAAAGCTACAATTGCTCAGGGGTGGGAGACAGACTCTCTCCCCAACATTAGATTCATAGAAAACAAGATCCATAAGCATTTTGTTTTTGAAACAACGGGTGAGAAATACTCCTCCTTTGTCAATTCCATCCATATGAAATGGTTTAAATGGGGAGAATATAGGGAAAAACAAGGCCATTCCACCATTTATAGTGTTCCGGTTGATCTCGGTGTTCTCTGTTCACCTCACGTAGATCCGGGGTAGTTCCATTGATTATTTAGTATTTTGTCTATATGTGTTGTGAAGTGTTTTATAAAACATTTTTCTTGTCCTAAAATGTTTAAGTATTAATTATATGTAAATGGACCAAGATTGATTGATTTATATTGTGATATGCAATATGTCTGGCTTACCCCTTTTCCCTTCTGTATCCCCATTTCTTTGTATTAAACTTTCAATAAAAACTATTATTAAAAAAAAAACAAAAAAAAACTGCCGAAAGTAATTCACATGTGTATACAGGCTTTATACTAGCCTGTATACATGTATATTTATGTGCGATTATAATTAACATTTATATATAAATGTTAAATATAAAAGCACATAAATATACTGTACATGTATACAGGTTAGTATAAAGCCTGTATACACATGTCATTCAGTTCGGACAGGCTGTTTACGGAATCCCGAAAACAATGTCTTTTGTGACATCGCAGGGACAGCGTGTTACTGCAACCGCTGTCCCTCCACAAAATATTGCTGAAGTGCAGCAATAAATTATCATCATAATTGATACAAACTCGTGACGATGTTGCTCGATAATATTCTGGGAAACATCGTCACTCTTGCTGAATATACCCCTCAATCACATTACCTAATTTCTACATAATATAATACTGTAATGAACTGTCATATACACGAGAGAGTAGTGTCATAATGAATATAAAATATGACTAAATACAAAATAAAAGAACAAATGTAGGGAGCTGTAAGATCAGAGAATCTGCACACAGACACAAGAATGTAAAAACGTGTATATGAACCCTGACATCTTTACGTATTTTATTTTTATAATTTTATTCACAATGGTAGATTTCCATCTCTAATAGATATGATTGAGTTTTTTGTTGTTGCTTTCTTTTACTAGTGCTGCATTTTTTCTCAGAACTTGGAGGATAAGGAACAGTAGCCAAACAAATTATCTATTATGCAATGGAAACATTAACGTAACACTCACCTCTGTGGCTCACATAATAAAACAATGACAAAGTAACAGTCAGGTCTGGAAAATGTCCTAGTGAATATATTTTTACTGTAGAAAAGTTATAAAGGGTTGTGACTGAGTTTTATTATTGGAATATTTGGTGATTTCTGGCCATGATTTTCTGGCCAAGTTTTTCAGACTAGAGAACTCTCATGTGTGTTTAGTTGATTACTGTAGAGCAGGTATGGGGAACCTCAGGCCCAGGAGCCGTATAAGGCCCCCGGAATCAATTGGTCTGGCCTTCTGAGCTTTTTTTCTGCTAGCCTCATCTGGCTAGCAGAGGGCCTAGAATGGCACCCTGCAGCCAGATTCTATGCAGCAGTGCCACCTGGAGCATCCTTAGGATGCTTCAAACGGTCACACCGCTGCCCTTACAGCTCCCCAGAGCATCCTCAGGATTGTGGCCCTGCCCAGAACTGGATTTAGACCTCATGGGGCCCTATGCAAAATACCAGTTTGGGGCCCCCTCCCTCAAATAATCCATAGCACTATACCTTGGCATGTGTGCAGTGCAATCACGGCGCATACGCAGTCTACCGATAATCGCTCAGCCCATAATTATTAACTATTCAATTTTAAATCAGATTGCACAACATAAAAACGACATAAATCAATCTATAGTAGCACTATAGATTGATTTATGTCATTTTTATGTTGTGCAAGCTGACTTAAAATTGAATAGTTATTAATTATGGGCTGAACGATTACGGAGTAATTTCAGAATAAGGCTGGCTATGCATTTGCACGATATCGGCCCGATTCGACCAAATCGGAACCCAAATCAGAAATATCGTGCAGTGTGTTGCCTGAATTGCGTGCTCCCGTGGTTGCATGCAATATCATGTCATTGGCTGTGCTGCAGCTAATCACACAATGTCACATACGGCACCATACATATTAATGAAGGATGGAACAAGTGATCGTTCCATCGTTCATTAAATCGTGTAGTGTGTACCGGCAATCATGGGATGCTCAGGGTGAAAGCAAATCGCCCTGAACATTGCTCAGTTGTGTACCCACCCTAATACACTACCCTACCTGGCTGGCTGCTGTCCTTCCCGGAGATACAGGACCTTTTGAAGCTCTACCTGTCCCTCTGGCCTCTGCGTGCTGCTGGTGGGTGGTAGCAAGCCTGGCAGTGGCACTGTGCAGAGGCTGATGTGCATGCTGGGGCAAGCCAGGGCCCAGGGGCAAACGCAGCATTTTCCTGGGTGGGTTTCTACATAAATATATATATATGTATACATATAATATACACACACACACACACATATATACATAATATATAACATTATAACATACACATAAACAGTCTACACACACATATACGTACAAATTAACACATACATACACATAACATTTACATATACACTAAAATATACACACACTAATACATACAGTATACACAATAACATACATAAACATTAACACATGAATACATACATACACATAACATACATATACACTAAAATATATACACACTAACGCAATAACATACATACACACGAACTAAAAGAGTACACATACATAAATTACTTACACTCAACAATGCAGGTTGCTAATGGGGCAGACACTAGACCAGGGGTGGCCAACTCGCGGCTCTCAAGCCGCATGCGGCTCTTTTGTTTAAAAAATGCGGCTCCCATCACTGGAACTGGGATCACTGGTCTCTGAAGCGATCAGAGACTATGGCCCTCATTCAGATGCGGTCGCTCAGAAACTGGACGGCCACTTGCATCCTGACCGTCCGCCTCTGTTTCGGTCGTTAGGCTGTGGGTTTACACCCACAGCTCTAATGACCGCTAGGGTGATGGTCGCGATGGTCATAGACCATCGGGGCTTACGACGAGACCCTATGGTAGGGTCTCACTTGTCGTAAGTCCCGGAGAGCTTCTGGCTCTGTCAGAGCCGGAAGCTCTCCACTGACATCACTAGTGATGTCAGTGGGGCCTCCCCCAAACGGCAGGCGTTCCCATGGGAACGCCTCCGTTTGGGCTGCCACCCCCCCTGCCCGCCTTCCAAAAGGGGTGAGCTGTCAACATCGACAGCTCGCCCCCTTTGGAAAAGGACCTGCTACGACTGGCGCTGTCGGTCGTTGCGGGTCTCACGCATGCGCACAAAGGAGCTGGCATGCGCACTGGACAAGCATCGAGGCGGCCGTGCGGTCATAGGCCGTACGGCCGCCTATGAATGAAGCCCTATGATCGCTTCAGAGGCCAGCATTCCCAGTGATGCATTGCGCGGGTGATGTCATGCATGTGAGGAGCCTACCCTGCGCGCCTTCTGGATCTAGTTAGATCCAGTCAGAGCGAGGTAGCGGCAGCAGCAGCGGGAGGGAGCCAGCGTGGGAACCATAGCGTCAGCCAGCGTGGACAGGTAAGGGCTGGGGGCACTACTTAAGGGGCACAAATTTCAGGGGGCATTGCTGAAGTAGCACTGCTTAAGGGGCACAGTTACAGGGGGCACTGCTGAATGGGCACTATTTTTGGGGGCACAAAGACGGGTCACTGCTTAAGGGGCACTGCTGAAGGGGTACTATAGGGGCACTGCTTAAGGGGCACAAATTTCAGGGGGCATTGCTGAAGGGGCACTAAAGAGGCACAGTTGCAGGGGGCACTGCTGAAGGGGCACACCCCATTTTTGTGCGCGCGCCTGCCCCGCACACTTCAAGTCGGCTCTTTGCCTCTTACTGGTTGACCACCCCTGCACTAGACAGTCCAGACATGCTTCATTAGGCCCCGCCCCCTTGCGATGTTATGCCGCAATTTTGGGGCGGCGCTTGTTATATTGTCTCCGGCCATATTGTGTCAGTACAGACGGGAATAACTGTGTGGTCCGGGCTCCGGAGCTAGCTGAAGCTGGGCGGCAGACGAGGTGACCCTCCTCCTCCCCCTGCTTTGCAGTGCAGGCAGCGAGACACGCTGAAAAGTAGGCAGGACCGTATGACGTCACGCGGTACTCGCGCTGACAAGTCAGATTTCTTGGGCCAAAGGGGCCCTAGGCGAGCGCCTAGTTGGTCTGGTGGGAAATCTGGCCCTGCCCCTGTGTGACATCACATGGAGGGGGTGTGGCCACACCAGGCCTGCAAATGTTATATATATCAAAATGGCCCTCGGTAGAAAAAAGGTTCCCCACCCCTGCTGTAGAGTAATGTAGCTCTTTTTATCACTATTTGCCTTTAATGTGAGCAAGTTGGTCTCTCAGCTCAGTATATTTGCCTGAAGAGCACAAAATGGCTGTGCCTGCTCTCCTCTCATGCAAGGAGCACAAGATGGCCACACAGGCGCTCCTGACATGCAGGGAGCACAAGGTTTTGTTGCAAGGTCTTTAGGTTATTTCTTGTACTTCACCGATTCCTACCTCCCCAAACCGTTATTTCTCACAATCTCTAACCTGTGGGAAGAGAACCCTACCGAAAGGTTAGTACTCTATTCACTTCATTAAATTAATCATTTCTATTTAAGGGAAATTAAATTACTTATGTTGTGTAGGGTTAAGGGAAAAAAAAAGACACCCCAGACCCCATATTAATCCACATTAGTTCCTTAAAATGTCAAATAATAATGTCTCAAGTAAGGGAATGGCTGTATGCTTTTTTCTGTACGTTTATTTTTCAGAGAATTGGGGTATGTTCCCCCTCTATGCCCACGTGGATGGTAGGGAATGACGTTGGATAGTAAATGATTACGTCAGGGTACATCTACGGAAGAGGATCTAGCTGTAACCGTAAGTTAAAGGGAGCCACAAAAAATCTAAACCAAGGTTACTTTAATATCCATGATACAAAATAATAAATAAATAGGGATTTGAACAATTTTTTTTTTTTTTTTGTAACAATACATGTATTAACGATTATATATACAATTACCCTAAAAAATAGAGGTTAATGTTAGCTTGTTAGTGGCTTGGCTATTACATTTATGCCATAGTCGGTTTTTGTTGAATTATAGTTATTACAGAAATCCCTTTTTCATATATTTGGTGAATCCTATTAGGAGTTTTCTGCCTGTGTAAATATTCATAATGCATTCCTAGAGGAGGGGGAGGAGCAGCTTTTAGCAACTTCCCAGTACAATCTCTTATATAATAGTATAATTCAGTAGAGCCGAGTGTCTTTTCGTGTGACTTTTTACCTTCAGATGTGTCTTATTCGCAAAGCATGGGAATATGATGCATAAACAGCTTCTGCTGATTAAAATGATATGCGGCATGCCTATATTCTGTGTGCATCTGTGGCTGTATGTGTATGTGACACTATAACGTAGCATTCCGGTTGCAGATACACCCGCAGTCGCACATAGAATATAGGCATGCCGCATATAATTTTAATCTGCAGATGCTACTTATGAAGGTAAAAAGTTGCTCAAACAAACACTCTGCGCTACCAAAGCCACTCCACAGCATGGCACGACTACAATGGCTACTTAACGGGCAAGGAAGTAAGATGTATGCGGACACATCTGTATATCCGACTTTGGAATTCTGTATCAATGTAAATGGACAGTGAAATCTGCAGGAGACAGGAGCTATGTTTAGAAATCAGGACAATGATGCAAAGCACTGTGATCCCAGGGCAGATGTGCCATGTCACATTTTTGCAGCAGTATGCTTGCCTACTTTTTTCTAAAGCGCAAATGTAAGGGGTGTGATGATGCTATTTGCACCATAATGACTCCGCTCCCAGCTGCTCAATTTTACTATTTGAATTATGGAAGGTGGGGTGCAGGCTTATGACATTATTTGCATAAAGACCATGCCAACTGCACGCTAATCATGTCCTCACACAGCATAGATGGGCCTGATGACACAAATCACCTCATCAAGGCCTCCACCCATGGCCGGATTGAGGGCCACATGGGCCTGGAGCTGATAATGATTAAGGGCCTAATTTGAAAAGCAGACGAGGTGTGACCAGTGCAGTGTGGTGTGGCCAGAGCCACATGGGCATAAACACCCGCTATAATCTCAACACCAATGTCTCCGTAAATATGTAAAAGAAAAAAAATTCTATTTCGTGAAGTAACTGGAAATACAATTTTACTACTTATGATTTATGGCTGACCATGTGGATAGCAAATGATCAGTCAACATCATGCTGTCGTGATGATGGGCCTATTTTTATAGGTAGCTGTAGCTCCATCCGCCCCATCCGCCCCATTGTTAATCTGGCCCTGACTCCACCCACTTCGCAAGAAAGAGAAGCACGATCTGTGAGTGTGCCATATTCTTATCGGAGTCCATAATGCCTGGCAAAATAGGCAAGAACACCCTGTGGACATATCCAGCACTTTCAAAACACTACCCAACCCCCTTTGCTCCCCTAAATACGGTCTTTCAAAACTTTCTAAAACGGGATCGGTATGATTTACCGCCGGACGCTTTCCCCAATGCCTAAACCTAAGTCTCCCGGGAGGGTTCCTAACCCTAACCCCCCCTTACCCTAGCCTAAACCTAACCCTCCCGGGGGGGTGCCTAATCCTAAATCCTCCCCAGGAGCCCCTAACCCTCCCCCCCACGGCTGTCCGCGCCCGGCTTACCTACGTTCGGGATGCCGGGCGTGGGCTCCCGGCGTAGGTAAAATGACAGGCGTCGGGATCTCGACGCCTGTCATTTAACCCTTGCCGCGATTAGACAGTTGAGAAGCCGGCGGTCGGAATTCCGTCCGTCGGCTTCCCGATTGCTTCCCTGTAATACAGACCAGTGCAATAGAATGCAATAGAGAAATGATGGCTATAATCTGATTGGTAGCTATTGGCAACACCCACCACCTTCCATTTTTAGAAACATTAGTAAATTCACCCAGTGAAATTGAGACAAATGTCCTGTGGCCACATGTTTTGATCGCCGCCAGCGCTGGCGGCGATGCGTGTGAAACAGCAGCCAATGAGAGTCAGATAGACTCTCATTGACTGCTGCAGCACCCACTGCAAGAGGGTAATGGGACAGACGTCATGGCGTTTTTCCCATTATGCTGAGCGCGCCAGCCCGGGAGGACTGGCGGGCGGCTGCGGGAGCGGCGTCGCGGATTGGAGGAGCAGCAGCGTGGATTCAGGTAAGTATGTTTTTATATATATATTTTTAAAAACCTGCCAGCAATACTGGGGGCAAAACAGGGGTGGATACCACTGGGGGGACCTCTACTGGGGTGGGGGCACAACAGGGGGGGGGGGTGGCTAGTACTGGGGGCACCATTATTAGGAGGACCTCTACTGGGGGGGGCTATTACTGGGGGCACCATTATTGGGAGGACCTCTACTGGGGGGGCTATTACTGGAGGCACCATTATTAGGAGGACCTCTACTGGGGGGGGCTATTACTGGGGGGCACCATTATTAGGAGGACCTCTACTGGGGGGGGCTATTACTGGTTCAGAGCGAGCGCTCGCAAACAGCGAGCACCTCTGAATCAGGCCCTGTGTCCACATCTAAGCTGCAGCACTGACCAATTTCCAGCGCCACTCAGAATTCCAGAAGATGCTCGTTGTACATGTCTATTCAAAATGGCAGCATTATAAGCAGCACAGCAATGAATAGTTGTACATTACCAACTATATTTGGCATAAAGGGCACATCTTGCTTGTGTGACCGACTGTGACCACCAACTCGTTTTATTCAGATTATTACAAATTCCATCTCAGGGTAACTGGTTCAAACTCTCTGCCACAAAGGGACTTTTTCTGCATCAACCCAATTAAAATAAAAAGCACACACAGCTACTCATACATACACACACATTCCCTGGCATTTTAACTTGTGTTATTTCTGGAACGATGTCACCAAACAAAGGGGTCTCTATTCTCTGCTGACATCACTTACAGGAAGAACTTCTCCCAAGTTTTGAATTCTGTCATCTGTGGTCATTAAATGTGGATTAAAAATGATTAACTGGAAATAAGGGTACAGCAAAACAAAAAAAGAACTTTGTATGTTAGGTTGAACATTACAAGCTTCAGTGAAAACTGCTGCCATCATCACTTAAGTGTACCCATCATCTACACACCACACAGAACAAATATTTCCTCCATCAAAGCAGCAGAAATGTATAACATTACTTAGACCTGAACACGACTGCCTCTTAACAGGGATGCCACTAGTTCCTATTGAATTGATAGGCATTATTTCTATTATTAAAATTAGTTCAGCCATAAAAATGGCTGCCCCCATTGGAATCGGTATGTAATGCTGGCTGTCAGAATACAGACAGCAGCATCCCAACGGTTGTATCCCGACAGGGGTCGGGTAAGTATACTTACACTCCCCCCTTTCCCTCCTACCCTCCCGTTTTGTAGCCCAACCTTAACCCTCCGCACTTTTCACCCTAACACTCCCCTTTAGTGCCTAAACCTAAGTCTCCCCCCTTCGTGCCAAAACCTAACCCTCCCCCTTGTGCCTAACCCTAAACCCCCCCCAGAAGTGCCTAACCCCAACTTCCCTAGGCTCCCTAAACCTAACCCCCCCACCCCCTGCAGCTAACAATAAGGGCACCCCGAGACTTGCCTCGTTCAGGCTGGCATCTTTCGGCGTTCCAGCGTCAGGATTAAGATAGGCGTCTGTATTTCGACGCCTATCTTAAATCCCTTGTCGGGATTCCGTTGGTATTGAGACCGGCGACATCGCAGCCACCTGTCTCATAACTACATTCCCCCCCCCCCCCATTATATGCAGAATGTGGGAAAAGGGCTTCTTGCTAATCTGTAGATATTTTTAAGTAACATGCTATTTTTTGTGAAATATATAATATACCAATATCTCTTAAATTGGAAAAAGTATGGATTCTGTTAGCGAAGTTTAAGAAAGTGGCATTGTGGTGAACTTAATCTCTACCATAGTAACCATTAGTATATAACCCTCCACCCACATATTTATAAATACCCCCACCCTCTAAAAAACCCTTCTCCGCAATTATATATACATCTTTGAAGTGGAACTTGATACATAGGCCTCACCATGCAAAATGTGGATATGTATGGCCCCTTATAACTTGTCATGGAATCTTTTCTAATAGTTTAAGCACCAATGATCTCAGACTGAGGGAATAACAAACGTGTACATTGATGTAACTGATACGGCACCTGGACTCTCCCCACATCACTAGACACCACTTCTTGCTAAGCACCAAAACATTTTCGGGATGTAGTCAGCATCCCGGCGTGCGGGATGCAGACGATCAATATACCGGCGCTGGAATCTCGACTGCCGGCATCCCTAAGGTAAGTATCGGGAATTAGGCACTAGGGGGAAGGGTAAAGTTTAGGGTGCGGGGATGGGGAGGTTAGGTTTAGGCACCAAAAAGGAAGGGTTAGGGTAGAGAAAGGGGGAGGGTTAGCATACCGACCAACAAGTGTCGGTATGTTAACCCTGTCGGGATCCCAGCGTTGGAATTCTGACCGCCGGGATCCCGACTGCCAGCAACCCATACCAAACTGGATGGCCTTAAGAGATCAAACGACTCAATAGACTGCCTTAATAATTCAGAAACACGTTATACAAAAGGTCTGAGGGCTGGTGAAAGTGCTATCCACAGCAGGAAGCATTGGAATGCCTCTGTCCATTGCATTTGTTATTATTAAACTGAGGGATTGGAACACACAAGTTGAGTGGGATATCAGAATAGATTAGAGATGGCCATCGGTAGTGTGACCATCGATGGTCACCAACTATGCAATAGATTACCATAGATGGTTTCACCAACCAATGGTCATCCCTATTCTTTGACTGACTGGACCGTGGGCCAATTAGAGCCTGGGGCGGGGATTCAGGGGTGGTTCTCCCCATCGATAGTTTTTTACCATCAGCCATAAAACATCGATGATTATGAATCATTGATGGCCATCCCTAGAATAGATTAACTGCTCTGACAAGTCATCAAACGCTACACCAAATTTCATGGATCTACTAATACGGTGTGACAATCACAGTAGGATTCAGTAACTGCCATATAAGCTATGCTGTCCAGAAGCAATGACTTTGTGTTTGCTTTTGTAAGATGTCCCTGCTTGGTTGTCTTTTCCTCGCACCATGGAGTAAAAGGGGGGGGACCCAGTGATCGTGGAACTTAAATTTCACTGTGCGCCTTACAAGTTGCTGCGATGTGGCCAATGTGTCCTGACACCACTTCTTGCAAAACAGATGCTAGATCCTGGTGTGAACTAATCCTTAGGCCCGTGACACCACTATGCAGGTGTGGACATAGGGCCCGATTCAGAGCCGCTCGTAAGCAGCCGCTCGTTCGCTCCGAGCGATGTTTGCCCAACTGCGCATGCGTACGGATCGTTATACGCATGCGCGAGCCAGTCAGTGCGGTCGAAATTCATGTGCTCGCAAAATAGCGAATGCCTGAAAATTTGAGTGACAGAAAGAAGCGTATGTGGGTGGTAACAGGGGAAGGTGCTTGAAAACGAGGAGTGGAGATCCGAACGCAGGCGTGCTTAAAGGTCAAAACGGGCGTTTTATGGGTGTGCATAATTAAAACAGCAGCGTCATTGACCACGTCACTGGGTTATTTTGTAGCCAGAACTGCTCGCAAGATTGTGGTAGCAAAAACCAACCACAAGAATAGCGAGCAGTTCATACGCTGGTCGATGTACTCGATTAATCTAATAAATAGCGGACATGACGTAGGATGCGAGCGGCCAGGGGGTGTATTTTTCAAAAAAACGACCGCAAGTTTTGTTCGCTCATTCAGACCTAGAGGCGTGAACAGACCGCAAAGAGTGAACGGTTCATTTGAATAGCCATCCCTATTTTCTGGACGAGCGAGCGCTAATTGCGTCCGGCTCTGAATCAGGCCCATTGTGTGCAGCGTTTCACAAGGCCTGTAACAATGTAAATGGCATGTGCATCTCCAGTAATGACTGCTCAATGGTGTGCAATCCTGTATGAGATTACTCTACAAAGTTGTAGCTACAAATTTTTGTCCCGCTCACTCTAACCCCGTAAGGACGTTTTGTGTTGCATCGTTTTCCTGGAAACAAAAATAACAATGTTCTAAGCTTGGTTATGTCTGTCCTCAATGCTGCTGCTCGGCTCATCTTCCTCTCCAAACGCTCTACATCTGCCTCCCCTCTCCTACATGCCCTCCACTGGCTCCCATCCCTTTCAGAATCAATTTCAAGGTTCTCGCACTCACTTGCAAAGCTCTCACCTATTCCTCTCACATTTATGTCTCTGATTTCATCTCCCTTCACTCTTCTGTCACCCCTGTTCGTTCACTTAATACACGCCGCCTTTCATGATAATTAATTACTTCCTCCCACCCCAGCCTCCCAAGATTTTGCCCGTGCTGTTCCCAACCTTTGGAACTCCCTCCCTCTCCCCATCAGACTCTGCACCTCTCTAAAATCATTCAAACAAGCATTTAAGACCCACTACTTCATTAAAGTCTTCCAGCTCTCATCCTAACTTGCCGCTACATCTTCCTTCCTCCCCGCCTACCCCTTCTGTGTCACTCCTGTTTGTCTGCCCCTCCCTTTTAGAATGTAAGCTCCTTCAAGCAGGGCCTTCTACCCTCTTGTGCTTCTCCCTACTGTATTTTCATTTCTCTCTTACTCCCCACTAGGGCAACTAACACTTGGCTGCTTATGTGGGTGTAAAGGTCACTAATAGAGCTAGGTTTATTATGCTTGTCCCGCTTTGTATTGAAAGTCGCTGGTTACTTATTTGTTTATGTACTTTGTAAGGCGCTGCGGAACACTTGTGGTGCCGTATAAATGATAATAATAAATACATGACTGGCATAACGTGCTTCTATTGTAGAACCTCAATCCAGGAGGCATCATCCGAAGGACAGCAGAAACAAAAGCGCTCACCTCTATCCCCAACTCCCCCAGTACTCTGGACATCAACTAATCTGTAGTAACGGATACAGAATAAATGTGCGATGATAAGTCCCTTGGCACTTCTTCCTGGAGTTCTATGAAGCCTCAGTAGTAAATGGCTGGTGAAAGTGCTATCCACAGCAGGAAACATTGGAATGCCTCTGCCCATTGCATGTTATTATTAAAAAAAGTGTGGTGCAACTGTGAATGTATAGCAAGTATACCAATTTGTGTAATCCACCAAGGATACTTTTAAGTGCATCGGTAAACTCATTCGCTGGCCAAGAATTCTCAGTAGAGCCCCATGCTAAGTTCTGTACATTTGCTTTCTTTTAAAGTATAGTAAAAAAGCTAAAAAGGATATCAGGTGCCTTAGCAGTCGCTCCCAGGTTGGTTGACAATGATGCAGTTGGGTGTATGCAAATGCTTACTTCGGCCTTGGCAAGTGTCACACAATTAGTGCTACAGTCACACCTACCCAGGTAACAACCTGACTCATTAGGCAAGCTGTTGATGTTGAGCACATAATTGCACCAATCTTGCTATGTTGCACATTTGTGCGTGCACTACATCCAACACATGAATTTGACGACAATGACATGTTAATTCACAGCACCTCATCAATGGACACCCACTCCCTGTTAATGTGCCCATATTGGTGCATCGTGAAGTCACACTCATTTCATCCCAGTCTCATACTCGGTTTGCAGCTTAATAGTTAAAATAATTCATAGTTAGCAAAAAAAATAAAAAATAAAAAAAAATTAAAAAACTTTACTTATTCCACTAAAACAAATGGACAGTGTTTAAATTCCAGGGTAATTTATTTCACAATTTGCCAGCCTGAGTAAAATGGCAGACTGCAATTGTACATTAAAAAATATACTTTAAAAAAACAAAAACAAAGATTATCCTCAGTCATTTCTTTCATAAGAAACATTCTCAAAAAAATATTTACACCAAGCTTTTTACAAAGCATGTTAAAAAAAATATTGTCCACATCTGCACCATTTTCTACAGAATATGCCACACTGAATTGCTACACATTAAAATAAAAAAAGTCTTCAGACATTAGTAATAAAAAAGGCAGTTTGTTCTCCTTAAGACTTGCAAGAGTCTTTACTAAAAAAAATAAAAATAAAAAAAAATAATAACTTAAGGTTTGCAAAATAAGACTTAAAAATGGAGTCTTGTGCAGTGGCATTTGTGGCTCGTACCTCCAACACATTAGTGTAACAGCATTTGCTGGCTGGGGGGCAGCTCTTATTCCCCTCTACAGTCTTGATAATCACTAGTAATCCTTCAGAGTAACTGCTGTACTTAAAGTGACCAGTCCCAACATCTGAAAGTCAATGAATAATCCAAACAAGGCAGTGATGTCCTTCAGTCCGTATTAATTTCACAAGGGTTTAATCCTTTATCTTTTGCTTCTAGATATATTCTTTGGAAGTCTCTATATCTGGGTGCACAACCCAATCGGGGCTCCCCAAAGTGCATGCGTCCAGTGAACAAGAAGTCCCCCAATCCGGCTTTCACGCCACACTCTAAGGGCGTTCCAACGCGTCCCTCCCAGCCCTGGCCTTCTTTGCTAGGTAGAAATACCTTGCTTTTCTGTCTGTAAAGTCTATTGACCGAAACATTTATAATTGATTCCTGTTGCTCTATTTCATTTTTTACTTCTGTGATGGAACCTTTGACAACTAGAGAGAAGGAAGAAAAACAAAAACAACTTAACTTTTTTGTAACACTGATTTTCCCAATTCAAATATAAAATATATGTTAGGCAAGCACAGATGTAGTTTATACTTCATTTTAACAATATATAAAATATTCTGAATAGGCATTTGTCATTTAAACAGAGAAGGTGTTATAATATACATCAGTGATGTAATTGAATCCATAACGAATATTGAGGTACTGGTACTTAATTCATGTACCTATTTAGTCTAAATCTAGGCACAATCCACTGAATGCCTTATTGTGCAATTCAAGGGTGTACTTTAAGATGCCTATACACTGAATCAATAAAAATATTACAAGCAAAAAGTTTTGTTGAACTTTTTCTGAATATAAGCAGGGTACACGGGGGAATCCTATGTTCAAAAGCTAAAGCTGGGTGAATAAAATGTTCCAAGTCGCAAAACTACGATAAGAGCATATGCTGACTGTGGATGCTCAGAAGAGGCCCTTGCTAGGTTATTTTTAGAGCAGATATGGCAGCCCAGGAGTAATGTTCCAATGATTGCTGATATACAAGAAAGTTTTTGTTTTGCAGAAAAATGTGTTAATTAATATTTTTATTAACTGCAGAAGAACGTCATGTATTTAGAAGATCTTTTCTACACATTTTCTTGGTGCTAGTGCCTGCATCATAAGGAACTCAGTCAGGTCTTTGGAGATGCATGACAGAATCATTCCAGGATATATCAGGCTTCTCAGTCACATCACAGCCTCTATTAGATCAGCAAGTACTGGAAAGTTTACTTATATGAAAAACAGACAACACTATAGGTAGGAGAATATAAAGTGTAGACTATAGACACTCACCAAAATCACTAATGCACACAGCTAGGAGGACCTCCGTGTCACTGCATGGTCGACAGGGATCTGAAATAAAAAGAAATGATTAACTGACATTAAAAAAAAAATGAGCCTTTTCATTGGGGTTTGCAGCCATAGCAAATTTTTTCTTGCAGACTGCACTCTACTACATTAAACATGGAAGTTTGGAGAGTTGGAGGATTGATGTGGATAGAGTCTTAATACAATTGTGATATGTGTAGATCTAACAGAATGAACTGATAAAGCTATGCCCATTGCCTACATACTGCATCACTACAAGCTTTACCAGGTTTTATTACACAAACATGCATTGCACCCATGTATGCTCCTCTATGCATATCAGAGGTGGTTGCTTACAAAGTCTCCCAAAAATCACTTTAAATAAGTCTCATCTGACTTAGTAAAATTTTAAAAAGATTTTGTTTTTTTGCAGGAGAAAAACAACGGTAACAATCTAGTGCAGTAGTCAAGGTGCCCATCCACTAGCAGACATGAAAACAACTGCACGATTATGACATTGTAATCGTGCAGTCGTTTGTCAGTCTGTGATGAGCCTGCACTGAACAAGCAGTCGTTCAGTACAGGCTCAACCATCATCTGGAAACATGCTGAACCTGACGTTATCGTCAGATTGTCCAGCATGTTTGCAAGATGATAGATGTCTAAACGACCAGCGGGCACTCGCATCGCTTGTCGTTTTAGATATTTGTACAAACAATTTGCAAGCGATTTATGATTGAACGATAACGTTCAATCGCTCACATAAATCGTTTACTGGATGCGCACCTTTAGATTGAGCCTAGGTGTCTCATTAGCATAAATCTGTTTTTACAAATGATACAGATGCAGTTACACAGAGCAATACATTTCACAATTGGCGTTCAGCATAAGCACTCTGGAGTTTAAAGACACTTTGCATGTACACAAGGATTATTTTCTGAAATCATGCAAACTATTTCAATCACCTGATGATGGAAGTGCAGTATAATACACTGCCTGACTGGATTACACAGGATCCAGGCTGCACATATCTTGCTAGTTAAACTCTACGCAACAATCGACAAATACCTTTTGACAACCCTGCTGCAGTGTTTTGTGTGTATGCGACACCCTTGTGGATTAAGTACGAGAGCTCAGAGGGAGGTAAGGCAGCTGTGTATAACAGCAAAAAAAATAAAAAATCTGTTTCAATAATACACTTCGTACAGAAGCAGGTCCCCAAAATCACAAGTCACGACTTGCAACTAAACTCCATTGCTTAATGAAATCACAAGTCACTGAGCCCTGAGGACTCTCAGCACGTTATCAAAAGGATTGCAACAAATCATAGTATTGTCAATACAACTCCGCATTATTCACTTGCCTTCCTAAAATTAATTATCCTCCAGCAATTAAACAGCAATATATAATGCCATTTAAAATGCACCTGCAGCATTTACACAGCGAGGCATCTATTAGGATCTTAGAAATGCATCCAATCATTGAGCCCATAACATCACTAGGGGCCAGAATGATACATACTGAATATGCATCATCATCATGAACAGTGATCAGTTTATAAAATGGCTGCCCCCACGGTGTGGTTTAAGAAGAAACAATAGTTTCATATTTGAGGAAATTACACATTTTTATACCACCACTTGAAGCCAGTTCTACAGCTTGTTGGTTCTGAACAGCTGGACACGCACTTGGTAGGGGACGTGACACACTACATGGTGATATAGCCACAATTTGTATTGTGTGACCATGTCCTGCAATGTGTGTGTGCCACTATGCAGTATGCCCCAATTTGGGACAGGAAAACATTGGGAGGTATGAAAATATATGCAGCAAGTCAGAACAATAACAGTAAGCGGCCATGTAATACAAGCTATATGTGAATAAGGGCAAATAACAATAGATCCAACACACACACCAGGTCTACAACGCTGCACAATGCATCCTTGTTGCATTCTAAATTGATGGCCTGATACACAGAGGAGATGCTTATTTCATTAATCAGTGCATGTAGAACACAAAAACATAAGATACATGCTTTCATCAGTTTGCCTACACGGATTGCTAAAAACGGCTCTTTACAAGTTATTAAAGTTCCTTGGCCTATAAAAGATTGTTAGTGTGCACAGCTGTAAGCATCTTTCAGTCCCAGATAGGAAGACACTCTAGACAGTTGGACACAGAAAGGTTTACGCCGGAATAGCAGCATGCAAATTTTAACTGGAAGAGGCCGAAATCTCTTCTTAGGGTTATCCCAACAAGCTTCTATTCGTTAAATTCAAAAGAGCAGAGTTTTATTGCATCTCGGGGGAGTTGTAATTCAACTAGTTTCAGGATAATACCAGCATTGTGCAGGTCAGCTGCTGAAACCTATGGGGAATTTCTTTAAAAAGATTCTGACAGTATCCTTAGGTAACCTGAACCAGTGCCCTCGCAGAGTACTTGGTACACACTGCACAGCCCAGGAGATGTAATTACATCATTCTCTGCAATTTCCAGCTGCTATGAGCCATTTCCTCTCTGATCCGGATGTTGATGACTAGAATATGATGGTGCTAACAGTAGACCACACTTGGGGCAGGATATACTCAGACATATACTGAGACAGGTCAAAACTCAGACAAAAATCGTTTAGTTTTGGCCGCATTTCCATATGTACCATCTATGGAATGCAATACATTCCAGGGTTTGGACGTGGTGGGTAACGCCATCTTTAGATGGAATTATCCAATAGAAGCCTATAGGCTTCTTACCGCACTTCCCCCTGAGAGGGATCCAACCGGATCCCTCACAGCAACCCCCACGGCGTGCGCAGAATGACATCAGAGAGACTTCTGGGTCATAAATCCAGAAGTCCCTCTATTGCAAAGTACAGCTCTTACCGGGAGAGCTGTCCGTTGCGATTTTAAAAAGGCATGTCTAGGTACATACCGGCGATTTTATCGCTGTGTGTACCTGATAAGGTGCAGAATGTACGGCATCGCGCATGCAATGCTTAGTACATCCCGCCCTTGTTGTCCAACATGGCCTGAGCAATATTCCTACCATGTTCCAAAGCAAATTTAAGCTGGCCAACTTGTTTTACAAAGCTATTCACCAATGATTATGGACAAACAAAAAGAAAATGATCAGTATAATGGAGAGCCGATTAGGTCTGGATTTGTTTAATGGACACATAGACCTGAACCTACCAAGTCTGCAAAATATTAAAGTGTTAATTTTGATATAGATATATTTAAAATAAATAGTACATAAAATTTCTAATGATACATAAGAATGTTGCCATGTGGAGCTCCATGATGGAATAAGGGATTGTAAAAGACACTTACTGTACTATTAATAGATAAATTGTATGTCCAACCACACATCAGACTATGGACGGGATGTACTAACCTATGGACGGTGTACATCCTGCCAGTCACCGCAAAGCATATGTACTAATATATGTGATTAGTATCGCAAAAAACAGCTCTTGCGATAAGAGCTGTCCTTTGCTAAGCAGCCGACGTCAGGTGAGGGAGCGGTAAGAAGCCCATAGGCTTCTATAGGGTAACGCCAGATAAACCTGGCATTATCCTCCGCATCGAAAATTCGGCGTCCGGGGCTTAGTACATATGCGGTAAAAACCCCACATTTTTCCTTTAGTACATCCCGGCCTAAATATGAAGCATATACCAATTTTAAAATAAAAGCATCACATTTTGTATAAAAGCGACAAATGTGTTCATTTTATGAAGTGTCTCACAATCCATACAATAAACATAATATAGACAGCTATTGGCATGGATTGGAGTTTCAAACACAAAAAAAAATGGCAGGGTGATGTCTCAGCGCTGAATGACCTCCAATAACCATTCAGCATAAGGATCAGCTACTCCCTATTTTAACTTTACTCTAAAAGTGAAGGTCAGATGTCACGAAGGCACCTGTAGTTTGTCAGTTTCCACTACAGCCTCTTAGATCTGAAACGCTTGTGAGGTGATTTTATAGTTGTGGACATATTTATAAATGCACATTGCTTTAAAATAAAAGGTAGTCTAAGCATGTACGTTTTAGCAGCAGCGTCATGCTGAGATAAAGTGCTCAAATGGAGTCAAAGAACAAAGAGGGGGTTTGACTGGGTTCAATTCTTTTTGGCTATACGCTGCAATGATTTTACTTGATGCGACAGGAGATAATGTGTTCAGTTTAACCTCCCTGAAGAGAAATCACAGCCCCCAGGACCAGACAAGTCAAATTACACAGTGCAGGAGGCGGATTAGGGAAAAAGAAGAAGAAATTGGAAAATCTTGACAGACTCCTTGAACACCAAAGGGGTTTTAAGGCTTAAACCCAGCTGCCCTTCCAAGCACCTGACAGCTTATGGCTTTTGAAATCCTAAAGAGGACAAATAGCGAAAGGGCAATTCATGACCAGTCTACCAAGAAGACTTTTTTCTTTATAGATCTCTCTCTGTATAGGAATCTTCCACTTTAAACCTGAGCAAACTGTAATGACCCGTATATGTAAACTACTTAACAGTTAGAAAACGATAAACATTTCTGCTTGTAACATTCATAAACATGGACAGGTGCTTGCCAACACTGCAGATCTACATCAACCTTTGCTTCACATGAAAAAAAAAAAATATATAAATTTCTATGTTCAACAGACTTCCAAGAATTAAAGGGAAATCTTTTGCGAGGCTTGAAAGACACTATAAAATGCCACTAAATGTCACACATGGAGCCAAACAGAACATAGTAGCTTGCACTGCGTTACAAAATATACACTTATTTTCTATGTTCCATATCCAATACTTTAGTTTTAAGAGTTTTAGGTTTATTGGGGGGGGTAAGTGCTGGCGCCGGCCGGAACTTTGGGGCTAATTGGATAGCCCAGTTTCAATCAATTAGCAGCGCTATTTTAGCGCTGCTAGTTGGATACCCCCCCTAATACACAAATCGTTTTAGTTAGAACAATGCACACAATAGTACAATAAATTACCACCACAACTTTACAATAAAGGATTAGAACTGACTCACAAAAGTCAATATACCTTAATTTAGCCATTTAATTGCAAGCATTGCTCTCTCTAATCAAGCCTCTCAGTACTATGTACTAATTCTGACTTTGAGAGGTAGCTGTCAAAAACACACACAAAAAAAAAAAGGGGGAATAACTCCAACAACTTCCTTCTGCTAAAACCAAAACAACAACTTTGCTCCCAAATCCCTTACCTTTCTGCCATGATCAGGTTACTGTTACACTTGCCTTTCTGCCGTGGCAAGTCTTCAGAAATTAATGACTTGTCACAAATTGAAAGGAAATGCACAGTAGATGTTTATCAAGAGCTCCAGTTCCTTCTAGTTCTCTGGAAAGTCAGAGCTTCCCAATAACCTTTATTGCCAGCAGCACTCTGCAAGTGCTGCAACCACCAGATTCCATTAAGATAAAAAGGTTTGTTGGTTGAGTGTGTAGAACTGTGAGCTGGATACCTGCCCTATATTGCAAAGGGTATTTAATTTTAAAACAATCCAGTTGTAATGCAGGTTTATTGACTGAACAGTCTAGAGCAAAGGCTGTCAGGCATATTAATATTTTCAGTTCGCAACTGATGTTGGGCTTCTGCAGTAGGTTATATGAATAAAAGCTAGGATTTTAAACATTTGTAATTTCTCATCTGTATCATTAATCAAGTATTCTCAATTCTTTTTAAAACAAGAGTGTACCCATGCAGTATTCAAAGGCTGTGTTGACTTTGGGAGTGTAATTTGTCTTCAATTTCTGTAGGGGATGCTATTGCCATTATAGTTTTTACAGCAGTCTCTACCTAAAGCTATAAAGTCTATACTACAGACCATGATAGTTCCTGGCACATACTCTATATTTAGTACTTTATTCCATGTACGTTAATATAATATAAATATATTGTTTCAGTTTGGCACTCACGCAGCTAGTGCAGAGTTTAGAGGGTGCCTTCCCTATGTTAGGATAGACGGACAGTCTCTTCCTACAGAGCTATGACAGCCCCAGGAGAAAAAAAATAAAGCAGGCGGCACTCATCCATAGTGAAAAAGGTAATTTGTATTAATCACACACTGCACAAAGCGTAGGTCGACGTTTGAAGGTCACGCAGGACCTTATCAGGACCTGTCCTGATGAAAAGGTCCTGCGTGATCCTTGAAACGTCGACCTACGCTTTGTGCAGTGTGTGATTAATACAAATTACTTTTTTCACTATGGATGAGTGCCGCCTGCTTTTTATCTTGAGGGGCTGTCTTTTTTTCCCTTTTTACCATCCTACTGGAGAATCAGCAGTCTGCATTAGACAGCACTTGATTGGGTACCACAAGACTGTAAATTTTAACATCACCATTGGCGCAAAGTAGGACTTCCATTATAGCACAAAATGTGAGTGTCACCAAGTTCGTTCCCTGGTAATCGCTGACTACAGCAGGATTATTATGGGCATTTGGAATTTTATTTGGAAGCTTGCTAGGAAAGAATGAAAAAATGCCATATTCTAACACAAAATAGTTGCAGAAAGGTTACATTTGACTTGGGGCATTAAAAATGTACTAGTAACAATTACCAGGAGATCTCACACAAAAAGGTATGGATTCCTTGTAATGTATACCTGCCACTTATACACAGTTGAAGCAGCCATTTTGAGGGCTGGGCAGTCCGCAAAATGGCTGCCCGTAGTGTGAACAGGTGATGGGTGCATTCAAGATTCATGGCCCCTGCAAGACGGGAAGACTAAATTTAGACAAAATGCAACAGCCTTAGATTTAGCCTATCACAACAAAGTGGCACAGGGGAGGGAGACACTAAATCCATGCTGACGTTTAAGAGTCTCCAGTTGAGCCACTTCCTCAAGCATGGAACTAAAATTTTAACAAGGGATATTAATCATTTATTTGTAAAGTGTTACCAATAAGTTTCTATTAGGGAAATGCAATGGAGGGCAGCCAAGGACGTCAAATGTCCTTTACCAAAAGGTCATTTGTGGAATAAAATGCATCCCTTGGCTGCGCTAATTTTACCAAAAGTAAAGAAAAAAAAAAAAAAACACAACACACACCACACACGTATTTCACCATTGCTATCAAATCTAGTCACTGGGAAGGTTGGGGGCACTTGGAAGGAGAAAAAAAAAACCCAAAAAAAAAGCATTTTCCGACTGAAGGTAATACAGACTGAAAATGCAAAGATGGCAGCTGGCTCAGAGATTCAGTATTCCTGTAGGCTGAACCAGTGGTGTAGTACTTGTTAATAGTGAATGGATAGGCTATTGCCACTGCTGTAAAAGGTGTACAATAAAAGTTACATATTTTGTCTAAATATTAGTATGAAATATAAACCCACATTGTAAGTTTGATAACCAGGAGATATCAAATTATTTTCAAAATGTAGGGGCATATTTACTAAGCAGTGGATGTACAAAATTCTCGATTTTTACAGATTATTCCTGCCAGATTTAAAAGGGCAATAATAATTAATGCAAAACAAGCCTGATTTTGCATTTACTATTATTGCCCTTTTAAATCTGGCAGGAAAATCTGGGGGAAAAAAAAAAAAATCAAGGGTTTTGTAAATCTGCTTCTTACTAAGTATGCCTCATAATATCAAAGTTATCATTTCGCCACAATTAACTAATGATTCTCCTAGTTTTCTTCCACAGGTGTGTCACACAAAGTCACCCCTCCTATTTATTTTGTTTCAATTCTATAATTACTAGCACTCAGCTGAGTCAGACACTCTGTGGAGGCTCCGCCATACTCAGCAGCTATAATCAGAGTATTACCAACTTGCTGTACTTCATAAGCCAGAATTACTGCTATTAAAGCATGTCAAAACTGGGTGTAGGCAATGTTGTAAACAGCATTACACATAATTATATGGGGATGAACAGAGTTATTACAACTAGTCATTTGCAGCGACCAATCACAACTTCACATTTATCCCATAGATAATGATGTTGGAGGAATCGACCATTAGTAACATTTAATGTGGTAATCAGATTGTGTACTATTAAGAAAGTAAAAGAGTTTGTACTAGCATTGGAAAAAAAATAAAATAAGGAAGCCCACCTTACATTACACACATCCGTAATACTGCGAAACCATCGGTAATATCGAGTAACATCGGAGCCTCACACACACTTGCACAAGGTCTGACCTTACTCAGAAATTGCTAACCTCAGCACACGCAGTGAAAGCCCAAGCTGCGTATGGCATCGCAGTGCCTAAGTTATGCACCCCTCTGTAACGGCGTTCAAACACCCTGGCACACCTGCGTTTCCCCCATCACCACCCTCAAATGGTACTTCCTGTCAATCACTGTGATGGGTCTGCGTAGTCACTGCGATCGCAGTGGCTGGTTCACGCACTGCGATGCATACGCATGTGCAGAACGCAACAATCGTTCGATTGCATGCGGGATCAGGCCCCTACTTCTATTTTTCAATAAATAAAACATCTAAATAATTTTAAAAAAAGCAGAAGAATTAGTTACATCCTTATTTCTTTTTAAATTGCAAAAAAGTTTCCAGCTGACACTTGCAGCACTTAACAGATTGAGTTATTTTTCCAGATTCTACAGCGCCACCTACCAGATACACATTTAATTGCAATAGATAGAAAAAATATCACTGATGAAAAACAGCCTCTAGACTTATCTGAGGCATTGAGGATGTAGAGGAATCAAATCCCTACAAGCAATATATTGTGGGTTTCTTCAAATGTTTCCTTACCAGAAACTGTGTGTAAATCCGAGAGCGTCCTCTGGCTTATAAGCTCATACTGGAAACCAGTGATTTTACGGCTAATGTCCAGCTGTGGTGTAGACTCAATAAACAAGCCTCCTTGGTCCAGACTAAAGCAGTAGACCTTGTTTGGGACTTTATCCCCATCCCGCAATAAAAGCTTAAGTTCTCCAGTTTTTTCAAAATAAATATTAGCTCCTTTGGAGTCTTTGAAAGGCTTTATACAAACAGTCAAGTGCTTGTTGGCAGAGGTCAAGGTGTTGGGCCGCAGGTTGACTATTAATGCTCCTGTTGGGTATAGCCATTCCACCGAACCTTCCGAACATCTGAGATAAACCTGTTCGACATCCTTCTTGTGAGCTTCATGAGACAACCCACTAGGTAAAGAGAAGGGAAAAGACGACATTACAAAGTGACATAGCTCAGAAGACCCTCAGAAATCCAATACAGTTACATTTCCTCCCCTTAAGATACCAGTAATGTTCTACTAGAAAATCATGGGTGACGTGGGTTTCAAGAAACAGATATTAAACAGCCTGCAAGTTGAACATATTGCAAAAACAATGTGTAGTAATTGCTATGTTCGCAGTCATAAGAAACAGTATTTTCTGCCAGAAGCCACTTTTACCATCCATTAGCAAAAATATCCTAAATAGTCCTTTATATGGTACCAACATATTGTACCTTTGCACACTCAGAGACATATTGGCCCTGGCCTACCATAACCGTAAAATGTGACAGGGCCCTGCCCACTAAAGCTTGCAATCATGTGATAAAACTGCTTTATTGTAGTTAGATAATACCAGGCAGCAGCAGTAAGGCGGCCCATACACGGTAAGATTTTTGAGACTATGTGCACGATTTCGATCGATCGCGACGATCAATCATGCACATTGTGTGTGGTTGGCATGCTGTACGACGGCGATACGCGTCCCCACTGTCGTACATCGGCATTGTAGGTCTTATGGAAAAACCATAAGATCTGCGATCCGTCATGCTGTTAAATAGGTAACCGAAGCATCTTGTAAGATGTATCATTTACCATTCACAGCAGCAAGCGTGCATCAGGCTGAATTTGAAAACGTACAGAGATGTTGTGCATTTTCAAATCACCCCGTGTATGGCCTGCCTAAACTTTCAGCGAGCGATTCAGAACCAGATAATTGTTATAGTGCATACATGGGGGGGGATGATCGTTATCAAACATCCAACACATGCTGCAAGCCCCTTGCAACTATAACGACTATACAGGCTAACCTGGTGAATATCGGCCAGGTATGCCTGCTTGCATGGACTACCGACAATGGTCGATAACGACCATACGTGGCCACACATCGACCATCGTTCGCAGGGGCCAGAAGCTGTCAGATTTAAATAGGATCGTTATCGCACAAATCTGACCAGTTTATCTGACCGTGTGTACGCACCATTATAGAAACAGCTCTGTACATGAAGATTTAAAAAGTTATTTTTACAGTAGCACATTATGTAATATGTTTTGTGTACTGATCCATGTGATTTCAGTTTACCCAAAAAAGAATCATACCTCAATTCATCATGAACACAACTGTTTAGGTACAGGTTACAAATAATGCTATCAGAACAGTGGATGTCACTTACACACACAAAAAAGGCATTAAATGTGAGCTGAATGTACATTCATAAAATGTGGTATAAAATTACATGCCTCAGCTTTCTATATCAGCGTTCCTCAGACTCGATCTTCACACCCCTAACAGTCCAGGTTTTAAGGATATCCTTGTTAAAGCACAGATTAATAAATAAAAATGACTGAGGTACTAATTAAGTCACCTGTGCCCAAGCATGAATAGCCATATTACCTTGACTGTTAGGGGGAGTCAGTGAGTGAGGGAGGACCTAGTTTGGTAAACTCTGTAATTAGTTGAAGAGAATAGTGGTTTCATCCCACAAAATGGGTGTAGGTGACACGTCCACTTTAACCCATTTTTCCCTCAAATCAAGCTTAATAAGAGGTTTTCCATTTGTTAGCATAATAGGCACACTGCAGGCATTGTTAGAGCATAAATGACAGCAGCCGCCCCAGATGATAACTCATCTCCACCGGCAGTGAGGTGCGCTGCCAGTCAGGGAGAGGGCACTGATCTCCACGCTCATCCATAAATTACCCCAAATATTACTTTAAGAATGACCACCTTTTGCCTATTACACTGTGCTCACAGAGGATACGTAAACTTTAGGCCAGCAGCATCCATGTCACTAAATTGTACTCAGATGAGCGATGGAAGAGAGGCAGCCAGCTCTATACACACACAGTAGGTGTTATTCCCGGGACACAGGCCACTCCATTGTGGACGCTGAACATCTGATCGTCAGCTGTCTCCAGTCCCTGGGTTAAGATCAAGCGAACCTTGAGCTGCAAAACCCACAGACAACCTTTGCCTTGCATCAGATGTAGGGTTATAAACCACAGGAGGGAGGGGAAAACGACGTTTAAAGACTTTATTGTCTATTGTGGAATAGTCAGTCCCGTGCTGACATGTTACTTGTAACCTCTGAAATCCGGATTGCAGCTGGGAGGGTGAGGCTGCCGCAGACAGCAGAATATATAATAATCTCATAGAAGACTGCAATCATTCCAATACTGCAGGCAACCTGTAGCCTCATAGCTGATTAGTCACAGCTTGCCTGCCCATCTATGCGGAAAGTGGGACATATGCAAATTGTCACTATAAAGTGCACAGCCACATAATAGAGGTAGGCAGCCTGTAGCTCGTCAACAGGCTGGGAGTTGTAGTTCTACAAGAGGTTAGTATCTACAGAAAGCCTGAGTTTAGTATATCTACTTATGTACTCTCGAGTTGTAAACTGCCAAATCCCACTCTGTCACTCACATAAATGATTTCACCAATATGATCACATATAGGATAGAAGACCTGTCATTGTGAACTAGAATCCCATCAACCACACTCATGAGCACATACACAGCACCGTACTTACATAGTGGCATCTCACTCAGGTCAGAATTACATTACATACTCTGCTTAAACTTCTATAACTAATCCTTCCGATTTTAAAGTCAAGCTCCAGGAGTCTCACCAACATTGCAAACTATTGGGACTAGTGTTTATTAAACGAATAATATGACCATATGAGCGTAATTATAGGTATTGGATTCTAACCTCTTAAATCTTATACAAGAGTTGTGCCAAGGTTTAACTTTCCCTTGCCAGGTTGTAAGATACATAAAACCTCTTTTGAAGATGAAAAGATGGCCAATTCCTGCCACAGAGATCCCTGCAGCATAGGGTACAGGACTTGGCTGTTGGTTACTGGCTTCCTTACCTTCCTTTCCAATTGCACATGTCGCTGGAGTATTGTAGAGAGGTCCCTCTGCCCATCACAATCACCATGAACACGCTCAGCAGGACCCTCCTTAACATGTTTGCAGCCACAGCAAACCAATGGAAAAAGAAGTTTATACGAAGGCTAAGCAATAATCCAGGTAGGAAGGAAAAGGGCAAGGTCAGGAGATGAGGACATTGCCCACAACAGAATAAAAGTTATCCAGGAGCTCCCAGGCTTGCTCTCCCCATCACTGGGACGGCAGATCTCAGACAGCAGACACATAAACTCCTCCAACACCAGCTCCCTCTGCACTGACTCATGAGCAGGAGCGCTCAGCACAGAGTACGCAGGCCCCGCCCACAGTGTGTGTGGGGTAAGGAAAGGGGCGTGGTATCAAGTTGTGTCTATATTCAGCCCTTCACAGTTTTCTTCTCATCATCATAACTCATCACACACACTAACTACAGCAAGCAGTACCCTAATTACACCGTATCCCAGTGCTTCTCAGACTCGGTCCTCAGGATTCCATATTTTAGTGAAAGTACATCACACAGCTCATGCCACTGAAGTAGATCAAACAATGAATTGCCAAGAAAGTGAAGTGTTCACAATAGCATAGAAATGTCTCTACTGTCTTGTACATTTCAGTTTGAGAGGTATCATTGCTGCTTTAATTGTAGGACTTGTATTTGCCTTAAACGTTTTTAAATGTTTTTAAAATGTCACTCCAATTTAAAGTCAATCTGTCACCTACATACACTAGATTTTTGTTGGCTGAACCAATATTCAGCCTATACATACATTAATGAAGGACTAGTGCATCACTGGAATCAGACTACAAAATATGTGATAAATGCACTTTAAAATGTGCTCATGTATGACCATATCAAACAACACTACTGCCAAGTTTGAGCCGTAGCCACATACATTCGTACACATTCACTGGCCAAAGCAAATTTTCATCTTATTTGATTGATAGCAGATGTGGGTCAGAATTAGCAGCCCTCCTGAGCCCATCCTCACTGCAGTTTTATTTTGGCCAACTAGGTCTAAATAAACAGGTCTCATCTACAAACAAGAATGGAGCTTGTATCGGCATCTTAGATCCTAAAAACTTTTTTTTTTAAAACCATTGTGGCCCCACTCAGTAATCAGAGCTGCCAGTTGTCACTGTTTATTCAGGTGAATGAAATGAATGCACCATTTATCTGGCATGTAGAAGATGGATAGGGGTTAAGGGTAAGTTGAGATTTTTGCACAGTAGATAAGCAGATATTATTTGGTGAGGTTTTTTTTGCGCTGTTGCAAGTACAGCTATTTACTTTATCTTGTCAAGCTGTGATTTTCAATTCTTAAACAGTAATAAATTAATAAATCTATTGGGAGCAGCAAGCACTGCATTGGCTATACGGGGGCAGTATGTTCTTTACTGTCTATTTTTTTATTGAAGGTACGCAGATATCTGCACTCAATGTATTTGGAGACAGAAAGCTCTGCACTGTGTATTTGAGGCAGAAATCTCTGTACTTCATATTGGGGCCTGAAGCTCTGCACTTTGTATTGGAAGCAGCAAGCTTTGGAACTTGGAAGTGGCTAGTTCTGCACTGTGTATTGTTAGGGGTCTATTCATCAAGCAGTGAAAATGGTGGAGAAGTGAACCAGTGGAGAAGTTGCCCATAGCAACTAATCAGCTCCTACCTATTATTTTATAGACTGTAGTGTACTTGACAAATGATACTTCAAAGCTGATTGGTTGCTATGGGCAACTTCTCCACTGGTTCACTTCTCCACACTTTTCACTGCTTGATAAATAGACCCCATAGAGAGTAGAGACAACAAGGTCTGTACTGTGTTTTCATCACAGTAATCTTTACACTGTATATTGGAAGCAGCCATGTCTTGACTGGTTATTGAAGGCAGCAACTCTGCACTGCTTTCTGTTCACAGCAAGCTCTGCAGTGGGTATTGTGGTCAAGAAGATGTGCACTGTGTGTTGTGGACCACAAGTTCTGCACTGAGTATTGTGAGGAACAAGCTCTGCATATTGTATTGTTGCTAGACAGTGGTGTACTATGCATTATGGACACTGGATATTGGAATCTGAAAGATGTACACTATATTTTGGATAGTAAGCACTGCACTGTATATTGGAAGCAGCAAGGTGTATATTTTGGACAGTAAGCTCGGCACTGTACTGTATATTGGAAACAGAAAGGTGTGTTTTGTGTGCAGTAAGCTCTGCACTGTACTGGAAGCAGCGACGTATTGTGTTTCATGGGCAGTAAGCTCTGCACTGTATTGGAAGCAGCGATGTATTGTGTTTCATGGGCAGTAAGCTCTGCACTGTATTGGAAGCAGGGACGTATTGTGTTTCATGGGCAGTAAACTCTGCACTGTATTGGAAGCAGCGACGTACTGTGTTTCATGGGCAGTAAGCTCTGCACTGTATTGGAAGCAGCGACGTATTGTGTTTCATGGGCAGTAAGCTCTGCACTGTATTGGAAGCAGGAAGGATGGGGCATAAATCTCTTTGTACTATTAAAGCCAACAACTTCTGCATAACTCAGAAGGACTCTTGCATTTTCTTTTCTATTCACTTCCTTTCTACAGGTGATGGGTACTTCTTTTACATTATATTACGAACCCTAGAGAGTAGTGACGTGCGGTGAGGTCAATGGCTGGGGAGGCACACATGGGGATGGGTCTGAGGGCCTGATTCAGACCAGCTCGCAAGGGGGGGTCGATGGTGGGGCACTGTGCACGCCCTGTAGCGAGAGAGAAATTCACTCACTCCGGGGCTCGCTACAACCGGGGTGGCTACAGCTCGCCCCGTTTTGCAGGCGGGGTGGGGGGGGGGTGGCTAGTAAAACGGAGGAGTTCCTGAAGGAACGCCTGCCGTTTGTGGGCGGCCCTACTGACATCACTCGTAATGTCAGTAGTGAGCTTCCTGCTCTATTAGAGCAGGAAGCTCACTGGGGCTTGCGGGAACGAGACCCTACCACAAGCCCAATGGTCGCGACTATCATCTGGCTGCCCACTAAAGCTGTGGATGGTCACCCACAGCTTAGCGAGTGGCCAGGAGGCCGGGTATTAACAAAGAAAAATGGCCGCCCTGATTCAGAAATCCGAACCCGCTCACCCCTAAAATATATATATATATACTGTAATTATGTGTGTGTGTGTATATATATATATGTGTGTGTATATATATATATATATATATATATATATATATATTACATATATAATACACAGTGAAAGCAAGCTTTCAGTTTTCTTACATATAAAAGCAGCAAGTAACATTTGCAAATTATACCTGTAAAAGTTTCAGAAGCTTATCATAACTCACCGTTTTTTTATGAGTGAAGTTATGATCGTAAAGGGAGAATCTGTTTATGTGGCTGACCCAACTGAATTTGGTCCTGATATCCAGGCGTTATGCATAATAGTTCACTAAACCCACAATGTTTTGGCTTATATAAAATTACTACTAAGTAGGGGTGTGCACCGGCCACTTTTCGTGTTTTGTGTTTTGGATCTGGATCTTTCTTCATGTTTTGGATCTGGATTGGTTTTGCCAAAACCACCCTTCGATGTTTTGGGTTCTGGGTTTTGTGTTTTGGATCTGTATTTTTTTTTTTTAAAAAGCATAAAAACAGCTAAAATCACAGAATGTGTTGATTTTTCTGCTCCTATGCTATTATTAACCTCAAAAACCTTTAATTTCCATTAATTTCCAGTCTATTCTGAACACCTCACAATAGTGTTTTTATGTCCAAAAGGTTGCACCGAGGTAGATGAATGAATATGCTAAGCGACACGAGTGGGCGGCACAAACACATAGTCCATCTAGGAGTGACACTGCAGTGGCAGACAGGATGGCAGTTTGAAAAACTAGGCCGCAAACAGTACATAATGCAAAGAAAAAAAAGAGGTGCAAGATGGAATTGTCCTTGGGCCCTCCCACCCACCCTTATGTTGTATAAACAGGACATGCACACTTTAACAAACCAATCATTTCAGCGCCAGGGTCTGCCACACGACTGTGGCTGAAATGATTGGTTCGTTTGGGCCCCCACAAAACAAGCTGGCAATTAATCTGTCCCTGCGCAAACTGGCTCTATGGAGGCAAGATGTCGACCTCATCCACCGATTGCTCACCCTCTTCAGTGTTGTGTACATCCTCATCCTCACAGAGTATTAACTCGTCCCCGCTGGAATCCACCACCACAGGTCCCTCTGTACGTTCTGCAGGCTGGTCTCCCTGGAAGAGTTGATAATTCATTTTTATGAACATCATCTTCTCCACATTTTGTGGATGCAACCTCCTATGCCTTTCGCTGACAAGGTTCCCGGCTGCACTAAACACTCTTTCGGAGTACACACTGGAGGGGGGGCAACTCAGGTAAAATAGAGCCAGTTTGTACAGGGGGCTCCAAATTTTCCCTTTTTCCTGCCAGTACAGGTACGGACTGTCTGACATGCCTACTTGGATGCTGTCACCGATGTAATCCTCCACCATTCTGTCAATGGTGACAGTATCATATGCAGTGACAGTAGACATGTCAGAAATTGTTGCCAGGTCCTTCAGTCCGGACCAGATGTCCAAACTTGGTCCTGGCTGCCCTGCATCACCGCCAGTGGGTTGCTTAGGATGCCTAAGTTTTTTCCTGGCAGCCCCAGTTGCGGGAGAATATGAAGAAGGAGCTGTTGACGTGTCACGTTCCGCTTCAGCTGACAGTGTTTTCACCAGCAGGTCTTTGCACCTCTGCAGGCTTGTGTCGGCCGGAAAGAGAGACACCACATAGGCTTTAAACCTAGGATCGAGCACGGTGGCCAAAATGTAGTGGTCTGATTTCAACAGATTGACCACCCTGGAATCCTGGCAAAGCGAATGAAGGGCTTCATCCACAAGTCCCACATGCCAAGCGGAATCGCTCCGTCTTAGCTCCTCCTTCACTTTCTCCAGCTGCTTCTGCAAAAGCCTGATGAGGGGAATGACCTGACTCAAGCTGACAGTGTCTGAACTGACTTCACGTGTGGCAAGTTCGAAGGGCTGGAGAACCTTGCACAACACGGAAATCATTCTCCACTGCGCTTGAGTCAGGTGCATACCCCCTCCTTTGCCTATGTCATAGGTGGATGTATAGGCTTGAATGGCCTTTTGCTACTCCTCCATCCTCTGAAGCATATAGAGGGTTGAGTTCCACCGCGTCACAACCTCTTGCTTCAGGTGATGGCGGGGCAGGTTCAAGAGTGTTTGCTTGCGCTCCAGTCTTCGGCACGCAGACGCTGAATGGCGAAAGTGGACAGAAATTTTTCGGGCCACCCAAAGCGTCTCCTGCACGCCCCTGTCGCTTTTCAGAAAATTCTGCACCACCAAGTTTATTGTGTGAGCAAAACATGGGACGTGCTGGAATTTGCCCAGATGTAATGCCCGCACAATATTGGTGGCGTTGTCAGATATCACAAATCCCCAGGAGAGTCTAAGTGGGGTAAGCCACTGGAAGATGATTTCCCTCAGTTTCTCTAAGAGGTTGTCGGTGGTGTGCCTCTTACTGAAACCGGTGATACACAGCGTAGCCTGCCTTGGAATGAGCTGGCGTTTCTGAGCTGCTGCTACTGGTGACGCTGTTGTTGTTGCTGCGTAAGGCGATACATCTACCCAGTGGGCTGTCACAGTCATATAGTCCTTAGTCTGCCCTGTTCCACTTGTCCACATGTCCGTGGTTAAGTGGACATTGGGTACAACCGCATTTTTCAGGACACCGAGGACACTTTTTCTGACGTTTCTGTACAGTCTCAGTATCGCCTGCCTAGTGAAGTGGAATCTAGACGGGATTTGGAACTGGGGACACACTATCTCCATCAGTTGTCTAAATCCCACTGTACTAATGGCGGATACCGGACGCACATCTAACACCAACATAGCAGCCAAGGCCTCAGTTATACGTTTTGCTTCAGGATAACTGCTGTCGTACTTCATCCTCCTCGCTAAGGACTATTGGAGGGTCAATTGTTTAGTAAAAGTAGTGGTGTTCCTACTTCCTCTCTGGGATGATGAACGACTCCCAGCAGCAACAGCAGCAGCGGCAGCAGTAGGCGTAGCAATGCAGGATCCTCCGGAGCAATGCAGGATCCTCCAGAGGAATCCCGGATAGGAGAGTCAGTCATGCCAGTGACATGGCCTGCAGCACTACTTCCGATCCTGGCTAAGGAGGAAATTGACGAGGAGGGAGTTGACGGTGTGGTTTGCAGGCGCTTGGATACAACAGGACAAAGGGATTTAGATGTCCCTGGACTGCTTACGGTCTTAGCCAAAGTTTCTGAACTTGACAGTAACTTTTTATGAACGCGCTGCAGGTGACGTATAAGGGAGGATGTTCCTAGGTGGTTAACGTCCCTACCCCTACTTATTCCACCTTTTCATATAGTACATATGGCAAGACAGTTGTTGTCCGGATTTGGATAGAAATATTTCCAGACCAAAGAGGTGGAATGTTTGGTCGTCTGCCCAGGCATGACCGTGATGGGCTTTTTCATCCCACGGACAACAACGGTCTCCCCCGGAGCCTGATTTAAACAAGCCACATCACCATCAGAATCCTCCTCGCCAACTTCCTCCTCAGCGCCAGCTTCAACAGTGACATCTTCAATTTGCATATCAGCAAGTGGACTGTGGGTGCTCCTTTCAGCACTTGCAGAGGGCGTGCAAATGGTGGAAAGAGCCACCTCTTCTCGTCCAGTGCTGGGAAGGTCAGGCATCGCAACCGCCACCACACTTGGACTCTCCTTGGGGATTTGTGATATCTTCTTAGAAAGCACAGTTCTTCGCTGTGCTTTTGCCAACTTAACTCGTTTGATTTTTTTAGCGGGATGAGGGCTTCCATCGTCATGTGAAGCTGAACCACTAGTCATGAACATAGGGATAGACCTTAGCCGTTCCTTGCCACTCCGTGTCGTAAATGGCATATTGGCAAGTTTACGTTTCTCCTCAGATGATTTAAATGTTTTTTTTAAGGTCATTTTCCAGAACTTTGTCATTTGGGATTGTATGTGCCCTCTACTATGACATTGGGCATCGGCCTTGGCAGACAACGTTGATGGCATGTTATCGTCTATGCCATGACTAGCGGCAGCAGCTTCAGCACTAGGAGGAAGTGGTTCTTGATCTTTCCCTATTTTATTTTTATCGGAGAAAGTTTGGTCCTCCATTTATGTTATATCGATTTGATATATACGTGCGGCTAAGGCGCACACAAACACAGAAAATAATTTTTTATTTTTGTTGGAGACTAGTGCACTTTGTGGGTTACACCACCCTTTAAGAAATGAGCCAGCCGGCCCTTTACTTATGGGACACAGGCGCACGCTTGGCGCTGCTCCTTTGTTGATGCACGTGCAGCCACAGTGCACACAATTCACAAACACAGAAAATATTTTTTTATTTTGTTTGGAGGGCCCTTTGGGGGTTACAGCACCCTTTAACAGACAAGCCAGCCGGCCCTTTACTTATGGGACACAGGCGCACGCTTGGCGCTGCTTCTTTGTTGATGCACGTGCAGCCACAGTGCACACAATTCACAAACACAGAAAATATTTTTTTATTTTGTTTGGAGTGCCCTTTGGGGGTTACAGCACCCTTTAATGGACAAGCCAGCCGGCCCTTTACTTATGGGACACAGACGCACGCTTGGCGCTACTTTGTTGATGCACATGCGGCTACTGCGCACACAATTCACGAACACAAAAAAATATATTTTTGAATTTTTTTTGGAGTGCACTTTGGGGGTTACAGCACCGTTTACCGGTCAAGCCAGCCGGCCCTTTACCTATGACACAGGCGCACGCTTTGCGCTACTATGTTGATGTACGTGCGGCTACTGCGCACAAAATTCACAAACACAGAAAAAATATTTATTTTTTTTGCACTTGGGGGGAGCACCCCTGATGGACAGAGCACCCCCTGGACAACACTACAGCACCCCTTTAGGACTGGAACACTGCACAGGACTTTGGAATGGATACAGGGCCTGATTCAGACCCACTCGCAAGCGGCTGTCCGCTCGCAAGTGGGTCGATGTTGTGCTCTGCGCATGCGCACGACGGCGGGAGCTCCGTCGTGCGCATGCGCCAGGCGCGACGAGCGAAGGACTTTCCTTCGCTCGTTGTGTCTGATCAAAGGGGGCGTGCTGTCGATGTTGATTGACAGCACGCCCCCTTTGGTGGGCGTGCCAGGGGCGTGCCTCCCTGATGGGGACGTTCCCACGGGAACGCCTCCCGTCAGAAGCCGGCCCACTGAGATCACTAGTGATGTCAGTGGGAGTGATTTTGGCTCTGATAGAGCCAAAATCACTCCGGGGCTTGCAGTTGAAAACCTCAACCGCAGGCTCCGGCTCGCAGTTTCGACCATCGCGGCCATCAAACTGCACGCTCGTATAGGCTGTGGGTGGTGACCCACAGCTATACGAGCGTCCAGGAGGACGCTCCATTTTTATGGAGGGCGGCCCTCATTCAGAGCGTGCGCTCTGCTCAGAGCGTACGGCTCTGAATGAGGGCCACAGTCCCTATGGACAACTGACTGCACAACACAGTCTAGCCAGGCCCTATGGACTTTGGACTGGAGCGGGTCGATTTTCCCCACTGCGCATGCGCACGACGGAGGGAGCTCCGTCGTGCGCATGCGCGAGACCCGGCGAGCGACGGGCTCACCATCGCTCCGGGTCTCGCACCAAAGGGGGCCGAAGGTCGATGTTGATTGACAGCACGCCCCCTTTGGTGGGCGTGCCTGCCAGACGGAGGCGTTCCCATGGGAACGCCTACCGTCTCAAGCCGGCCCCACTGACATCACTAGTGATGTCAGTGGGAGTGATTTTGGCTCAGAGCCAAAATCACTTCAGGGCTTGTGGCAGCGAGACCCTACCGCAGGGTCTCCGTCGCAAGCCCGATGGTCAAGACCATCGCGACCATCATCATCATGGACGCTCGCTATAGCTGTGGGTGGTAACCCACAGCTATGCGAGCATCCATGAGGATGCTCCAAAAAAAGGTAGGAGGGCCCTGATTCAGAGCGAGCGCTCTGGTCAGAGCGTTCAGCTCTGAATCAGGCCCACAGCCCCTAAGGACAACAGCAGCACAGCGCAGCACTACACTACACAGCCCAGCCAGCCCTAACTCCCACCCTCCCTCTTCACTGTCCACAGCCGAGTGAGAAAATGGCGCCGACACGGGTACCTTATATAGAATCCAAAACCCGCGAGACCCGGAAGGTGGGATGATGACGTTTTGCCTCGATTTCAGATCTGAGTCAGGCGGGAAAAGTCGAGCCTGACTCGGATCGGCATCGGATCGGGGGGGCTCGGGGAGGTTCGGATTTCAGAAATCCGAACCCGCTCACCCCTACTACTAACACAATTCACAAATAGAAATGTGAATGTTCCAGGAGATTGTAACGTAAGATACTTTATACATACTTGCCTACCCTCCCGATTCAGCCAGGAGCCTCCCGAAAATTGGGTGCCGCTCCCGGCCCCCCGTAAAAGTAGGCCTCTGACCCCCCCCCCTCTGTAATGCCTGTAATATCACGTCATTTTGGCCTCGCCCCCGCTCCGCCCACAAATGATAGTAAGTGTCCAGCCCCGCCCCCTTATGCTTGGCCCTTCCCCCTGCCATGCCAATCTGGCTGCTCCCTCCCAGAAGGGGCAGCCAGAATGTCGGCATCCATGAGTTTATAAAATTGGGGTCTTGGGGAGACTTTTTCCTGCACACAGCATGTATTCCTGCCAATAAGCTCACTGAAGAACCAAGTAGTCATTTTCTCTTCAGTTTGAGATGATTGATAACAGAGAAAAAAATGACTTACACTCAGTGGCTCAGCAAATGTAAGTACAATGTGAAATAACTAATATCACAAGTTCTGTCAAGGAATGGAAACTTTTACTTACAATTTTGAATTGTATTATTTGCTTCTTTATGCAAGACAACTTCTTTCTATGTTTAATGATCCAGGAACTTTTCTATTGGTATTACTGATTTTACACCATCTTAATCTATTTAATAATTATAATTCCACTTAGGTTGCATGATAACGTTTCCTTCTCCGATGCCCCTCACGAAATTCAGAAATGATTGCTTGAAAATGTAGTTATTTTATTTGATGTGGGGGCTGAAATTCAGCCTTAATACACAGAAGTCTTTGCCTAACTGAGAGCTGAAGATTAATTTCCTGCTTTGTGAGATGTCAGTTACGCCAGTGATGGAACAGATAGAGCCTTTTATCTTTATGAATAGGCTGTTGTCATACTTATTATTATTTTTTTTTAATCTTTTTTTCTTTCCTGGTTGGCCCAGCGTGGAGGCTTAGTATCACATTTCAGCCCGTGGAGCCATAACACTGCATCAGCATTTCAGTCTCTTATTAAAGTTACATTCTATCCATCTGAGCCATTTATTGCACCCAAGCCAAAGCAATATCATGCATGACCACTCTATTCTACAACTGTTGAAGCTAAGGCAAGGGCATTCGTTTTAAACTAATGAACTAGAAATTTATGTAAGTGCACAGTCTGAACAAAATAAGGCCAATCCCCAATCCATCCAATCCCTGTCCTGAACCAGCAACCCATGCCTACAGTTGCTGAACTCCATAATACTGTTTGGCAAGTGTTTCCCCTTTCAGGGCATATTGGCATGTATACAGGGCCGATGCAAGGTTTCTTGGCACCCTAGGCATTTCTTCAGCCTTACGCCCCCCCCCCCCCTGCCCCCACCCTTGATAGCTACACAAGCCCTTATACAGTGCCCCCAGTAGTGGTCCCCCCTATGCAGTGCCCCTTATACAGTGCCCCCAGTAGTGGTCCCCCGTATGCAGTGTCCCCAGTAGTGGTCCCCCGTATGCAGTGCCCCCAGTACTGGTCCCCCCTATGCAGTGCCCCTTATACAGTGCCCTCAGTAGTGCCCCTTATACAATGCCCCCAGTAGTAGTCCCCCACCTATACAGTGCCCCTTATATAGTGACCCCAGTAGTAACCCTCCCTATGCAGTGCCCCCAGTAGTGGTCCCCCCGATGCAATGCTCCCAGTAGTAGTCTCCCCCCCAGCAGTGCCCCAGTAGTAATCTCCCCAGTAGCAGCCATCCCTATGCAGTGCCCCCAGTAGTGGTCCCACCAGTGCAGTGGCTATAGTAGCAGTGCCCCTAGTAGTAGCCCCCCACCAGTAATTCCCCCCCTATGTAGTGCCCCCAGTAGTAGTCCTCCCAGCAGTGCCCCCAGTAGAAGTCCCCCCCAATAGTACCCCTAGTAGTAATCCCCCTCTATGCAGTGCCCCTAGTAGTCCCCTCAGCAGTGCCCCTAGTAGTACCCCCATCAGTGCCCCTAGTAGTGCCCCCAACAGTGCCCCTAGTAGTTCCCCACAACATTGCCCCTTATACAATGCCCCCAGTAGTAGTCCCCCACCTATACAGTGCCCCTTATATAGTGACCCCAGTAGTAACCCTCCCTATGCAGTGCCCCCAGTAGTGGTCCCCCCGATGCAATGCTCCCAGTAGTAGTCTCCCCCCCAGCAGTGCCCCAATAGTAATCTCCCCAGTAGCAGCCATCCCTATGCAGTGCCCCCAGTAGTGGTCCCACCAGTGCAGTGGCTACAGTAGCAGTGCCCCTAGTAGTAGCCCCCCACCAGTAATTCCCCCCCTATGTAGTGCCCCCAGTAGTAGTCCTCCCAGCAGTGCCCCCAGTAGAAGTCCCCCCCAATAGTACCCCTAGTAGTAATCCCCCTCTATGCAGTGCCCCTAGTAGTCCCCTCAGCAGTGCCCCTAGTAGTACCCCCATCAGTGCCCCTAGTAGTGCCCCCAACAGTGCCCCTAGTAGTTCCCCCAACAGTGCCCCTAGTAGTACCCCCCGCAGTGCCCCTAGTAGTACCCCCGCAGTGCCCCTAGTAGTTCCCCCAACAGTGCCCCTAGTAGTACTCCCATCAGTGCCCCTAGTACCCCCACAGAGCCCCCCCTCCCCCCCGCCAGATACACACACACATGAAAAAAAAAAAAACACCCTCCACTTATCTTAATCCCCGCTCCGGCATGCTCCTCCATCCGGCCTCCTCCCGGGCCGGCCCGTTCTGCATGATGGGAGAGACGTCATGACGTCTCTCCCATCAGCCACTGCGGGAGCCGGAAGCCCGGCTCCGGCAGTGGGCGCAGCAGGCGATGAGAGTCTGTCTGACTCTCATCGGCTGCTAAAACAAACACACAGCTGCCGGCGCCGGCAGCTGTGTGTTTGTTCCTAGTAGTGTAGTGCGGACGGCGCTTATGTGCTAACCACACTACCACCCTGCAGTGGCCAGCGCTCTTATGCCTAAGTTTGCCTAGTGGTAGCGCCGGCCCTGCATGTATAGAATGCATCATGTATGCAATATGTAGCAAGCTGCTCTTAAAATGTCCGCTAAACAGGAATGTATTACAATGTTGTAAAGATTAGTACATGCAAACAAGTACAGTATACATAATAAACAGGGCCGGCTCTAGGGTTGTTCGACCAGTGCGGTCGAACAGGGGCGCCACCCATAGAGGGCGCACCCCTCCCCAACATCCCAATTTCAGCGGGACAGTACTGTCCCGCTGTTCCACCCGTGGGCCGAAGTGGCCTGTGGGTGGTGAAATCAGGAGGTTGGGGACCCCCACCACTCCAGCTGTGCCGGACCCCGGAGTCTGAATGGATGCTGCTAGTGAGGCTCCCCCCAGCCTGACGTTATTTGGAGGTGTGCCATGCAGTCACGCCTCCAAATAACATCACATAGGGCGTGATCTATGGTAATTAGGCCACACCCCTATTTTTGGTCGCACGCAGCGATGTGAGGGCGCACTTTGAAGAGCTGGAACAGGGTGCTCCGAACCCTGGAACCAGCCCTGATAATACATATTGTGTATGGGATGTAGTCAGCATGCCTCCTCACGGCATGCCGACGGACTATGGACCTCATTCAGAGTCGGTCGTTGCGGCCGCACGGTCGTAAGGGAAAAGGTGCCGGATATTGCAAATGCACTCGCAAAATGCGTCCTTAAGATCGGATCGTTAGCTGGCCGACCAAGGGGAGGGTGCGGCCGTAAGACAAAATATATATGCCCCCTTCTCGTACGCATTACACATCATCTCCGGCCATATAAGGATTAATCGAGACCATCGGTAACCATCGAAACTGGTCGTAGAGCTTAAGGTTGACCATAACCTCTCTTAAGCACTACGATCAGGTCAGTGTACAAACCACCCATGTCACGTGTGCCATGACACTAGTTTGTTAATTATGCACTCCAATAAAACGCCGTTCGCATAATTAGGCACGTCTGCGTTCGGATCTCCACTCCCCCGTTTTCAAGCACCTTCCCCTGTTACCACCCACAAACGCCTCATTCTGTCACTCAAACTACCGACCTGGCTGTGTTCAAGGAGAGAGAAATTTCTGATCGTAGCAGCTAGTTTGCGCACGCGCATTGCGAATTTTACGCATGCGCAGTTTAGCGAACATCGGTGGCATACGACCGTGCAGCCGCAACGACCGACTATGAATGAGGTCCTATATCCCGGCGCCGGAATCCTGACAGCAGTTGGAATCCCGGCTCCAGTATACCGACCGTCGGCATGCATCGGGAGGTTAGGTTTAGAGGTTAGGCACTAGGGGGAGGGTTATAGTTAGGCACTAAGGGGGCAGAGTTAGGGTTAGGCACTAAGGGCGGAGAGTTAGGGTTAGGCACCAGGGAGGGGGAGGTTAGGTTCAGGCACTTGGGGGGAGGTTAGGGTTAGGCACCAAAGAGGGTGGGTTAGGGAGAGGGTGAGGGTTAACATACCAACCAACAAGTGTCGGTATGTTAACTGTCGGGATCCCGACATCGGGATTCTGACCGCTGGGATCCCAGCTGTCAGCATTACATACTCATCCGATTGTGTACTGCACAGTGCACCAACACCATGAGTCTTTAAAAAACATCACCATTTATTACACCACAACAGAAAAGAATGCGCTATGATAAATGAACAGCACATAATCTGCAAGAAGTGCAGGTCATTGAACAACAACAAAATGAGTATGATTTCTGTAAAATTTTATACCAACAGTTTAAATGGTTTAGCGAAGCAAGATTCGCGCATTTACTATGTCCAAGCTATTAATGGTCAACATTCCCTAATAGCAAAACTGTGGCAGGGCATGCTGGGATGTGTAGTTCCACAACAGCTGGGGGGCCGCATGTTCAGTACCCCTTCAGTGCTAGATTACTTCTGCTCTTAGACCATAAAGGAGAGGAGGCAGCTTTAATGGTTTCAAACACTTTGACAAAAAGGCGAGGGGTAGAGTTTGTCATGTTAATTTGGGGTATGCAAATTTCTGGTATCTGGTCACATTGTCGACAATTACCATATCAATATTCATAATTTCTACACCACAATGTTATCACTAGAATGTTGACATGGTTCAACATTTCGACAGCCTCAGAATGTTGTAATTTGAAATGTGAAATGAGAGGTCGGTGCATCAAGGTGTGTGTGTGTGGTGTGGGTGCGTTACGCCGCGATCACATCATCGTGGCCCTGCCCCCCGCTTTATAATGCTGATATTACCGGCATTGTAAAGCATTGGGTGGAACTATGATGACGCGATTTAGGGCCCACCCCCTTTCAAGTGCTGGACCTTGTTTTTCGGGAGGCTCCCTGCAGTCCCAGGAGAGAAGGCAAGTATGGGTGAATGTTGACATGGTCACTGCCAACCTGCTAAACAGGTTGAAATGCTGCATGTTGACATTTAGGCCATGTTGACATTCTCATGTCAACCTTATGCCTGTCGACATGATAACTGTCGCCTTAACATACCGCACCCAAATTCCTTGACCTTTATTGCTCCACGGCAAAGCATTTATATTTCTATATTGCAAAATGCTTTTCTTATTGTCAGATTTGTTTCTATATTTGTGTCTAGTGAGGGGAAAATGGTGTCTTATTATGACAGCAAGCATATACAAAAAAGCACACCTATCATCTATCAGTACTTTAGGTAGTACAGTCCTGATTTGACAGCTCTGTGCCATTCGTGGCAGCATTGTCCTATTGGGCTAGAATATTAGCGGGTATCACCTGTATAGTAGAGCAGCAGTGAACAGGTATGCACAGCATTCTGCAGGTGCTTTTACTGGTCGGGAACAGGACAGGATGGGGAGCATTCAAACACATCAGCAGTGTAGGACCCATGTTGCGTGATGCCATTCTATTTGCATATAATCATATTAACAGAACACTGAAGTCATACAAAGGCACAATGTAGTTTGCTTCATACATAGCATGTTCAAACCTTTATCTGAAGCAGTGTACAAACCCACATTTAATAGTAGAAAGTGATGTGAGAAAAGCTCCTGACTACAGCAAAGGGGAGTGGTGTGATATCACACATTCATTACTCACAGCGTTATTCAATACAGACTACATTTTGGGTGTTGAGACCGGGTGATATGGGACCAAAAGATGAACTGCACAGTGATTATCAGTGCTACCTCATAATGCTGACATCATACAGTAGGTGAACTAGTAGGGCTTCGCTGCACAAGTGCCATCCCCACACATGCTTAGAAGAGCAGAATAAGAGCATAATATAAATGGAGTTTTTATGTTCTCCCCATGTTAACAGGAGTTTCTTCAGGTGCTCCAGTTTATGTATTAATTGGCTTTGGAAGTAAGTGCCTATTGTGTGGGTATTTGTGTCTGAGAAAATTTAGATTATAAGCTCCACTTGCTCAGGAAATAATGTGTACACGCTGTGTAATATGTAGGCGCTATATAAAAGTTATAAGAACTGTCCTTACAAAAGAGGGTCAATTTAGTGACATGTACATGTGTCCACACAAATTTTCACTAGGCAGATTAGACATCAGCATATTACATTTTACAGCTTCTAAGGACATTTCAGTTACATATATGTTAAGTGCATTGGGCCTGATTCATATTTGGGAATAGAGTTTGATAGAGCAAGTAACTGTGTACCTGGACCATACATACTGACACTCCAAAACTCCTCTCCGGGAGCAGCCTGACGGAAGACGAAATTAGGCCCCGACCCTTCATGGGAAAAGGCTGCAATTCACAGGTCCGTGAGTAGGGGGCAAGACTAAATGACATGGGGGGAGGGATGCGGGAGATCTGCCTACTCCTCCAGGGGTGAGGGAGGCTACCCGAATAATCTGGACCCTCCCACAACTACCAGGAGAGTAGGAAAGTCTGAACAAATGGTTTGGACAAACCATGTTACAATGCAAGGGGTGGAAATACATAAAAATGTTTTGTTCATGCAGGGTAAATACTGGCTGCTTTTGCATGTAGCCCACAGCTGGACAGATTTATTTTTACACTGTAGTTTAGATGTCAGTTTGGATACACCCCTCCCAAATCTAAATCTCTCTGCACATATTACATCTGCCCCACCTGCAGTGCAGCATGGTTTTACCAAGCTGCACAGTTACTTTCTCTTTATTACTCTATTCCCGGCTCTGAATCATGCTCAATGTTTATTATAGCCATAGCATTCTGCGCCTGATTTAGAAGTAAACGTGTGATTGGCTGCAACTTTTGGTGGTCACCCATCTGCAACGTTATGTTTATGTAAATAAACCCACAAAGTCCTTCCCTGGTGCAAGTACTGATACCGCCTGGTACCCTATGGCAGGCGCAGACTTTCCATCTGAGTATGGCCTCCAAAGTGAACGATTGAGCGTCTGTGTATACAAACACTTCAGCAACATGCCTGTGCCACTCCGACACTCTCATAACATGCCCTATCTCCGTGCATCTGCTGAGCCACCTCCCTGCTACCACCCAGCACTTTTCTAATACATTTCTAAAACCGTGTATCTCAATTGCACTAGAGTTTTTGTGTGTACACTCTGCGCATTAATTTTTAGGGATTTTCGGGTACGCGCAGTACCAAGAACATCTGCATTTCGTGAATCAGGCCCTATGTTTCCTATTTACCTGAATGGTATTGCCTTTCATCCACATTTGGAATATGTTTGTAAATTGGCTTTTATATTCAAATTATGTAATATATTTTTCTCTAGATAGTTACTGTTGTGTAGCATGGAGATTTTGGTAGCTACTTTGTTGAGGGTTAAACAAAACATTGCTCTGTGGCTCGCGACAATCAGATTGAGGGCTGAATAGTGGCGCCCGTCATTATTATTTTACTCTGTGGTCTCTTCTTTATAATTTGAGTTTTGGTTTTGAAATGACCAGGATGCTCTGAAGCATTCTCATCTGGTCGGACCAAAAATATGACACTTCCAAGGTGGTCCGAGACTAGAGGCTGCTATTATAAACAGGATTCTCATTGTTTGCTTGTTTTAAGATGAGGTCTGTCTCAAGTCTTGTTGTGAGCTGCAACCTGCCTGTGTTAGACAACTCCTGCTGACTTGTCGGTTTGTGTAGTTTCTCATCTTTCACAAAGCTGTGTTAACTGGAGACATTCCATTCTCACAGGCGGCCCTTCTGTGCTTCATACTATAGGCCTGTCTCACTTTATGGCTGTACTAACTGTCTAATATTCCTGGTATTCAGTGTTGACCAACGGCACAGTAAAATGACTATCTTTCTGCAAGTTACACGCAATTTTTACCAGCTATTCTTATTTTCAAGGCCTTCATATGCATATAGTGTAATACTATTATATTCAACAAACATGATATGGAACTTGTAGTGCTCCAAGATCCACCACAGAGGCAGCATCAAATGTACCCTGCATAGGTACATGTTGCCAATTAAGTAGAATATGTCCCTACAAGAAAATAACACATTCTTTTTATTCCCTAATATTTCTCCGTCAGACCCTGGTGGTAACAAATCAGTAAACTAGTGTTACCAGGGAATACACCAATGGATCCATTGGCCGGGCTAACACTGCAGGCAGCCATATTGTATACTGGATCTGTCATAAGAATGTAGCTTAGATCCACTAAGAGCTAGTGTTATCACTAAAGCTGGGTACACACGTAAAGCTTTTCTGTCCAACCATCCAACTAGTTGATTGTTATTTGCTATCATACCAGATTTTCATTCCAACCAATCATCAATTTGCTCCCAAACGCCGGAAAATGGAAAAAACTGTTGTTTGAACAAATTGTTTAGATGAAACATTTAACAAACTTGACTGAACGTCCATTTTCATCTGTTTTCTGGCATTTAGGAGCAGATTGCTGATTGTCATTTGCTTTCATACGTTAACAGATTTTCATTCCAACCAATCAACTAGTTGGATGGCTGGACAAAAAATCTTTACGTGTGTACCCAGCCTAAAGCTGGCCATACACGCTACAATTATCGGGGCGATCCGCCCGATATCCGCGGATTGCCCCGATAATTGTAGCGTGTGTGCAGGTAACCGAGTGTTAAATATTGCTCAGTCAGGCATGCCGGATTGTCCAGCATGCCCGTCCGATGCGATATTTATGGGGTAAACTGTTGGTCGCATCGGGCAGTGTACGCCCAGCCGCGGCCGACAGACAGACATTTTCTGTGTTCCTTCCCATGGAAGGAACAGGGAAATGTCTCCTCCCCCAGGGGCAGAGCACAGATGTCGGGGCTAATACACTGTGAGATATCTCACAGTGTATGCCGCGGACATCTGCAGCTGGCATGCTACCAGATAAAATGTCTGTCGGTCTGACAGACATTTTATCTGGACGTGTATGCCCAGCTTTAGGCATGAAGTGCAAGAAAAAGGCCATTGCCCTCTTCTATGAGAAAGCACTGGATCTTCTGTGAATAGGTGGTTTAAGCACTGAAATAATGTCTAACTCAGTGGTTCCCAAACTGTGCGCCGCGGCTCCCTGGGGTGCCGCGGCACTTCCACTGGGGTGCCGAAGCCGCAGGCTGCCCATACAAGCTATAGACATTGAAGGATCAGTTTTTAAAACTGACCGGGTCCTGCAGGACGCGTTGTGAATCATTGAGTTCCTGTGTGTGCTGCAGCAGCCAATATAATTCATCAGCGTCTCCACAACCAATCAACTGCGGCAAGCATCTCCTTATACAATCAATGCCCGAGCCTACCGACGCCTCCCAGCTTTTGACGGCTGCTTGTATATTACCATGTTTGCGGGCCCCCTGTGCTGCCTCTCTCCGGTGAGCCAGCTCTGCGAGGAGACCTCAGCCTGTGTGAACAATGGCTGCTTCTACTCGTCCCTGCAGTCTGCCAACACTTCTCCCGGCCTACCCTATGCTGCAGCGCTGGTGATTACTACTAAAGGTAAGTAAGGGGGCTGCAGTGGAAACTATAGGTGGGATAGCTATGAGAGATAACTAATATAGGGAGGGGGGTGAATAGGGAACTATGGGGGGGGGCTGCAATGAGAGACATGGAGGAGGAGTCTGCAAAGGGAGACAGGAGACACATGCAGGGGGCTGCAAAGGGAGACACATTGAGGGAGCTTGCAAAGGGAGAAAAGGAGACATGCAGGGGGCTGCAAAGGAAATCACATGGAGAGGGCTTGCAAAGGGAGACACATGGAAAGGGCTTGCAAAGGGAGACACTTGGAGAGGGCTTGCAAAGGGAGACACATGGAGAGGGCTTGCAAAGGGAGACACATGGAGAGGGCTTGCAAAGGGAGACACATGGAGGGGCTTGCAAAGGGAGACACATGGAGGGGCTTGCAAAGGGAGACACATGGAGGGGTTGCAAAGGGAGACACATGGAGAGGGCTTGCAAAGGGAGACACGTGGAGAGGGCTTGCAAAGGGAGACTGGAGACACATAGAGAGGACTTGCAAAGGGAGACTGGAGACACATGGAGGGGCTGCAAAGGAGAGAAACAGGAGTCTGCAATGAGAGACATGGAGAGGGGCAATGGGAGAGAGATGGAGAGGGGCAATGGGAGAGAGACAAAGGTGGCAATACAAACAAACAAGTTGATAAATATTTCTTGACATAAATACTTATTACGTAATTTTGACCCAACTACTTGGGTCAAAAAGTGAACGCTCTGTAATTATTTTGGCTTAGGGGTGTCTTGAAAAAATCATGAAGACCCTAAGGGTGCCTTGTACTGAAAAAGTTTGGGAACCACTAGTCTAACTGGACTCCAGCGTCAGCTCAAAATGGAAATCGGCATGCACGAGCGCAATACCTATGCGTCCACTGCTAAGTGACTATTAGATGATACAAAAGGAATACATGGGAGGTATATGTGTGTATAGCACCCATGCTAGAAAAACTAAGACAGCCACTTCCATTGCCAGACAGTACATGACACCACAACCCCTCATTAAATGGCATCTTCCGCAATTAAAGTGCAATATATAGGCAGATATCTCAGCAATATGTTGTTCTTTAATTTGCAGTGAACATAGCATGATATCTTGATTTAAGCGACTTTGAATGAGGCTTGATAGTAGGTGCCAGAGAGATGGGTCACTCCATTTCCGAAATCAACACTAAATTTGGATTTTCACGTGCAACAATTTAAAGGATGTACAGCGAATACACACAAGTGAAGACATCCAACTCAGTTGGTGATTGAAAAACTCTGGACGATCATGGACAGCGCTGGCTGGCACGTATTATAACATCTGACCAGCGTCAGGCATAAAGGCAGATATCAACATTTAATGCTGGGGCCACAAGTAACATCAGCATTTGAACTGCAACATTTCTGTTCTCCTATGGGGTACTGGAGCTGACGGGACACTCGGGACACACTGCTGACCCCACTGCACAAGGCTCTGCACATTGCCTGGGCTCATGAACACCTCCACTTGATGCAAGATTACTGGAAATAAGTAGTCCGGTCCAGAGGTTCGAGCTTCCAGCTGTTTGGGCAATGTATGATTGCGCATGTGGAGAAAAACCCCACAAGGCCAACAAGGGACAGTCCAGGGTGGCGGTGGCTCTGGTGTGGGGTGTTCTCAGATAGCATGCATTAGGACCCCTGATACATCTATAGACATCACTGACTGCCAGATGCTACATAACCATCCTTGTGGATAATTTGCACCTGTTCATGGCATGGCGGTGTCACAACCGGGCACTAGGGACACCTCTGTTAAGGCTAAACACCGGGGATGTTAGAGCAGTAACTGACGGGAGAGACAGTGAAAATGTCTTCCTATTGCGGCCAAACCCAGGTTTGGCTAGACCTGCCCAGAGGTGTGGAGTCTAACCCACTTGGTGGTCTTCACCAGTGACCCCTATTGGGATATGGGTTTCGCCGCACCAAGTGAGCAGGTCGTGGCCCTCTGGACAGGTACCTGGGAGTGGCAGAATACAGAATTTTAATACTAGAAAATAGCTCTGAGAATTATTGAAAAATGTAATAACACTGGAAGTTACTGAAAGCTGTGGTAACAATGGAGATTACTAGCAATGAGACAAACTGGGGATTAGTAGAAAATGGAATGGCACTGGGAAACACTGGTAATGGAGTGGTACTGGAAATGCTGGAAATGAACCAGATGCAGGCTTGCACTGGGAGACACAGGAGATCCTGAGACTGACTTGCTGTAAGGAACATTTGCTCTGAGAAACAAAGGGGATGCAGACACAGGGTTGCACTGAGAATTGATAGAGATCCAATCACAGGCTTGCTCTGTAACTATGTGAGAGGGGAACATATAACTCAGGAAAATCAGCATGAGAAGGGAAACTCTGGATACTGGTAATCAGCCTAACAGCTCAAACATGTAACACAGGGAGAGAGCTGGAAATGTAACTCAGGAAAATCAGCATGAGAAGGGAAACTCAGAATACTGGTAATTAGGTTAACAGCTGAAACATGTAACACAGGGAGAGAGCTGGACAGCACACCTGAATTCATCATGAGAGCAAATACATTTAACACAGGGATTCGGCAAGAAAAGCTGAACTGCACACTGGAGAGAGAATCACTGGAATTCATTGGAAGTTGAAAACAACAGAGAGCCTGGAGTGAAGTAAAAGTACTCAGTCACTGGAACACTGAAGACTTGAAGTAAATGAGGAAATGAAGTTGATCAGACAGCTTCCTGTTCCTGGAGCCAGACCTAAATACCCCTAGGCAGTTGGTCATTGGATCAGCTGAGTGACCACAGGACTACCATTGGAAGAGACTAGTCAGGTGATATGGACCACCATGGCTGCGCCCATGCCCGCCACCACGGGAACCAGGACGCACGCACGGAAGCAATAGCAGACCCCGGGGAAAATACTCAGTCACCACTCCCCTCCACTGCCAGCGACTGAACACCTAAGCCCAAGGATGCCGGCGCAGAGGTGAGTAGCAGTCGATCCCAGGCCGCATCCTGACAGGCGGAAGTGGACTCTCTCAGCACATCGATACGCCACCATACAGGTTCGTAGCTAGGGGCGGATTGGGATGGAAAACCAGCCTCTGGAATCAGCCCTAATGGGGGCGGTTCTGTTGAAGGGGTGGGTCTGTTGAGGGGGTGGGGTCTGTGGAGGAGGGCAGGATACTCCCTTCTCTTAGGGCCTGGAGGGGCTTTTGCAAGCCACTGAGGGGAGCAGGGTCAGCAACAGAAATCTTGGTGAATGAAACACTCTTTTTGGGAACCTGCATCCCTCTGCACTAGTCAGTTTGTAAGTCTTTTTGCTTACCTATATGGCGGTTTCCCTGCAATGGGGAACCTATGAAGAATTTGAGCCTCACTGGGCGGCGTCTTCAGCTGGTATTCACTATTCATGTAGATCACACTGTCTGGAAGATGCTTGTTTACATAGAAATATAACCAATGTCATCATCATAACCAGATAATGTATAGTAACAGAAGTTTTTGTGCAGGGCAAAATGTGAATTTCCTTGATCAAACAATTTCTGTGTCTTTCCATCCTCAGGCCCCCTTGTGGTTCTCCAGGCTCTCTGTGTCTCTCCATCTCCAAGCCTCCATGTCTTTCTCCAGGACCCCCTCTGTCTCATCATACCCAGACCCACCTGTAGCTCTCAGCCTCATTCCCCCAGCCCCAGTGTGTGTCTCAACCCCATTCCCTCAGACCCAGTGTGTGTCTCAACCCCATTCCCCAGCCTCAGTGTGTGTCCTTCTCATTTTCCCCAGCCACAGTATGTCTCAACCCCATTCCCCAGCCCGTGCGAGTCAGCCTCATTCCCCCCAGCTCCAGTGTATGTCAACCTCATTCCCCCCAGCATGTGTCTCAACCCCATTCCCCAGCTCCAGTGTGCCTCAGCCTCAGTGTGTCTCAGCCCCATTCCCCCCAGCCCCAGTGTGTGTCAACCTCATTCCCCCCAGCATGTCTCAACCCCATTCCCCAGCCCCCAGTGTGTGCCTCAGCCTCAGTGTGTCTCAGCCCCATTCCCCCCAGCCCGTCTGTGTCTCAGCCCCAGTGTGTGTCAGCCTCATTCCCCCCAGCCCCAGTGTATCTCAACCCCTGTGTACCTTAGCCCCAATGTGTGTTAACCTCATTCCCACCAGCCCATGAGCCCCAGTGGCGTAAATTCATCCCAGGTGCCCAGAGGAAAGTTATAATTTGGTGCCCCCCTCCCCAAAAAAAGGAATATAAATATGGTGCATATCTATCTATTTATCTACATATGACAGGAAGAGGTGCCATGTATTGAGGGCGGCCGTGACGGTACACTCCAGGTACATATTTACAGCCCTAAGAGGGGTGAATATATTGTGGGCAATTAGAGGTGCCCCTTCAGTGCTGGCACCCGGCGTCTTCATTGTCTCCCATAGTTCTGCCCCTGCCGAGCCCCAATGTGTGTCAATCTCATTTCCACCAGCCCATGTATCTCAGCAGCCCGTGTGCCCTAGGCCCAATGTGTGTCAGCTTCATTCCTACCAGCCCGTGTGCCCCAGCCTCAATGAGTGTCAGCCTCATTCCCTCCAGCTCCTCGTTGTCTCAGCCCGTGTGCCCCAGCCCCAATGTGTGCCAACCTCATTCCCACCAGCCCGTGATTGTCTCAACCTTGCCCGACCCATCCCCCCCATGCAGCCACAGCCACTTGCTTGCAGATCTTGTTTGTCTGCCTGCTGCTTGTCTCTCTAGGCCGCAGCGTCACTGTGCAGGATGCTGTCCTGGAGGTGGGGAGTCGGGCCAGGCTGCAGCGGGGCTGGACGGAGGCGGAGCCGTCAGTGGTGACTGACAGGCTCTGCAAAGGCTGGTGCGTCAGCCTTTTTTATTTTCATTATCAGCTTTTGCGCATCTGAAGTTTTAGAGCTTCCCGGTCGGAGCTGAGCTCTGATTGCTGCAGCGGGGGTGGGTAAGTGTTGGGTGGTCGCCAGCCACTGAGGGGACCGGCCCAGGGGGAACCGGCCCGATCTGCCCCGGCCCGTAGCCACCAGAATATGGCTGGAGAGCATTTCTCTGAGTTTGGCATCATGAGTTGGCCCCTTTGTTTGCCAGACTTGAACCCAATAGAACACATGTAGAATGTAGTTCAGTGTGCCATCAATGGCAGGGTTCCGACACTGGCAAATATTAGGGAATTGTGGACCATTATTCAGGAGTCATGGTGTACACTATCTACTCAGTACTTCTGAGAACTCGTGGAGTCCATGCCCCCATCATGTTGTTGCTGCAATCCGATAGAAAAGAGGTCATACAAGTTACTAAACAGGTATCTCAGTTTTTCTGATGGATAAGTGTATAAGATTCCAACAGGTGCAATTAGTCAGGATTGTTTTGAGACAGATGCCACTGATTCGGAGCAGTAATGCACCAATGAGAAATGGTGTTTGCTATTTAAAAATGGGTACATGAGATTGTTCCTCTCAATTTCTATAATACAGAACCTTTATTTTATTGGATAAAATGCCTTTAAATATGTACAATTACTATTTTTATTAAACTGTTTATTTCAGGATTTTATAACTATTATGATGCCATATTGTTTTTGATGTTAAATCCTATAAATCTAATAAAAGATTTAAAATAAAAAAAGGGGTCCATGTGGAGTATTATTCACTCTTTGATAAAGCCCCCATGGTGTGGAGCGAAACCAGTTAGAGGACAACTTTGGACCCACTTGGGATACTTCTAACACCTACCTGCAGTATTTGAAAGAATTCAGAGATGTGAGAAGGAAATTATCTGGACATTTGCGGTGCAGGGGTTGAGACTGGGATTGAGATACGGCTGGAAGGAATTATACCCATGCAAGGTTAGCCACCGTACACTATATCTCTCCTAAGGAGGTTGTGTCTCCCCCCCGCCCACTCCGTCTCAGCTACATAGCCCCACCGTGGAATCTTTCCGGGGCACTCTGCAAGGGATCGGTAACATTCAAATGCTGGTATGGAGTTCTATGGAGCTTATTACAATCTTTGTTAAGTAAAAGTGTGACTGTGAGCTGTAACTTGGATATTGCTTATTATCACAACTACTGCAGATGTGGATTATTTGAAACTATCCCCCCCCCCTTTTTTTTGTTCTTACAATTTTTGGACTATGGAAAATCTTTTTGGATGGTTTATGATCCACCTCCTTGAACCAATCCTATTTAGACATAGTGCTGGTATTTGAGCTAAATGTTTTTATTAATATAAAATTTGCAACATTGCTTTCTCTATATATTTATGTATGTATTATAGGTTGTTATTGTGATTTTATTTGACCGGTCAATGAATTATAATTTATTTTATTAGTTATTAAAACAGTTTATAGCCAATTTGTGAAGTGTATGAATCATTTCATGTCGCTCCTCTCTCTCTCTATATATATATATTATCAAGCGCAGAGGTCTATTTCTACATTTTGTGTTATACCTGTTTAGAAGGATATTTTATGTGCAACCAAATGCACATTTTTTTCCTCTTAGCTGCTGGGTTTGACAGTTCAATTGATATTATTATCATTAAATTGACTTATCAGTGCTGGGCTTCCTTATTTCTTTTAAAATAATAGTTGTAGGACTGAAGTCGGTAGTGGAACAAAAAAGATGCCAGCAAATTGTTTTTGGCCAACACGTGCATGGCCACTAGTAGTTTGGACAATGGGGAGTCGTATGCATCCATGGCCACTTTTCTGTTCGGGTCACGGCCTGCTTACTTCCTTATGCTAATTCGAGAATCTGCTTGTGTATACTTCTGTGCATCTGCATGTGGAAGCCTATCACGCCCCCTGTTTTTACGTCCACGCTTAAACTGCCATCATTAGTATCTGGACTTGCGGCCACCCCACACTGGAAGCCGGCACGACCTGCAGAAGACACTCCCAGGAGACAGATGAGTTCTGTGCGTCCATATGGTCACCACCCAGAAACTCTCAGTGCACAGATAGGCAGACGGATCAAGCCAAATGCATATACCTAATACACAGAGGCCAATTTTTATCTTTGCTGCATGTGCAGTATGCTGAAATCTGTGAGATTGGTGTGAATCAGGCCCAATGACAGATTTTCACAACCTTTTTCCTTAATTGTCTACCACCCTATAATTCAACATTTTGACCTCCTGGTTTCTGTTAATACAAAATATCTCTATCATATGTATATGTAAACCTAACTGTAGTTGTCTGTTCTCATATTTACACATGACTGAATTGGCCTGAGCACAGCTAATGAATTACTGTAAAAGCCCATTTTCTTTACTTCACTTAACAGAGTAGAACTGAAACAAAACAGAGTTTTCCTGTATGAAATGGCTGAGGCTGACTTCTAGGCACAGTGGGCCTGATTCAGAGCCGCTCGTTCGCTCCGAGCGATGTTCGCACAACTGCACATGCGTATGGGTTGTAATACGCATGCGCGAACCAGTCATTGCAGTAGGAAATTGTGTGCTCGCAAAATAGCGAATGCCTGCTAATTTGAGTGACAGAATGAGGTGCTTGAAAACGGGGAGTGGAGATCCAAACGCAGGCGTGCCAAACGGTCAAAACGGGTGTTTTAAGGGTGTGCATAATTAACAAAGCAGCGTCATCGACCACGTCACTTGGTTGTCTTTTAGCCTGAACTGCTCGCATGATTGCGGTAGGAAAATCCAACCACAAGCACTGCGAGCAGTTCAGACGCCTTTCGATGTACTCGATTAATCTAATAAATAGCGGAGATGACGTAGTATGCGAGCGGCCAGGGGGCGTTTTTAAAAAATAGCGAGCGCATGTTTCATTCGCTCGTTCAGACATAGAGGCGTCAACAGACCGCAAAGAGCGAGCGCTCTATTTAAATATCTGGCCCCTTTTTCTGAACGAGCGAGCACAAATAGCGTCCGGCTCTGAATCAGGCCCAGTATATCTAAATGTTTTTGTGTACTTGTTTCTCTTTGCTATCTACACTTAACTATCACAACAGTCTGAATCACAAAAAGCCATTGTTTTGGTGATGAGGGTAAATACACACAATTACAATAAAATGATGGTCATTTAGCATACAATGTGTGCAGGATCACTTCAGGCAAGGATGGATTTTATGTGAATGTCTCTTTTAAAAGGACATTGTATGTGGAACTTTTGATCAATCTGTTCAGTACCTAATTGGTGATCGCATTTAATGAATGAACCTACATAAAAAAGGCAAAAGAGTGTTTTAATTTGTTTGCATAAAAATATATTGCTGTTTTTTTTCCAAACATATTATTATTTGGTGGTTGTTTATTGCAATTTGTTCTCCTGATTTAGTATGTTCATATTTTATTTGTTTGCTAGTTTTAATTCTGCTTGGAGGAAAGTATTATACTGAATTGTCCGCCTAGGTCATTCATTTACATGGAGTCATCAGAAATACCCTTTCTCTATAGTCATAGACTGTCCCTAAAAAGGTTTCAACTCCATGTTATAATTGAGTTTTTCCATTTTATATGTAATTCTTAATCTATACTTTTATTGCTTTCGTTTTACATATTTAAGTGAAGTGTTTTCAATGCAAAAAATTATGTATAATTAAATATGATATGAGGGTGTAGTTCTCCTAGGTCTGCTAATACCGTATCACATAGGTCATACCGAGTGCTAGGATACACCAGCAGCAGAAAAGTCTCCCTGGAAAACTATTTAAAATGTGTCAGTATATATTGTAGATGGGGGGCAGGGATGTGCGGTCAGTGTATGCAGAGCCTCCCATCATACTTCGGACCCTCCCCTGTCATACATGTGTGCCTTCCCAGCCATTGACCTACCCTCCAACATGACCTGTTCCATTAGGTATAAAACACTCTGCTCCTGGACTTCCCACCTAACGTATGATGGCAATCACCTGTGTTGAACTAGGTAATAGATGACAAAGGTGTTTCACCACAGGTGTCTGCAATCATAAATTAAGAGGGAAGTCGGGAAGTCCAGGAGTAGAGCATTTTGTACCTAATGGAACGGGTCATGTTGGAGGGTCTGCATTGACCTCACCGCACGTCACTGATGGGGTAATATAAGGGGGATATTTAAAAAGAAATAAATCTGTAAATAACATCACCTACATTTTAACAGTTCTGGGTTTTGTACTGTATGGGCTAACATGTCTTGCCAAATAACACTGACTGAGTAGATCAATAAACCAGAATCAATAACTTCACTTGGTCGATTAATAAACACAATTAACGAATAGATAACAAAAAATAAAATACTGAAATGGTTACTAAACCAGAATTAATACAATGACAGAAAGGGTTACAGGGCTGGATGGAACACTGCATTGAAGAGAAGAACTGGCAGCGCTGAAGTTGAACCAGTCACCGCTGATGCCCTGTATGTGTGCACACTGCACTGTGACTGCAATTAATAATACTACGTACTAGGGATGGGATAATATTATAACCCCTCTCTGACGCATGATATTGTTGTAACATCCGAACGGACGGCGAAAATAGCCAATAAGAAGTGAGCAGACGCGATGGTAGCCAATCAGGGGCAAGCTCCTCCCCGCATCCATCTTCTGTAGTTCAAAACTGAGCTGTTGTAGAGCACGTGGCTGATGCAGGCAGCGGGAGGCTCAGGGGTACGGCGCGCGGGGGGAGACTAACACCGTACTACCTAACGTGGCTGCGGTGTGGCCCTGTGTGCGCTGTATGTCTATGTACAGTATATGTACAGTATATGTATAGTATATGCGTTTCAGTGGGGGCGTTGTTTGTGTGTGTCGGTGTGTGATGTCACAGTGGGTGCGCGCGCGCATGACAGTGAGGGGATATTACTGTGTATGTGTGACATTGGGAGATGTCACTGTGTGTATTTGTTACAGCGGTGCGTGTCACTGTATGTTTGTTACAGTGGTGGGTGTCGCTGTGCTTGTATGTAATAGTGGGTGTCACTGCGTGTCTGTGACAGTGGCAGATTGTCACTGTGCATGCCAGTGGGGGGTGGTACTCTGTGTGTGTCTGAGAGTGGATGGGTGTCACTGTGTGTGTGTGTGTGTGTGTGAGAGAGAGTCTGGGTATTTGTTCATATGTGTCTCACTGAGTATGATATTGGCAGTGGGTGGGTGTCACTGTGTGTGCACATGACTTTGGGGGATGTTACTTTATGCGCACAAGTGTTGGGTGTGTCACTGTGTCCTCATGTGCCACTATGCATGCTTGTGAAAGTGTGTGTGGGGGGGTGGTACAGTAGGTGTGCCATTGTGTGAGTGCTACTGCACACTTGTGACAGCGGAGAAATGTCACTGCGGGAGTAGGACAGTGGAGGAGTGTCTGTGTGTTCACGAATGTGGCAAGTGTCATAATGGACGTGGGTGCCACTGCGCATGACAGTGTGTGGGGTGTCACTGTGCACGCTTGTGACACTCCTGGACACTATGCATGTGCGTCACATTGTGTGTGTGTGTGTGTGGTGTGCCACTGCTTGTGTGTCGGGGGGTGTCCCTGTGGTTCTGGGTGGGACAGTGGGTGTGTCGCTGTGTGTAGTAAAGTATCAATGTGTACGCATGTGTATGTGATACTGGGGGTCTCATTTTATATGTGTGTTTGCGTGTGGGAGGGTTGCAACTGTGTGTTTCACTGTGTGTGACTTTAGTAAGATGTCACTGTGTCCATGCAAGTGTGGGCAGTGGCACTGTGTGCACTCGGGACAGTGGGATTGTTGCTGTGTGTGTGAAAGTCAGTGTTGTGTACGCACGTGTGTTATGCTAGGGGTGTCATTTTATGTGTGCATGTGAGACAATGATGTGTGCGTGTGCGTGTGACATTGGAGGGATGTCACTGTGCATGCGAGAGACAGTGGTGTTTATCACTGCATATGACATTGGGGGTGTGTCGCTGTGTTTACACGTGTAATTTTGGGGGTTGTCACAGTGCATGTGTGACATGGGGGTTTACCTGTGTATGTATGTCTGTGCACGCATTACTTGGGGAGAGTCACTTTGTGTGGCATGGGAGGATTTCACTGATTATGCGTATGTGTGACTTTAGAGATGTCACAGGGTGGGGGTGTCACTAGGTGTGTGCTTGTGACAATTAGGCACTTTTTGGGTGCACGTCTGTTGGGGGCACTTTCAGGGTGTGCGTGTTACTATGTACATTTGACTTTGGGGGATGTCACAGTGTTCGTACGTTTGACATGGGTTGTCAATGTGTGTGTGCTCCTGACAGTGGGGATTGGCACTGTGTGTGTTTGTGGCGGGTGTATCACTGTGTGCTCGTGGGACAGTGGGAGGTGTCATTCTGTATATGTGGGGTGGTAAATATTTGTGTGAGTATGTGGCAGCTGTCTCGTATTCTACAGCTTTCCTGCGTGATATATTTCCTGTGATATGCTAAATAGCAAGTCATTAAAATAAGTGACTAGTAAAGATGGTTAACTCAATATAAAATGAAAGACAGATGTGACTGTACTGTTCTCACTGTGACATATGTACAATTGTTATATCATGAACATTAATCCACAACATGAAACACAGGATAACTAATACACATTGCATTCCATTGGTTTCCAAAATTGCTACATGTAAGTGACAATTTGACTACTTTGAACTGTTCAATGGCTGGGCTGTCCTGAAGTGTGGCCACGTTTGCCAGCTCATATTCACTATTGCACAACCATAATTATAATGAGACCTATAGACATCTAATGAAATCCTCAAACATTCTAAAGGTGCCTATCCATTAGGTGACCTGAAAGTTTGAACGTCTAGTCCACACTAATGGTGCATACACACGGTCAGATTTTTCCTTCAGATATGAACGATAACGATTTAAAAATCGTTCAGTCGTTCATATCTGAAGGAAAATCGTTCATATCTGACATGCCTGAACGATGGACGATCAACGATGCGCGTTCCCGATGGTCAGATAACGATTTCTGACATCTGATGTGTTTGCAGTCAGACTTGGACGATTCCATTCATTTTAATGCAGTCAAAAATCGTTCAAATCGTTCAAAACTTTGGTAAAATCGTTCAAATCGTTTAATCGTTCAATCGTTCATCTGACAAATCTGACAAGTCTGACAAATCTGACCGTGTGTATGCTCCATAAATAGTGTTCACTGAACGTCATTCAGTGAAGGAGCCCAACCTCCTATCTCTGAACATGCCGAACCTGACGAGCCTGTTCAGTAGACAGGGATGGCAAGGACCCAGCGTGCAGGCGCATCGCTAGTCCTTGCCGGCTATCCATTACCCGACTTTGTGAACAATGTCACCGAAACCTCCTGGTTTTGGTCGGATTGTTCACAAAGTCGGGTAATGGATAGGCCCCTTAAAACAATAAAAAAACTAGAGTATAACAAGAGTAGGTTATATTTATCTGGACCAGACTTTTTTTGGTCAAAATGTAAGTTTATGAAAAGTGAACTGACCCTATGAAACGGATCTATGGTTTTATTTTTATTTACAATACAAAAAATAACCATTTTTGTACTGTGTTCACAGCCATATGGAACAGTCCAGGGACAGCTCAGTGGTTACCACATCTGTGGAGAAGGCAGGGAATGAGCGACCAACTGATGTGGTATGTGCCCTTACCATGAATTTGTATATAGACTTTTAAGTCATGATGAGGGATAGTCCTGTAGTGAAGGTTATTAAGGCACGATTGGTTTAGTGTTTAGAATTTCTGCCTATCGATTCCTACCTACCTATACACTCTAAAATTGTCGCTGTTTAGCTTTGAGTCGCACAAGAAATAATTGCATTCAGACTTTGATTGTGGTTCCAAAGCACAAAAAGTTATTATTCACCATAAAAACAGATAGTTACACGCTGTGATCTAAATACAATTAGCGCAAACAAATTATACAGACACAAGGTACAGTCGTTACATACGCACGCGCTCTGGATTCAGATCCCGGCATCAAAGATGAAACCTCCGTCAATAGCAAAGCAAGAAGACAAGCATCTAGTTTCAGAGAGCCTGCATATATACTCTTACAGGGATAGGCAATACAATAGTACAGTTTGGCATGATTCCATTGGTTCTTCCTGGTTCTTCTGTTACAGTACAGTTCATAGGTCAATTCGTATGGTCACATTCCAGCCTCCAACAGCTCTTTGTGACCATTTTCCCGTTGCATAACAAATTAGACTGGCTGCATTACAGGATACATTTTAATGCCTAACTCTCTATGATCCATAATTTGCAGACACATGTTGCGATCTTCTCACCAATGAAACCGGATATCTGCAAAGACACAGTGGTTTAGAATGATACCAAACACAGTCTGCTTATCATGTACTAAACCTTAGATATCAAATAACATGTATTTCACAACATTACTGATAATGAATAAAACCTTAAATATTAACCTTAATGCTAGGGAACCTTTTTATGTAAGTGTGCAGTGTGTAAGTATTGGGAAAAGACGCTAGTTAGCGTTGTGCGACTACGTGTTTTGTGAAGTTCACCGTGGTACGTGTTTTGCAGGGTTGTTCATATTATATGTTTTAGTAACTGTATTTATATAATGAGGACTTTTAACTTCTTTCTATTGCGTGGGAATCGCACGACGCTAAATAATAGCATCGCCATATGTACTTATGTGTGAGATTCGCTAAAATGGCGCCGGGCGGCCAGTCGCAAAATGGCGTCTTGCTGCCATTCGCAAAATGGCGTCGTTCAGATTTAATTTTAAATAGATTCTGTCTCAGCCAATTATCCAGCTTCGACATGCCTCACAGCACTGAGGTTTTGGGTTCAATGCCCACCACGGCACTAACTGTGTGGAGTTTGTATATTCTCCCCGTGGTTGTGTGGGTTTCCTCCCACAAATTGAAAAGTATACTGGTAGGTTAATTGGATACTGAAAAAATTTAACCCTAGTGTGTACATGTGGCAGGGAATGTAGTTTGTAAACTTCACTGGGGTAGGGACTGGAGAAAGTGGCTAAATATTCACTGTAGAATATGTATATGCTATATAAATAACTGATAGTACATAAGGTGGGTTTCTCTGACAGAAATGGGAGGACACTAAAGTATAGGCCATTTCTGTGGCTGACTCAGGGCCTATTTCAGAGATGGATGGATTTGCAGAGCCACACACAACACATTAAATAACGTACGTCTCAGAATCAGGTCCTAACCTTGTTATGTTGTGTATGAATAGCCCATTGGAATGTACAGAGGTGTGCCTGCTGCCTCTATGATCTTTGTTGTGTTCACTTGGTTGTGCATGAAGGATAAATATAATATACCATATAGTGTTCACTCTAGCTCCGGCGGCAGGCAGGGCACCGGAGCTAGAGAGGGCAACATTAAGCGCGCGCGGTCATGAAAAGGGGGCGTGTCTATAAGACGCGTCCCCTTTTCGTCATACTTGGGGGCGTGCCCGGCGCTTGCAGACATGCCGGGCAGCCCCCAAGCGCTGCAGAAAGGGAGAATAGATGCCGGGCTAATGCGCCCGGCGTCTATTCTCCGGCGGTGACCGGGACACCGCATGTTTCTCCACCCACGGGACACTGCGTCCCGCGGGTGAGAACGGCACCCGCAGGCTGTGAGGGCAGGGCGCTTTTTGCCCTCCTCCTGGAGGGCAGGATGCTTTTTGCCCTCCGGAAGGAGGGCAGGGCGCCGCGCCCCGCTAAAACAGCCTAGCGGGAACGCTATACCATATACACATAAGGGCAAAGAAAAAGGTAATGAGCATGGACACTGCCTTTAATCTACATCCCGAAAGGTGTAGTTTTTCCCTATGGTTAAAAGGGATGTGAACTTTCTTCTTCGGGGTCCATGGGGTCCACAGACATTACGTTGGGGTATGAATCCCGGTCACCAAACAGTTAATACAAATGAGCTCTCTGCTCCCAGGATGCACTGGGTTTCCTCCTCATATACCCCACCTCCTGCCTCAGGTAGCCAGTTCTTCCTGTTTGGTGTGTTCACCACATAGACAGTGGGACTACTGGAGCAGTCCTGCAGACGAGTACAAAAAAAAAAAAGAGAGTTTTACTCTCTATCTCAGCGGGTGGTCTTAGCTGTCCTGGAAGCAGCCTCGCACCTGATTGGAGGCGCACCGGCCACGCGCTGCAACTACCTCCTTCGGCGCCGCACCGCTAGCCTCGGCAGGTCCTTGGCAGGGGCTTTCTGGCCCTGAACCGCAACCGGATCAAGGGAATGGCAGTTAAGCAGGTGGTCGCGGCGGCCGCCTCCGGCGGTGAGACTGGTCGGAGGCGCGCTGCAGTCAGGAGGCATACGGCTTGTTCTCCTAGCCTAGACCGCCGGGATTTGATGTTCCTGACCAGCCGGGGCTTGTAGCGGCGGCCAGGTCAGTTTACCAGGCAGGTCCAAGCAGCATAGGGGAGGTACGCTTCCCTGGCGGCCCCTCCCCCAATCCACACGCTAGTTCAGTCATCTGGCACAGTTGATTGTGGATTGTTCCTCCCAGCCTCCATATAGGGCAGCCAGAGTGTATGTCAGTTGCTCTCTGAACGCTGCTCCTACAAGAGGGACGCTGGGCAGTCTCCCTGTATACCTTGCCTACTGCTGGTCTAGGTTTTTACAGGGCTCTATCCTACCTAAGCTGAGGCTTATTATGGTAGTGAGAGCTTATATGCATATGGCTTGCAGAGTATTTATGCATGACATGTGATTGTTGTTATTGATACTGTTTCTTCTGTAAAAGAACTGTAATTCCTGTATACTGTCACTGTCTCTCCCCTTCCCTTGCTACAGGTGTGTGGGTTGAGAGTAGAAAGCAGCACATATACGCTCAGAACCAGTGGCATAGTGTTATGTCTAAGGAGTCTGAGGGTCAAGTGGTGGGAGCCCCGTTGCTGATATCCTGTGTAGCCTGCAAGGCAGGTTTGTCCCCACAGGACTTTCTACAAAATGGGCTTTGTGGGAACTGTTTCAGACAGCCACCACACCAATTAAGTTTGCCTGTTTCAGGCCCCGAGCCTCCTTGGGCATCATTTTCTCAGGTTATGGCTCAGGTGGCGGAACGGCTGGCTGCCCCGATACCACCGGTTTGGGGTTTGCCTCAGCAGATGCATCGTATTCCCATGATGTGGCCGCCTTGGATGGACCCTGGTGCTGGTAAGGTTATGGCATCATCCTCGGGGTTTTTTCAGCCTCAGGCTGTCAAGCCACAGCAGCCTAAATCTAGGCGCCATGTACCGCCTTACATGGGTGAGTACTCGAGTGCCTCCTCCGAGAAGGAACAGGCACAGGACTTTTCGCAGGAGTCTAGCTCCGAGGAGAGTGATGATCATTTCCCAGTAGCCGATGTCCCTTTTCTGATAAGGGCTGTAAAATCGGTGTTAAATATCGAGGAAGGGGATCTTCCGCTTAGGAAAGCCCCCTGTTCAAGTGCCAAAAAGTGGTTAAGGCAGAATTCCCAAAGTCTGAACAATTATCAGAATGGTGCTTCTATATCCTTTTCCAGCAGAGGACTGTGCCAAGTGGGAGAATCCACCATCAGTTGATGCGCATGTGGCACAGCTGATTAAACGTACCACTTTGCTAATCCCAGCAGTTTCGCTGAAGGAAACCACGGATAGGAGACTGGAGTCTTGTCTCAAAACAATTTTTTCGCTGGCAGGAACGGCCACCTGCCCAGCTATGGCCACTGCCTGGGTAGCAAGAGCTGTTGAGGAGTGGACCAAAACTCTTAACGGAGTCTTTACCAGATGCCTCTAAGGAGCAACTGGATATGATCTTCTTTATTAGAGAAGGGGCCTCTTATTTGGGTGATGCCGCCTTGGATGCAGGGATCCTTTCCTCCAAAGTTTCAGCTGAGTCCGTGGTGGCACGTAGGATCCTCTGGTTGAAGGATTAGAGGGCAGATGTCGGGTCCAAAAAGGCCCTAGAATTCCTTCCATTCACAGGAGGTGTGCTCTTTGGTCCAGAACTGGATAAAATTGTATCCTCCATGGCAGCCTGAAAGACAGCAGGTTTACCATCAGCAACCTCGTCTAAATTGAGGAGGGCGTCCTTTCGGGGGTTTCGGCTGCAGGGCAAGGCCAAAGGTTAGCCCTCAGCGAGATTTCCACCAAGAAAGGCAGGACCCAGGAAGCCCTGGCAGAACAAACGTCCAGGATCTAGGGTCCAGTGGCCTGATGGGACGGGCCCCCCCCTGGGGGATCCCAGGGTGGGGGGCCGACTGCTTCGGTTCTCAGAGCCCTGGCACCTCACGACGGAGGATGCCTGGGTTTGGGGAGTTGTTTCACGAGGGTACGCCCTGACGTTTTGGAGGACTCCTCCTCAAATGTTCTTTTGTGTAAACCTGCAGGTGGGTTCAGAAAGAGCTTTGGCCCTTCAGAAGGCTATTCTTGCCTTACTAGCATCAGAAGTAGTGATTCCGTTGCCAGAGAACCAGTTCCGAGAGGGGTTTTACTCCAATCTGTTCTTGGTTCTGAAACCGAATGGGTCATACCGGCCTATTCTAAATCTGAGAGAGCTCAACAAATTTGTTCGAGCCCCCGGGTTCAGGATGGAAACATTGCGATCGATTGTGTTGGCAATGGAACAGGGGGACTATATGGTGTCCCTAGACATACATGATGCCTACCTTCACATTCCAATCACACAGGCTCATCAAAAATTTCTTCGTTTTGCGGTAGGGGAGGAACATTTTCAGTTCCAGGCCCTGCCGTTTGGCCTGTCCACAGCCCTTCGGGTATTCACCAAGGTGATGGCAGTGATGATGGCATGCCTCAGGCGTCAGGATTTTGCCTTACTTGGACGATCTCCTGTTGCTGGGGCAGTCCCCACAGCAGTTACAGGATCATTTGAGGCTGACAGTATCATGTCTGTACAGTCACGGCTGGATCATAAACTGGCAAAAACTCGTCACCCTGTCCGGTACAACAGATGTCATTTGGGAGCGAGATTGGACTCCGTGGTGCAGAGAATATATCTGCCGGAGGAGAAGATCCTTGCTCTACAATCACGAATACGCAGGTTGCTTCGCAACAGGCAAATATCCGTTCTAGTAGCCATGCAGGTCCTGGGGTCGATGGTGGCCACCTTCAGGATGGTAAAATACGCTCAATTCCACTCCAGACCACTGCAGCAATTCATTCTGTCTCGCTGGAACAAGGATAATCGCACGATCAGGTCCCAGCTGCTGCATCTCTCTCCAGAGGTACGGTTGTCCCTGACCTGGTGGTTGCAGACAAAGCATCTCAGGCAGGGTGCCCCTTTTGGGTGTCGGATTGGACATTAGTCAAAACCGACGCTGGTGTTCAAGGTTGGGGGGCGATGACTGGGTCACACACTTTCCAAGGAAAGTGGTCAGTGACGGAAAGCCGGCTACCGATAAATATCCTGGAACTAAGAGCTATATTCAAAGCTTTAGTGCAGGCTCAGGAAATCTTAAAGGGCAAGTTGGTGCAGTTACAGTCGGACAATCGCACCGCGGTCGCCTACCTAAATCATCAAGGTGGCATGAGGAGTCGGGCCGCCTTGGCAGAGGTATCAAGAATCCTGGTATGGGCAGAGACTCATCTGCCCACGATATCTGCCGTGTTCACTCCAGGAATCCTGAATTGGGAGGCCGATTTTCTCAGTCGGCAAGAGATAAATGCAGGGGAATGGGCCCTACATCCACCGGTTTTTCAGAACCTTGTGGACAGGTGGGGTCTACCAGAAATAGATCTGATGGCATCAAGAAGGAACAACAAGGTTCCCAGGTACGGATCCTGAACAAGAGATCCGAGAGCCGAGTTTGTAGATGCACTGACAGTAAAGTGGCGTTACAAGCTGGTATATCTGTTTCCCCCGTTTGCTCTTCTGCCCAAAGTGGTCAGAAAGATCAAACAAGAGGGCAGCACCGTCGTATTAATAGCTCCGGCGTGGCCGAGACTGCACTGGTTCACAGATCTACGGTCTCTCTCCATAGACACTCCATGGCCTCTGCCATTGAGACCGGATCTGTTGCTACAGGGTCCCTGCTGGTACTCTGATCTTCATCGGCTATCTTTGACGGCATAGCTCTTGAGGCCTCCGTCTTGAGGGAAAAGGGGTTTTCCGAGTCTGTTATACAGACGATGCTGAAGGCACGGAAACCATCCTCAGCCCGTATATATTATAGGGTTTGGCATACTTTCTTTCAGTGGTGTGAACTGAAAGGGTATGATCCACATAAATTCCTGATATCCAGAGTGCTGGATTTTCTTCAAAACGGTCTGGAAAAAGGGCTACGCCTGGCCTCTTTAAGGGTACAGGTGTCAGCTCTTTCAGTCTGGTTACAACATAAAATTGCTCTGAGACCGGATATAAAGACCTTTTTTCAGGGGGTGTTGGGGATTCAGCCTCCCTTCGTTTCCCCGGTTGTTCCGTGGGACTTGACTCTAGTTCTGAAGGTTTTACAGGCTCCTCCGTTCGAGCCTTTAAATTCAATAGACATCAAGTGGCTAACAGCAAAGACGGTATTCCTCCTTGCTATGGCATCTGCACGTAGAGTGTCGGATTTAGCTGCGCTTTCCTTCCGGGAGCCGTTCTTGATATTTCATCAAGATAGAGCAGTACTACGTACTAGGGAGGGTTACCTTCCGAAAGTGGTGTCTAAATTTCATATTAATGAAGAAATAGTAGTTCCAGCATTTCAGGGCACAAGTCTCTCACAAGATGAGGCTTCCCTGGATGTGGTCCGTGCATTGAGAATTTGTTAAACGCACGAGCAAATGGAGGAAGTCCGATTCACTTTTTGTGCTTTTATGGTTGTCATAAGCGTGGCTGGCCAGCCAATAAACAGACACTGGCCAGGTGGATTCGCATGGCAATTTCATTGGCTTATACACAGGCTGGTATGCATGTGCCGGATTCAGTAACTGCACATTCTACTAGGGCGGTAGGTCCATCCTGGGCGGCCCGCCGGGGTGCTTCTGCTGAGCAATTATGTAAAGCAGCCACATGGTCTTTGACGCTTTTGCCTCTCAGGATGCCTCCTTCGGGCGTAGGATTCTCCTCTCTTCCGAGAGGCAGGAGCGTCCCCGCCCGTAGGGTTAGTGCTTTGGGATATCCCCAACGTAATGGCTATGGACCCCGAAGAAGAAAATAAGAGTTATGGTATAACATACCTTTTGTTAAGTCTTTTTCTTCGAGGTCAATGGGGTCCACAGGACACCCACCCAGACGCATCTGTAGTTCTGGGGGGAGGATTTCCGTAGTTTCTTCTCTTCAGAGTCTGGACTCCTAAGTATGGGTCTTTTCTTTCTTACCCTTTGTTTGTCTCTGCCTGCTTGAGCTTGGTAACGAACTGGCTACCTGAGACAGGAGGTGGGGTATATGAGGAGGAAACCGGTGCATCCTAGGAGCAGAGAGCTCGTTTGTATTAACTATTTGGTGACCAGGATTCATACCCCAACGTGTAATGGCTGCGGACCCCATGGACCTCGAAGAAAAAGAGTTAACAACAAAGGTATGTTATACCATAACTCTTATTTTTGAACACCCACTCAATCCATTATTAGGGGGTAGTCGGTTTGTAATCGCTGGACTTTGTCGGAACGTTTTAAGATCAAAAATCCAAATTCACAAATCATCGCATTTGATTGACTATTTACATTCGATGGTGATACTCAGCGATTTCTGTTAATTTGCCCTTTTTTTACCGAAGACTCTGCTGTCAAATCAAAGCATGAATCCGCTGACATTTCAGCAAACGATTCAAAGAACTGCACAGATCAGTATGATCTACTCAGGTAACCAATGGTGTATTGTGCCGAATTGGTGTGTTAAGTCGTGTTTTACTTGCGAGTTACAGACAATTTGGACTTTATTAAATCTCTGATTTGCAAAATCACGGGGGTATCGCAAAAAAGAAAACCCTCCCAAATTGATCAAAACCCCTTAGTAAATTTACCCCTGAGTATCCAAGACATACTTTGGTGTGAATCTTCCCTATATCCTGCTCCTTTACTTGAGTGATGTCAGAACAGTTGTGTAGGTTGTTTGGGGAGTTTAACGGCCAATATCCTGGACTCGATAAGAGCATCTTTTGTAATAAAAGACAAAGGGGGGTATAGCTTTATTATGGGTATGGTAGTGTCGGACTTTAGTGCTCCTCGTGATTATGCTTAAGAAAATGAGTATACTTTAGACTTCAAACAACTCCATACAAAACATTAATAATCTATAAATAAGGCAGCCGACGCGCACTCACACACCAACCATATTAATAAACAATACCCTGCTATACCTTTTCCACTGTTGTCGCTTTTGAACCCTCATATGGTAATTGATGATAGAAAATACCAAAATATGTATAAAGTCAACCAACTCTCGTCAACAACTCCTCCCGTGAGCTATCACTAGCCAAACAGCTAAGAAGTCAAGCACCAAAATGTAGCCCAGGCTAATGGTTTGTCCTAAACAGGCATAGAAGGCGATATAAAAGCATGTCGTGGATACGTCTCTTGCTGTCATTCGGATGTCATAACATATACACCAAAGACATCCCAGCAAGAGAGCTCAAGCAACCTAAATCTAAAACCTTCAAGAGCTTAAAGGCACGTATTATCTGCACCTTCCTACTCCATGGGGTAAATTTACTAACGTGAGAGTTTTTAGAAATTATCTTCTAAAAGGTGCTAGTTAAATGTTAAGTAGAATCTGATTGGTCGCTATGGGCAACATCTCCACTTCTAAAAACTCTCACTTTATAAAATTTACCCTATGCCTGTTCACATTGTGTGGGTGGTGTTAGAAAAAAATAAATCACTATCCAGCACTTCCAAGTTTGAAAGATACAGGTCAAGAATATGGTGGAAATGACAATGGTAGGTAGAGAATCATTGGTGGTACATTCCATTTCAAATATTTTCTTCAAATGTATTTCTACATCAGAGTCCATAGGGTATCCACAGGATACCTTGGGGGTATAGGTGATGACGTCAGGCATTGGGCACCATAGAGTTAAAGTTTTCAGCCTCCCAGGATGCACTAGGGTCCCCCTCCTGTACCCCGCCCCCGAGCCAAGGCATCTCAGTTTCGTTGGTGCCCGGCTCGGAGTCGGAGCACCTGTTTAGAGGGGGGCTAATGGTTAGCCCCTGAAGTTTTCTTCACAGCAGCTGTGGCTGCTCATCTGGAAGTACAGCATGGACATTCAATGCTGACGTCCATGCTGTCTTACCTACACCCCTGCCGGTACCAGAACGCCGGTACTGATCCGGGGATGCTGGTAAGCATCTGGGGTCACAGCTAGCGGTGACCCCAGGTGTTTTGGACCATGGCCGGATTCAAGGGGGCAGCAGGTAAGCAGCGGGGTCCCGCGGTGGGTCCCTGCTGAGTACATGGTCCTAAGTCTCCAGGCAGGGGGCTCCCTGGAGACTGGCTGCAGCGTGGAGCCAGGTAACTAACCTGCGCTTCCACTACCCCCCTGGGACAGCGGACCGCGGCTGAGCGGTAGCGCTGCGGCGTCCCAGGGGTTAATTGCATGCCAGGGGAGCACGCCTTCCCTGTAACACAGCCGGCGCCTCCCCCGCTGCACACAGCACTCTGCATCTGCTGACTGGCCTTGTGGCAGCGCTCCTCCCCCAGGCCGGCCTCCTCTCTGCTCCTCGGTGGCCATCTTTTGCTGAAGCATGGTGAGCGCTGCTGGACGCTGATGATCGGTGGCATCGCGGTCTGGGTCCCCCGGCATACCTCTCCTCCATTGGTTACAGGTCTCTGTATGCAGCGCTGTGTCCTACCAGGCTCTGTGTCTGCGTAGTTGAGGATCAGCGCTGATAGTGCAGGAATTGATTTCTTTGCATAGTATGTTACTTCTGCTACCGTCTGCTGCCTGTACTTTCACTTTCTACTGTCAGCCATTTCACTGTCCCTGCTCTTCTGCTAAAGCCCTTGCGGTGCGGTGATTGCAGAGTGGTTCTCCCACTATACTAACAAGTATCAGTGAGAGGGGTCACATACTTACCATCATGTCTGAGAGTGACTTTCCTCTCCAGCTTATGTGTACTACGTGCAAGGTAACAATAGCTGAGGGGGAGGGTAACGCAGAGTTATTTATTGGCGCGGCCAGTTACTGTCACGGCTCCGGTACAGGAACCGCCCTGGGCTTGTTTCGCCAAAGCGCTTATAACCCTCGTGGGCCAGTTAGCTCCGCAGCCTGCGTTTTCACAGATTGGATTGTCCCAGCAGTCAGTGGTGTCGTCACCCATGCAGGGTTTCCCGAGACAATTGATGGTACCCCACAGTCTCCCTATTTCCCCTCCCCAGGTCTCTCAGGAGCCTGCGTGGGTTAATTCACTGAAAAGTTCTGTACAGCATTTGTCGGACGTGTTGCAAGGGGAGTCTGTGTTGAGGCCACATAAGCGGCCGGTGGCGTCTCTGTCCGCTCCTTATGAGGATGACGACGTGACGTCCAATGATGGGGAGATTCTGGATCTTTCTGACCAAGAACCTCTCCGTACTAAAGAGTCGGACCCTAAGTCCAAGGTTTATATTCCTGGACTTATTCGGGCAGTCCGCACAGTGATTGAGGATGAAGATCCTCCGGTGTCCAAGTCAAAATATGCCTTTTTTTAAGGATATTAAGGGTTGACGCCACAGTGTTTCCTCTTTCAGGTCAGTTAGTGGACCATTTAGAGGAGGCGTGGAAACACCCTGGCAAATGGTATCAGCCTCAGAGACGCTTGGCGATGGCTTACCCGTTTGCGCACAATTATTTTTCTGAGTGGGAATCCCCTCCTCAGGTGGATTCTCATGTGACACGCCTAGTCCGAAGTGCCACATTGCCCATGTCCTCCTTGAAGGATGCTACGGACCGTAAGGTGGAGATCTGCCTAAAGTTCGTTTATTCCCGGGAGGGGGGGGGGTCAGCCAGGCCGGCTATGGCCATTTGTTGGGTAGCCAGAGCTATGGAGCGCTGGGCAGATAGTTTGTAGGCGTCTTTGGATTCCGACTGTGCGGCTGAACAGACCAAGTTGGTAGGCAATCTCCGTGATTCGGCCACTTATATCAATGAAGCAGCCTTGGATATCAGTACCCTGACTTCTCTGATTTCTTCTGCAGCTGTAGCTGCTCGTCGCACCTTATGGTTGCGATCTTGGAAGGCGGATGCTGATTCCAAGAAGGGCTTGGAAGCTTTGCCTTTTAATGGAGAAGTCCTATTTGGTCCGGATCTGGACAAAATTGTAGCCACGCTGGCGGCAGCCAAATCGGCATGTCTCCCGTCTGCTGCAGTTCCTTCCAGTTCAGGTACGTCGTCCTTTCGGCCTTACAGGGCCCAGGGTTGGCCTAAAGCACAGTCTTTTCCCCGACAGGCTGGCCCCCCAAAAATCGGCCAAGCCCAGGAAACAGGCCTGGAGTACCAGACGTCCGGCCCCTAAGTCAGATGACAAGCCTGCTGCCTGACTGTCCGGGCCTCCCTTTGGGGGATCCCAAAGTGGGAGGCCGCCTGCTGCTGTTCGCCCAGGGTTGGTCGGTTACCACGGCAGACACTTGGGTTCACGAGGTGGTTTCTCACGGGTATGCCCTCTCCTTTCGGCACAGGCCCCCATCCCGATTCTTCATCACGGGTCTTCCTTCAGACCGGAACAAAGCCATGGAACTGCGGAAGTTTTGCACACTATGCTCCAGGCTGGAGTTATAGTGCCTGTTCCATTCTCCCAGAGGGGCCAGGGTTTCTATTCCAATCTGTTTTTGGTGCAGAAACCCAATGGGTCGTACCGTCCCATCCTCAACCTCAAAGCACTCAACAAGTCCTTGCGGGTGCCGAGGTTTCGGATGGAGACCCTACAATACGCAACGATCACTTCCAGTTCCGGGTGTTACCTTTTGGCCTGGCGACAGCACCACGTGTGTTCACCAAGGTTATGGCGGTCATGGCGGCTTCCCTGCGGCTCTAGGGAGTCCGCATGTTGCCGTACCTGGACGACCTTCTGTTGGTAGCAGGATCTCCAGAGCTCCTTCTACGACACTTGGACCTGACGATTGCGGTACTGCAACGGCACGGCTGGTTAATAAACTGGCAGAAGTCCACTCTGATCCCGTCTCAGAGGATTCTGCACCCCGGAGCCTTATTGGACTCCAGACAGCAAAGGATCTTTGTGACGGGGGGAAAGATCTCTGCCTTACAGTTGAGGGTGCGCAGTTGTCTGCAGAGTCGCCGGGTGTCTCTGCACTCGGCGATGAGGTTACTGGGCTCCATGGTGTCCGTATTCGACATGGTGGAATATGTCCAGTTTCACTCCAGACCTCTGCAGCAATTGATCCTGTCCAAATGGAATGGACTGCCTCAGAGTCTAAGGTCCCAGACAATGGTGCTCACTTCGGAGGTTCGCCTGTCCCTAGCCTGGTGGTTGCAGACGACCCATCTCAACAAGGGTCGTCCATTGTGGGTGGCGAATTGGGTCCTGTTGACAACGGACGCCAGCCTTCGGGGCTGGTGAGCTGTCACGGGTCCACACTTGTTCCAGGGCAGATGGACTCAGGCGGAAACAGAGCTTCCCATAAACATCTTGAAGCTCCGCGCAGTTTTCAATGCTCTCCAGCAGGCACATCGGGTTCTCCAAGATCACCCCGTGCAGGTCCAGTCGGACAACGCCACCACCGTGGCCTACATAAATCGGCAAGGAGGAACCCGAAGTTCCGGGAGTCCTAAATTGGGAGGCGGATTTTCTCAGTCGCCAGGACGTTTATCCGGGGGAATGGTTTCTGCACCAGGACGTCTTTCAACTTCTGGTGGACAGGTGGGGTCTTCCAGAGATAGACCTCACGGCGTCACGGCACAACAACAAGTTGCCGGTGCACGGGTCTCGCACAAGAAACGAAAAGGCGTCTCTCGTGAATGCTCTGTCCGTCCAGTGGACGTTCCGGTTTGCTTATCTCTTTCCTCCGTTTTCCCTTCTTCCACGGGTAATCCGGAAATTCAAACAGGAAGGAGGGACGCTCCTGTTGATGGCTCCCTCGTGGCCCAGGCGGCACTGGTTCTCAGACCTCCAGGGGCTGTCCGTGGACGTTCCTCTGCGGTTGCAGTTGCGACGGGACCTACTGTCACAGGGTCCTTGTCTTCACCCGGACCTGACTCGGCTGTCTTTGACAGCGTGGCTGTTGAGACGGCCATGTTACGGTCCAGGGGGTTTTCCAGCTCTGTAGTGCAAACTATGCTAAGGGCTCGGAAATCATCTTCTGCGAGTATATACCATAGTGTGTGGCATATGTTCTTCCATTGGTGTCGACCGAGAGGTTATGCTCCTCGGGAGTTCCGTCTGTCTAGATTGTTAGCTTTACTACAGGCGGGACTGGAACATGGGCTTTGCCTAGCGTCTCTGAAGGTGCAGGTGTCTGCCCTGTCCGTCTGGTTCCATTGTAGGATTGCTGCGATCCCTGATGTACGCACCTTTATGCAAGGTGTTCTACGAATTCAGCCACCTTTTGTTCCACCGGTGGCGCCTTGGGATTTAGCTGTGGTCCTGAGGGCTCTTCAGGGACCGCCGTTTGAACCACTGGGCTCAGTGGACCTTAAATGGCTGACAGCTAAAACAATTTCCCTTCTGGCCATCGCTTCGGCCAGACGTGTTTCTGACTTAGGGGCTCTATCCCTGGGGCACTTGTCCTGAATTTCTTCCCAAAGTTGTTTCTCGTTTTCATATCAACGAGGAAATCGTTGTGCCGGCTTTTAACTCACCTGACCTTTCAGTGGGTGAGGCCAATTTGGACGTTGTGCGGGCCTTAAGGATTTATGTTGACCGCACTTCTTCGTTTAGGAAGTCAGACGCCTTGTTTGTCCTCTGTGGCTTCCGTAAAAAGGGTTGGCCTGCTTCAAAGCAGACTTTGGCAGGTTGGATTCGTATGGCAATTCCAGAAGCCTCTCTTCATGAAGGCCTTCTGGTTCCATCCTCTGTGAGGGCTCATTCCACTAGTTCTGTGGGTCCTTCGTGGGCAGCTCGACGTGGTGCCTCTGCAGTTCAGATCTGCAAGGCTGCCACCTGGTCCTCTGTCCATACCCTTGTGAGTTACTACGCGTTTGACACCTTTGCCTCTCAAGATGCTTCCTTCGGGCGGCGGATTCTCCTTTCAGCACAGGAGCGTCCCCACCCTTGAAGGATACTGCTTTGGGACATCCCCAAGGTATCCTGTGGATACCCTGTGGACCCTGATGTAGAAAATGATATGGTAAGAACTTACCCTTGTTATCTCTTTCTACGAAGTCCATAGGGTTGCACAGGACTCCTGCCGTGTCGCACCTGTGCTGCAGATGGGCTTTACTCTGGTCACCGGCTTTTCCGTCTCCCTCTGGTGAGAATGTGATTCTTGTGTGTGTGTGTGTGTGTGTGTGTGTGTGTCCAGATCTTTTTTCTCTCTCTTCCTTCTCCTCCTCTGGCCTATGGCTTGGTACGTAACTGAGATGCCTTGGCTCAGGGGCGGGGTATAGGAGGGGGACCCTAGTGCATCCTGGGAGGCTGAAAACTTAACTCTATGGTGCCCGATGCCTGACGTCATCACCTATACCCCCAAGGTATCCTGTGGAACCCTGTGGACTTCGTAGAAATACAGATAACAAAGGTAAGTTCTTACCATATCTCATATTTTTTGTTATGAGCTTAGTATAATTAGTGGATTGTTTCCCCCCTACACTAAAAGTCTAGATCTGCTGCTGGCAGATTCGTACCTCTGTCCAGTGTCCCAGTTTTTGACATGGGTGAGTTCAAAGCCTGTGTTTCCTATCTCACGGCCTCCGCTCCTCAGACCTTCTTCCAGAGCTCAGGTTGGGTGGCACGTTAATATCTTTTCACTGCTGAACCATGCCCATTGGCTTTCCTCATTTGGGCACAAACGGCTTAGATTGCACCATGCATCTGGTCTATCCCCAAACCAGTATTGGTCAGGTAGGTCTCTTTGTCTTTCCCGACATTTTATGCTGTCTCTGACTAACTTTTCATAATTTGAAGGTTTCAAGTTCTCCCTCCTGTGTTTGAGAGATTTTAGTGCAAATTAATTTTTTATTGTTTAATATTTATAAACAAGACAACAGGTTTTAGCTATGTATATCACAGTCTACATACACATAGGGAGTGAAGAGACACCTTAATATAGCAAAAACATACAGAACAGTCTAAAAGTAAATCAAAACAGAGCAACATCTATAAATCCTAATATTCCTGCTAAAACTAAGAAGGAAACAAAAAACTTGGGTGAGTTAAGGGAAAGAAAGAAAAAGAGAGAGCCAGAAGTGCAGAAAGAGTGGTGGATGGAAAGAAAAAACGCTCTAAATCCTAGGAAAACAAGAGGAATGAGGTCAGCCAAGTATAAGAACCAAATCAGTGCCGAAACCAGGGGGCCAAGGACCCAAAGACCATAAGGAGATTTAGGAGGGGTGAGATGCAATAATTTTGTCAAAGGTTTTGAGTACTTGAAGTCCACCCAGCGGAACCATGAATCCCGGAAGGCTGCCTAGTTACCTCCTGCAGAAGATAAAATTTCTTCAATTTCCATATAGAAATTGATTTTAGCAAATCAGTCTCTAACCGTTGGAGGAGAGGAGGAGCGCCACCTTACCGGTATGACAGACTTAGCAGTGTTATTCAAGTGACACAACAGGGATTTTTTATATCTCGAGATAGGAGTGGGGGACAGGTGGAACAAACAGAACAACTGATCAGAAGGAACCTGTTCTCCTATAATGATAGCGTAAAATTTAAGAACTTCCGACCAAAACGGATGGAGGCGGGTGCATTGCCACCATATGTGAAACGGGTTGCCAAGGGTGTTGGAGCACCACCAATCCCCATCTTGGAAAGTGCATTTGGGCACCTATACCATTGGGATATTAACTTGTACTGGGTCTCCTGAACACCAAAACTAGGTGAGCAAGCATGTGCCAAACTAAATATTTTAGCCCAGTTGGCCTCCTCCACTTCCTCACCCATCTCCAGGTCCCATGTTTTAGTAAAATGTGGAAGAAGGAGAATCTCATCTTCCGAAATAAGATTATATAGCAAAGAAATAGTATGAGAAGGGGCCGAGGGATCAGCACGTATGAGTTCAAAGGGAATTGTAGCTGCATGAAGGGTGCCGGAGGGACCAAGAGAGTGGAGGAAATGGTGCACCTTTAAATATTGCTAATACTTTCTCCCTGAGGTAAATTTCAGTTACCCAGTATATCAGTAAAGGACGCTATTTTGCCCCCACTCACCAGCTGACCGACTCGAAAGAGGCCCACAACTAACCAGCAACTAAAAGTACTGAGGTCCAACCCAGGAGGAGCATTCGATAAGAAAGACAAGTATGACGAAGTCGTAGACGAGAGAGGGGTTCTTTCAAGGAGACCTCCAACAGGACAACATAGGGCCAATGGTAGGATGGGAAGAGATGGGGGTTGGGGAGACACGGAGCTATGGAAATGGGGACAGTTAATGCTTGCTTTTCAATCTGGACCAATTGTTTCAGTATATCGGCTCTAGACCATTCTAGGATTCTAGTGAGGAGAAATGCGTAGTAGTACTCCTATTGGGGAGACCTCCTGTATATGAGAGATTTCGTTAAATGTTACTGCTTGGGACCACATTAATTAGCCCAACAGTCATTCATTACATCAGAGCTAGCAACTTTTTTTTTTTTATATTTTTTAGTTCAAATGATCCACTAAGATGGCAGCTGCCATTCATAATTGCAGCGATTTCATTGTTATAAAAAACATTAATATAAAATGTCCTAGAATTAGGAATATTTTTCGTCAATGTATTTTGACTGTCCAGGAGAGAAGCACATAGTGCCTATAGTCCTCTGCTTCTCTATCTTATACTGTATAAGTCTTTTTCTGCTGGTTCATCTTACTCCTACCCAAAACGTCCTTCCACATCTGCCAGATGCTAATAAATGTGTGACCTACTTTATATTTGCAAGTAAAGTATAAAGGCATGTTTGGGTCAAACCAGATTATTTAACGGTCAAGTTGTAAGGTGCAGCTGTTTTATTATACAGAATCTCAGTCCCAGTTACCTTTTCAGCCTCTTTACTCTCAGTTAAAATCTTTTAGGCCTTGTCTAAAGACTTTTTTTTTTCCCAGCAATTTCCACGGATTAGTATACTATTACACAGAGCTATATACTGTACATGTTTTTGTTTTCTGCACAAAAGTGAGGAAAAAATTCCAGTTGTCTCTGATGATATGAAAGTGTTTCCCGTGGTTTGTGATGCCAAAGTCTTGCTGTGTCGAGGAAGAGTTTGTACTGTACCGAACAGGATGTGTATAACCGTAATAATGATGATGATATTGATCTCTGTCCATTTGTTGACAATACCAGTTGTGTAAATAAAATTTGTAATGTACGAGATGTTGCATTATTAAAAGGCATCTTATAAAATGTAGAAAATATGTATACAGTATATCCACAGCCATTTGTACAGATTGTTTTTGTATGCTTCATTTGTTGTATTTATGGTGCATACACACGGTCAGATATGTTAGATGAACGATTTTACCAACGGTTTGAATGATTTCAGACTGTATTAAAATGAATGGAATCGTCCAAATCTGACTGCAAACACATCAGATTTGCAAAGCATATTGGTAGCTGCTCAATCACCTTAGTAATACCACTGAAGTGCATGAAAGGAAAGGGTTAATCTATACAAGAAACAAAAAAGGTATCCCCCAGCACTAAGTATATCAGCAATAAGACAAGAGAAACTACATGGTGGTAGATAAATCAGATCTTAGTTGCATATATTTGCAAAGATATGTGTAAGCCTCCAGGCTTAATAAAGTGCTAAATGGAGTGTTCTAATGTGCCACCCCAAAGCAGCCCAACCCAGGGAGCACCCCGCCACAAACTCATCCCCAAAAATAATAACATACAATCTGGGGCATATATTTGCCCAATATAATGCCACATATACAAATATATCTAAAAATGAGAGCCACCTTACCTTGGAGCCACCCCTAGGTCCTCCTAATGACACTACAGGAACCAGCATGCCCTCCAAACACTGGTCCCATCTATGCCTCTCGGACTTGCAATGCATATTGGTAGCTGCTCATTCACCTTAGTAATACCACTCAGGTGCATGAAAGGGAGGGGTTAGTCTATACAAGAAACAAAAAAGGTTTACCCTAGCAATAAGACATGACAAACTACATGGTGGCTCTCATTTTTAGATATATTTGTATATGTACCTGGGTTGGTATGGCTGGGCTACTTTGGGGTGGCACACTAGAACACTCCATTTAGCACTTTATTAATACTTACTTTCTACTAATACTACTTAGTATTTTAATTACACCCTTCACCTGTATATCACCCCCTAACACATAGTAAGTGTTAATAATATTATTAATTAATCTAACACCTTTTTTAGTTTCGTTTTTCACTGGTGTGCTGCCCTGGGGTGGCTGGCCTTTGCTGGCTTTTTGGGGTTCCGCGGCCCAGGCTTTTACCTAGAAATAGAAACCTCCAGTATCAGAGATGCCGTGACGTGGCCTGGAGGCTTACACATATCTTTGCAAATATATGCAACCAAGATCTGATTTATCTACCACCATGTAGATTGTCATGTCTTATTGCTGATATCATACCGAGTGCTGGAAGAAACCTTTTTTGTTTCTTGTGCAAACACATCAGATGTCAGATATCATTATCTGACAAATGGGAACACTCATCGTTGCAGTCACACATGTCAGATTTTCTTTCAGATATGAACGATTGAACGATCTTTACAATCGTTATCGTTCAGATCTGACAGAAAATCTAATCGTGTGTATGCACCATTAGACAGTTATTTATAAACTTTACACCTGTCCTGTGTTAAGCCACATTAATCTTATTTGGAAGTAATATATGTTTCCTTCTAAGAGAGAATAGAAAAGAGGTATTCAGCATGCAGCCCTCAATCTGTTGTGGAACTACACATACCAGCTTGGCCTGCTACAGTTTTGCTATTAGGACATGCTAAAACAGTGGTAGGGTATGCTGGGATGTGTAGTTTTACAGAGGCTGGAGGGCTGCATGTTGAACAGCACTGGACTAGATATTGTTCGAGATGAAATATTACATTAAAGGGCAGATTCTTTTACCCGTGGGTTATGTCACATGGTCTGTTCTCCAGGGTATACCCGCGTGCAATTCCAAGGCAGCATTTTTCACTGATTTCTGGTGTGATTTTTACCTCTGGAGGTGCAAACAAAAATCAGCTTTAACTGCTGCCTCAGGGATGCTCTCTAGTTGATAATGGGTCTCAAATTGAATATCTCCTGGCACCTTACCCGAGAGAAGGGACCACATGAGACAACTCTGTAGGTTATTTAATCTGCCCCTAAATGTTACCTCACCTCTGTGCTGTATGTAAGAAGTGTTCCATTTTTATTTTCAGTCCATTATCATTCCCACATACAATGCTGAGGCCTGGCTGGATGAATGTTTGAAATCTGTTTTCCAACAAGACTTTGAGGGCTCGCTAGAAGTGTCCATCTACAATGATGGTAGCACGGTAATTATTTACTATTTTTAAATTATATTCAGCCTGAGAAGATTGTCTGTCTAGTTTATCGTACATTTTCATCATCTCAGCAAGGCCAAAACCTTGCAGAACTATGTATTTCTGAGTTGACGCAACAAAAATTAAAGTACACAAAGTGGAGACAGCCATGTTGTTGGCTGAGCCAGTATTGAGATGAATGCACTCAATTAATTCAACAATAAATAATGACATCACTAAGGCACACACTCTGGAACTTATTCAGCCCCGGTCATTAGCTCTAAGAGGTCGCAACCAGGTCGATGTTGCCCCAGTGCGCATGACATAGCTGGCTCCGTCGTGCGCATGCGCGAGACCCGGCTAACGACGGGTGATCCGTCATTAGGGGTCTCGTAGCAGACTGGGTGAGCTGTCGATGTTGAGTGACAGCTCGCTCCGTTTGCTGGGCGGGCCGGGGCGTCCGGCCAAACGGAGGCGTTCCTGTCGGAACGCTTGCCGTTTGGGGGCGGCCCCACTGACATCATCAGTGATGTCAGTGGGGAGCTTCCTTTTCAAACAGAGCAGGAAGCTCCCTGGGGCTTAAGGTTGACGAGACCCTACCTTAGGGTCTTGTCGTTAGCCGCGATGGTCTTGACCATCCCAACCATCACCCTAGAGGTCGTTAGAGCTGTGGGTGTTAACCCACAGCCTAACGACCGACATAGAGGCGACCGTTCAGGATGCAAGCGGCCGCCCTGTTTCAGAACGACCGCTTGCATCCTACGACCGCCTCTGAATGAGGCCCTCTGTACCTCAGTGACAAAACTGGTTCCTAGTGAATTTATAGCCTGCATTCTAAGTGGGCAATGCAATTCAATGTGATATGCTGCTGGACATTACTGTGATATCTGGTTATGTATCCATATTTTACGATAGCCAAACTTCACTAATGTGCCCCTTTTTATGTAGTGGAAGTGAAAATTAGGGGAGTCTGTCTGTCTGTCTGTCATCTCTACTTACTGTATAGTTTCTGTTTCATTAAATGTAAATTACATATGTGCAAAATCTATTACGGTTTTGTGGGTTAGATACTCAATCCTTCTCATAGTGCAGAGGTTCCCAAACGCGGTCCTCAAGGCTCCCCAACAGTTCAGGTTTTAGAGGTATCCATGCACCAATAAAAATCTAAACACTCAGCGCTTACCTTTACCTGAATTCTGCAACTATACAACCGTAGATAGTGTATATGTCTACAGCTCTGTATATAACCAAATGTAATAGTTATGTATAGGAAATATAAATAAACAGTATAAAACCAATGATATTATAAATAGGATGTCAAGCAATAAGAATTTATGCAAGATTACCCAGCATACGGGGAGGTGGAGTCTATAATCACAGCTTATATGAGGTAAGCGCTGAGTGTTTAGATTTTTATTGGTGTATATTTTAAGTGAGGTACGTAGTGCCCTCACCACACACAGGGCTAAAACGTAATTTGTTTTTATTGACGATGTTTTACTTTTTGAGAGGCAGCTCACAGCATAAATTGTAAGATTTTGCTTAGACAGCACAATGGCCCTGATTCAGAGGCGCTCGCAGAAAGCGAGCGCTCGCTCTGAATCAGGGTGGGCATTTGTTTTTTTAATTGCGGCCTCTTGGCCGCTTGCATAGCTGTGGGTTACCACCCAGAGCTTATGCCGAGTGGCCAGGTGATGGTCGCGATGGTTAAGAGCAGGAAGTCCACCTACTGACATCATGAGTGATGTCAGTAGGGCCGCCCACAAACGACAGGCGTTCGTGCAGGAACGCCTCCTTTTGCCCAGCCACCCCCTGCCCCACCTTCCAAACAGGACAAGCTGTCGATCAACATCGACAGCCGCCCCTTTTGGATGTGAGCGCCGGAGCGAGTGCTTTTTGCGCTCGCTCCGGGGCTCACGCATGCGCAGTGCGCACTGCCTAACAATCGACCCGCTTGCGAGCGGGTCTGAACCAGGCCCAATGTCCGATAGTCACATTCTGGACTTGACTAAAACCAAATTTTCGAAAAGGACCTAGGTTTGGTGAATACCTTATTTAAGGAATCTGGCTTATTAGACTTAATTATACAATAGCAGGAGAGTCACAAGTCCTAGCATAGCAGATGATAGCTTTTGAACAAAATGTGTGTATAGCTGGGTACACACCTAACATATCTGCAGATGATGGTGGTTCATACACACTGAACAACCATCATCTGTCTTCTTGCCCCGGGTCCCGCTGGTCGGGGGGTGTCGCGCCCCCCTCCCTGAGGCCTCTGCTGCAAGTGTACGGGCGGTCAGGCGACACACAGCACGATGTCCCAATATATCTGCAGCTATGTCTGTGAACTACGTTGTTCACAGACACATCTGGTACACACTGGCCGACGCTCACAAGATATATTGGCCGATCAATTGATCGGCCAGCATATCTGCCGGTGTGTACCCAGCATTAGACGGGTAGCTCTTGTTATATAGCAAGTAGAGACTTATACCATATATGCATTTTAAAATACATTGTGTCGATTCAAATCACTGTGGTTTTTGTAATATACCCCTTTTCCAGTGACCTGAAAATCCTGGGTTATTGCATGTGAACGCTCATCAACTCAGGATTCTTGTCAGTGGAAACTGCTCCATCTGGGTTCAGTCACCCGGGAAGCCAACCCTGCTAGCGAGCAGGGTTTTTCCCGTGAACGACCCAGGTAAAGCGAAGTGTAAATGGGTGACCTGGAACTCGTTTACAGCACGGGGAGAGCTGCTTTCCTGGCGCAAGGAGATGATGTAACCTCCAAGCATTGGTGTGAATAACCTGGATCGGAGCCGCAGTGGAAAAGGGTCTGACCCGGTTTGGAACTACTTTCCAAATCTCAGGTCAGACACAGGATTTAGGTGGAAAAGGGGTATTGCATTATAGCAGACAGTCCTTTTTTGACCGGCCTTTAAACAGATGCATAGTTCTTGAAAGGATATGCCGGGGCATTTTCTTGCACCACAGGGTGCTAGCTTTGCCCTAAATGTGCCTCTCTGTGTGTCGCGTGCAGGATGGTTCTGATCGTGTTATACAGAGATGGAAGTCAAGGTGCGAAGAAAGAGGAATCCGAGTAATCGTGGGAGGTCACAAGTCTCCCCGGCCCCATGGAGGTAGGAGACCTGGCCTATATTATCGTGGTTTTGCTAGACCCAGATCTTTAGGTTTCTATATGCTTTACTTATATGTATACATTTATTGTTTATTTTTTTTTTATTAAGCATACATGCATTATTGGTATATGGAATTGTATTTGTAAGAATTGTAGGAGTATAGTAGTAAGGACATGTCAAATTAGACACAGCCTCTGTTTTGTTTAGGTCCCAAACTTGCGATCCACCCTGGCTTTGCATGGGAGCAATTTTGAATTTACGACGATAGTCTTTTAACTAAGGTCTTATAAGACTGCCTTGTAGATGACATATGTCGTTTTTCCATCAGACCTCAAGACGAAAATTTTTTAGTTTTGACGTGACACGCAAAAGGGCCATGTAAAGTTGTCCATGAGATAAACAGTGTTAACTTACAGTGCCTTGCAAAAGTATTCACCCCCCTTGGCTTTTTACCTTTTTTGTCACATTACAACCTGGTATTTATTTAATCTGAATTTTATGTGATGGATCTGCACAAAATATTCTAATTTGGTGAAGTGAAGTGAGAAAAATATATATATAAAAAAGAATCTTTAAAAATAATATTCTGAAAATTAGCATGTGCATATGTAATCACCCCCTTTGCTATGAAGCCCCTCAAAAGTTCTGGTGCAACCAATTACCTTCAGAAGTCACATAATTAGTGAAATGAAGTCCACCTGTGTGAAATCTAAGTGTCACATGATCTGTCAGTATAAATTAGGGATGTGCAGGCTCGGATAGGTTCGAGTTTGCACGTTGAGTTCGGATTTTTCCCTCCAAAAAAACGGAACTCAGAAAGAGGCAAAACGTCATCTTGCATGGACGAACATCATCATTCCTGGACAAAAGTCTTTCTGAGTTCCGTTTTTTTGGAGGGAAAAATCGGAACTCAACGTGCAAACTCGAACCTATCCGAGCCTGCACATCCCTAGTATAAATACACCTTTTCTGAAAGGCCCCAGAGCCTGCAACACTACTAAGCAAGAGTCATCACACCATGAAGACCAAGGAGCTCTCCAAACAAGTTAGGGACAAAGTTGTTGAGAAGTGCAATTCTGGGTTGGGTTATAAAAAAAAATATCCAAATCTTTGATGATCCCCCATCAAATCTATCATCTTCAAATGGAAAAAACATGGTACCACAACAAACCTGCCAAGAGAGGGTCGTCCACCAAAACTCACAGCCCAGGCAAGGAGGGCATTGATCAGAGAGGAAGCATAGAGACCAAAGGTAACCCTGAAGGAGCTACAGAGTTTCACAGCAGTGACTGGTGTATCTGTGCATGTGACCACAGTAAGCCGTCCACTCCATAGAGCTGGGCTTTATGGAAGAGTGGTTAGAAAAAAGCCATTTGTTAGTGATAAAAATAAGATGACACTATTTGAGTTTGCCAATAGGCATGTGGGCGACTCCCCAAATGTATGGAGGAAGGTGCTCTGGTCAGATGAGACTAAAATTTAACTTTTCGGCCACCAAGGAAAATGCTATGTCTAGCGCAAACCCAACACATCCCATCACCCCAAGGACACCATCCCCACAGTGAAACATGGTGGTGGCAGCATCATGCTGTGGGAATGTTTTTCAGCAGCAGGGACTGGGAAACTGATTCGAGTCGAGGGAAAGATGGATGGTGCTAAATACAGGGATATTATTGAGAAAAACCTGTTTCAGTCTGTCTGTGATTTGAGACTGGGACGGAGGTTCACCTTCCAGCAGGACAATGACCCGAAGCATACTGCTAAATCAACACTCGAGTGGTTTAAGGGGAAACATTTAAATGTGTTGGAATGGCCTAGTCAAAGCCCAGATCTCAATCAAATTGAGAATCTGTGGTCAGACTTGAAGATTGCTGTTCACAAGCGGAAACCATCCAACATGAAGGAGCTGGAGCAGTTTTGCCTTGAGGAATGGGCAAAAATCCCAGGGGCAAAATGTGGCAAGCTCATAGAGACTTATCCAAAGTTACTTGCAGCTGTAATTGCCGCAAAAGGTGGCTCGACGAAGTACTGACTTTCGGGGGGTGAATAGTTATGCACACTGAAGTTTTCTGTTGTCCTAAATGTTTGATTAACAATATAAAAAAAAATAACTTCACAGTTGTAGGCATGTTTTGTGAATGAAATGATGCACACCTTCAAATAATACATTTTAATTCCAGGTTGTGAGGCAACAAAACATGAAAAATGCAAATGGGGGTGAATACTTTTGCAAGGCACTGTAGGTCAACTCCAGCCATCTTACGTGTCTGTTCCTGTGCTTTATTTATTGTCATGTCAAAGCAGACTCTTACCGGGAATTGGACTCGTTTGAAATTAAAGAATTGTTTTCTAACATAAATGAAAGAGGAACGGTTAAAAAAAAAAAAAAAAAAAAAAAAAGGTCGAACTACAATCAGTAAACAGGGCTTACATCAATTTTTCTGGAGAAACCGGATAATATGTATCAATCTCTACATGGTTTAAATTAAAGTCCATCGTTGTGATCTATCTTAAAAGGTTTAGGCAGCGTAAGCCAAGAAAGCACTTGGACATCCGTTTTTTCATAGACTTGCTTCACTAAAATCATAACTGCTCAGCTCCCTTTTGTCATACATTGTTTCATGCACCTAACCCTTCCTCGGCAAATGCTCTATAGAATAATACAAACTGCATCAGAATCCATCCAGTTGTTCTTGAGATTGGCCCGAACAAACAGTGAAAACTGCTCCACCCGGGTCCGTGGTATGTAATACTATGTATAGATGAAACACATATGGCTGAACTTTTATTGTAGTTGTATATACAGTAGCACTCCTAGAATGCAATACTGGCCTGGCAAGCAATATAGTCAGTGACTGCACCTGCTATTGGGAAACTGTTCCATGGGGCATTTCTAGCCTTTGTAATCTGTTTATTGTATAACTGATCTAGTTCTCAGCCTATGTTTAAGGACATATTCCAGGTGTGTTGTAACACATTCATATCACTGACTCTGAAGGAGGAAGCTCATAGCTTACTGAGTGCGAATGATGGATCCTGTACCTAGGACCTCTCTAAAGGGCCACATTAATGTCTACTCCGAACATGCTAACAGTCGATCTGCTGCCTGCAGCCTTGTAATAGCTGGGCTTTTTTGTGGGTGTGTTCCCCTTTAACATCACAGAATTTGAAACATTCCTACTTGGAATAGGTTTTTTTTTTTTTAAACTGTAATAGGTTACTATAGTTACCTATTTAAGTAAAAGCTTGATGGGCCAATAAAATCTTAAAATTTCTTCCAATATGAACTGAAAAAATTAAAATTCATTATATGCATTACCTTGACATTCTACTGCAGTCCTGTAAAAAAAAAATAACCATATTCACTCCCTACTCCACTACAGCCAGCCACAGCTGGTTGCACTTCTGTAGGTGTTTTAATTCAACCTAAGACTGCAGTCATTTGAGTTACTGTGACTCCATTGGCCATGCTCCTTTCACTGAATCCACTTTTCTTCATAACAAACCTGTGGATCACTGTCTGCCGCTTTAGTTAGGGGAGCAACTTACAGCAGACATGGGAACCTGCTGCTGAGGCATGAAAGACCGCATCATGTATGTTTGCGAGTGTAAACACTTGGGTTATTTACTTCCGGCAGCCGCTGGTGGGTGTTTATGACTGGTCGCATCTGATGCGACCACGCTAGGTAAGTGGTTAATATAGAAGTCGTCCCCCCCCTTTTTTTTTTTTTTTTTTAAATTGAGTAGTTTAATAGTTTTCAAAAACAAACATAACCAAATACACTTATAATATAATTAAATAAAAGAAAACAAAATTAAAACATCAGGGTAATATAAGTATGCAGAAAAAGACAGCACATAATACAGAGATGTGGTAACATCTAATTACAATATACTTCCTCTTAATATTGTGATTAGTTAACTTGTTAGACTGTAATTATAATATACATTAATATTTTGGACAGAGCTTTTGATTGTACACTTAGGGCCTGATTCAGAGCTGAACGCTCTGACCAGAGCGCTCGCTCTGAATCAGGGCCCTCCTCCCTGAAAATGGAGCGTCCTCTTGGACGCTCGCATAGCTGTGGGTGACCACCCACAGCATATGCGAGCGTCCATGATGATGGTCTTGACCATCGCGACCATCAGGCTTGCGACGGAGACCCTGCTATCAGAGCCAAAAGCACTCCCACTGACATCACTAGTGATGTCAGTGGGGCCGGCTCCAGACGGTAGGCGTTCCCATGTGAACGCCTCTGTCTGGCAGGCACGCCCACCAAAGGGGGCGTGCTGTCAATCAACATCGACAGCACGCCCCCTTTGGTCCGAGACCCGGAGCGACAGCTTGGCTGTCGCAGTCCGGGTCTCGTGCATGCGCATGACGGAGCTCCCTCCGTCGTGCGCATGCGCAGTGGGGGAACATCGACCCGTTTGCGAGCGTCCTTTGCTCGCGAACGAGTCTGAATGACCCCCTTAGATTGTAACTTCCTCGGGACAGCATTATCCATTGTACTATTAGATCATAAACTCTTTGGGATGGGTTTTTCTAGTTTAACACTATTTGGCATATTCAATTAGGTGCGAAAACTCCCGGACTTTTCGCATGCTGGACTTTTCGCCATCATCGCTGGTTTTCCATGTGAAAAAGTATCGTGCGCGTCACCACTTATCCTCGTATTCAATTCCAAATCAGCGAAACCGGAACCTTGCGAAATCAAAACCAGCAAAAAGTCCTGTCAGTTTTGGGGAAATCAGCCTGAAACCCCCCACAAGATGCAGTGACATTGGGGATCACTATAGATAACCCCCGAATAGACCTGCTGAAGGTATTTGGGGTACTTAAATGCTCTCATTAGCTGCTAATTAGCGTCTTTGCAGAAGTAGTGAAGAATAGCATTTAGCAGGTTTTTTTGGTGAAAAAAAAGTCCCAACAAATTTGGAGTACATGGAAATGGGTGCTAGCATACGGTATTTTAAAGTTGCTAAAGTGAAGTTTTAAAAAACTTTAAAAATCCACCTACCGCAAACACCTGCAATCTTAAAAACACCTGGGGAATATTTGGGGACCCCCCCGTAGTCTATTTCGCCAGTTTTTTTGTTTGTCCCCCAACTTTGTTTTTTATTTTTCGTCCCCAAAATGTACTTTTTTGGGGGTGTTTAAGTTTTTTTTTTTTTTTTACAGTTTACCTTTGGGGGCTGTCCCAAGGGTACAGGGTGGTTTCCGCAAGTTTGCACCCCAAACCCCCAATTCTGCACTTTTTTCCGCCTAGTTTCATAGGCGAATCTCTTTCGCCTATTCCAAAGCATCTTTGGAATTGAATACGTGAATAAGTTTTCGCCTGGCGAAATGACGTCACTGGCGAAAACTTTTTGCGGAAAACAGCTTATCACGGCTAATTGAAAACGGCCCTATATCGTGAGCTGGCCCTTTCATGCGTTATATTGTGAACTCACTGGCAAAATTTTGGATTTTGCACAACTTTTCACCTGCTCTGAGATGGTGAGAAAAATATGCCAGTTTTTTGTATGGAGAATTCGCATATGCAAAAACTTTGGCAATAGGATTGCACGATATGCATTTTTGGGTGAAAAGTTCACACCGGCGAAAACTTTTCGCGGCTAGTTGAATTAGTGTCTTCATAGTTTCCTATGATTTGAGACTTCCTTTGTAAAATATAAATCTAAGTTCATGGCCCTTAATAACACTATTCCTTTGTCTGTTGTCATATTAGACATATTAAACTAAATTGTTAGCTGCCCAGGCCAGTCATTTTTAATTATTTGTAACCTTTTTGAGTCATGGCTTTGGAACATAGTTGGACAATGGTTAGTTAATAATCAAATTGGAAGTTGATTTGTTGCAGTCTGATCTCACCTGATAATAGGATGTAGTCTGCATCCCGGCGTACGGGATGTCGACGGTCTAAATACCGGCGCCGGGTTGCCGACAGGTCGGGATCCCGGCACCAGTATCCCGACCGTCGGCATCCCGAAGGTAACAGGGTGTTAGGGCGAGGTTATGGTGTGAGGTTAGGGTTAGACATTAGTGGGAGGGTTAGGGTTATGCACTGGGGAGGGAGTGTTCGGATTAGGGTGTGGGGAGGTGGAGGTTAGGGTTAGGCACCAGGGAGGGAGGGTTACGGTAGGGGGTTAGGAAAACACTTACCGTTTGTTCCTATGGGTGTCGGGATTCAGACTGTCAGGGTGCCGCTGTCTGTATTCTGACCATCGGCATCCCGACAGGCGGGATTTCATACATAACCCCCTGATAATACCTCTTGCTGTATTCAATCAATTGTCTATGTATTAATACATCTTGCATTTGTTCTGTAGCTCAGTGAAAAACTAAAAGCTATTACCATAGAGATAATTACCACCCCTTTACTGTGCAGTCATTTGACAGGATTTCCTAGATATATTGAGTTTCTTTCTAGCCCTTTTCTGTGCTTTTCAACCATGTTCTTCTATAATTAGAGATCTGTCTTTTTATTTCCATTACCCTGGGTTGTGACAGAAAAGTCTTTCTTTCTGTGTGCAACTGTTTCTATTTCCATTTACTGGGACACGAGGAAATCAAATCTCCCTGATGATATAAATACATGGCTGAAATGCACAGTTGGAAGCCAGAAAGCTAATGTAACTTATTTACACAAGTTTCACAAGGGCATGTACAAACCATTAAAGCCATCCGGAGGAAGACACCCCTTTAAGCTTACTTTAGCGAACATGTTATTGATTACTATATTCCAGCCCTCACACAACTCCTGATACTTTCCACATGCTTTGGGTCGTGCCTGCGTGTGCAATGTTTGCTTTGCTTAATAGCAGACCCCTGCATTCTTTTTTGGTAACTCAGACTACGAAATGGGGATTTATGTTTATTTGAAATAAAAATATGTGTAAAGGAGTTGCTCTGTAAAATATGGAGTCACTCCCTCATTCCAGTGGTGTGGAATGTTTAATATCAGATGGAACTCACATTTCTAGGCCTATAACCATAGCAACCAATTTCCCTTCATCTAGTAGATCCGCAATGAATGCAAATCCTTTGGCACAAATACACAACCCGCTTTCCTTCCGCAAACCAATATTAAACTGAATACTTTACCCCTGCAAGTCTGATGCACAAACATTCCATATTTTTTAAATTACAGAAATGATCTACTTATTTAGAGCTAGTATGTCAGATACAGCTGTTGTGCACACTTCAGCCAGGAGCTGCCAGATGTGGTAAAAAGGAGATTAGTTTGTTGCTAATACAAATATTATTGCAATGGTGGTAACTTAGGAGCAATTTTTTTCTTTTGGAAAGCACTTCAGATTTTGTATTTTTTTCGTTTAGTGTTGTTACTTTGGCAGCGTGATTGACGCTTATGATTTTGAAATTCTGGGAAAACGGTGAACGTATTCAGAAAACTTGAATTACTGTGCATTTCTATGGGCTCAGCATTTTGGATGAACATAACAATTTGTACTGTGTAATATAGATTATACATGTATTTTAAATCTTTGATACCTTTTTTTATTTTCAAATAAAGTAGAGAATCACTTTTTTTTTTTTTTAATCTAAATTCATAACATTATTGTGCTCTTTGGAACAAAGGTGAAAATGTTGCTATTACTCAACAATGTGCATATTTTGATTTTTAAACATGCTGAGTGGTTATTTTGTTATCTGGTACAGTATAGTGATAGACAAAGATGATGGGTCAGTGATTCTTGGTATGGGTTGTATTTGTAGCTGGTGACATTATTGGCAAGTTGGAAAATTATGAGCTAGTAGTTTATCAGTTTTATCTCTAGCTGGAGAAATCTTTGACACAGGTGATTGTGATCTGGTATGTCAGGTTTATCACTAGCTATAGACAGCCTTGACAGGTTGGGAGAAGTTGAGCTGGTGACTCTTGGTTTACAACTGATTGGAGGCATACTTGTCATGTTAGGAGAAAATAAGCTGGTATGTTGGGTTTATCACTAGATTTTGACCGTTAATCAACTAGGAACATCCTTGGCAACTTATCTAAGGCTGGAATAGGTTGAGCTGTGTCTTGTTTTTATCCCCAGCAGGAGACATTCTTGGGAGGTTGAAAGATGTCATGTTTGTGTTAACCCATCTAGAGACCACCTGAGACATTTGGAAGAAGATGAATTTGTGAATCTTGGTAAAAGTTTACTGCTCTACAGTGCCAAGCCATGATAACATATTGCCTACTTTGTCCAACAAGGCTGGTACAAATTAAAGATTATACAGACCCATAAATCATTATTATCTTTTATTTATATAGCTCCAGTATATCACGCAGCTTTACAGAGAATGAATAATCATTCACGCCAGTCTCTTCCTAATTAGAGCTTACAATCTAAAGTATCTGCCACACAAAAAACACACACTTGAGCCATATTTGTAAGGAGTCCGTTAACCTTCCAATAGGTTTTTGGACTGTTAGTAGAAATCGGAACACCTGGCAGACGCCCAAGCTAGGAGAATATACAAACTCCACTCTGGTGGTGACTTAGTGGGTGTAGAGCCCATGGCCCTAGCAATGCTGGACAGCAGCAGTAATGCTAATCACTGTGTCATTGACAAATCTATAGTGGGTGCACTGGCCCACACCACACAGCCTGTACCCATAATTATACTTGCCCCTCCTGAGTCCCGCGTCGGTCGGCACTGCAGTACAGCAGAAATCACTGGGAAAATGAGGAGGTGGCCCATCTTCCTGGAGATCTGCGCATGCTCAGTAGACTCTGGCACAAAGTCAGTCTACTACACTGCCAGACAGGAGGGCACAGAGCCTGCACACTGGCCCTCTCCTTTCTTAAACCGCCTCGGCACTGTCATTTGCCAAGTCACCAAAATGTTTTCACATTGGTATTTTAATTTTAAATAAAAACACTGGTATTTTTAATTTTTGTTATGTGGGCCATACATCTACAGGCCAGATTCCCCATTATGCTGATCGGCGTTAAAAAAAAACGCTGTTCAGCGATCCGTTGGCAAATCGGGGAAAAACAGCGTGTTAAAAATCCCCGACTCGCAGATCCCGATAATTTTTTTTGGTTGGGATCAGTGAATCGAGAATTTCACGAACCCGGTAGAACAGGGAATTGGGGCAATACATTGCAGGTGTATGGGCCTCATTACTCTATTTGGCTGTAATATTTTCATAGAATCGGGGAGATTCTGCTTTCCACTGATATAAACCTCCAATGCAAAAGACTGATTAACAAACCTGCACAAAATATATAGCATATAGCAGATCTCAAATGTTCATGCAGTGTCACATGATGGTAATCATTCTTAAAATAATTAAATTGTTTTGAGAAAGTCAAGCCGCCCTTGTACTTTCATCTAAGTTTTCTCTGGAAGACAAAGGTTTATAATTATGTGATGACCCAGGGTCACTATTGCTATTCTATATTAGTTCCAAGACCAAATATGATACAAGCAAAAAAAAAAAAAAAATGAATGAAGCTATAAAATTCTCTAGGACTATAATTTTCTGTCTGGCCAACATAGTAAGGGAGATATATATATATATATATATATATATATATATATATATTATATAATATTTGTCTGCCTCATAGAGATATTACATAGATGCCAAGAACTGTAAATCTGATACCTAAAACCAGTCCAGATTATTTTATATCGGTTTCTTGTAGATAATCTTCAAAAAAATTGCCAGGAGAAATAAAAACAATGGCAATAACGGATCTCATATTTGCCCTAATTAATTTGCAAAATATGTGCGCACCTTTCTTGGAAATACATATAGGTCAGGCTAAGGGCAGGGGGCCTCTGCTAATATTTGTGTTAAATATTTAGCAAACTTGAGATTTGGATAAAGACATTGCAGTTCACTTCAACTATATTTATATGAATTATATATTCATATACATTTTATATATTTTTATGTATGAAAATTTCTACATCGGGGTCCATAGGGTATCCACAGGATACCTTGGGGTACTGGTGATGACGTCGGGCATCAGACACCACAGAGTTAAATTTTCATCCTCCCAGGATGCACTCTGGTCCCTCTCCTATACCCCGCCCCCGAGCCAAGGCAACTACATTTCGGCCAGGAGTCAGATCACTTGCAAACAGAGTGGGGCTATAATGGCCCCTGAAGTTTTCTACAAGCAGCTGTGGCTGCACAAATGAGCTGTACAGCATGGACAGTCAGTACTGACATCCATGCTGTCGCTCCTACACCCCACCGACCAGAACGCCGGTTCTGCTCCGGGGATGCTGGTAGGTATCTGGAGTCACAGCTAGCGGTGACCC